>CM022303.1:738928394-739438167 GCA_011799875.1 Thinopyrum elongatum | reverse complement strand
AGACGAGGGTATACATCCTTGCGGTTGGGAGGTTGTAAATCCTAGCTGCGGGGATCTGCACCGCCTTTCGTCATCGACTCTACTTCCGCTGCGCTACGAGTCGGTAACGAAAATGATCAAACCTTGTATGCAGTCTCCATAGTGGTCCTGGGCTAGTGCGTAGGTCAGAATTTTTTTTGTTTTCTGCTGCGTTACCTTACAGTGGCATCATGAGCCGTGCTATGCGTAGATGCAGGTTGCGATCTAGAATAGATACAGATGTATGGGTGTTGCACAATATAATTAGGTAGTAGATGAGATCTATTGCTGAAAATTATTTGTGTGGGTAGCAGATGAAATCTGTTACCCGATGTTCTTGTTGCTTCCCCGGAATTTGCATATTTCTGATCTTGATAACAGCATGGTGGAGTTTCAATGTTCTGGCAATCCGCGATCCTGATTGATCAACGAAGTGCTAACAGTTCATTGAATTCCACCGTAGTTAAAAAGAAAGATAAAATTTCGCAGACGAAAGGGCAATGCAGATATGATCTGCACGGGGGTCATGCGTATGACGAAGTTCAGTATGGGGCTCAAGATTTTATTATCTCGTGTTTCATACACCCCGCAATGTTAATCTAGCGACTTGGATAATCATGCTTGATGATGAACGTTGGTAGTTTCGGTTTGTTTTGAAACCTTAGAAGCCACGTAAAACAAGTTTTTTCTGGACCGATTAGAGGCGTCTAACTTGGTTTTGCAGGATGGTTTGCATGTGCATGTGATGTGGTATAGCAGTGCTCATAATAATTTGATTATGTATGAGATGACTATATAATGTAAATTGATTAACATGACCTGCGTGTCATGATTCGGCATGATGGCTGGAGCCATATGATTGCCACTTTAATGACCTGCGTGTCAACCTTAAGTAATGCACTTATTTTATTAGCTATAGAGATAGCAATATTATCTGGTGCATAGACAAGGTGGTGGCAATCTTCGCGAAGGTGAACACCGACGCGAATGCCGAAGACGAAGAAATGAAAGACTTCTCCGTCAGAAAAGGCTACACCATATCATGCTATTATGAATTGCCTGAGATGTTTATCCCTTATGATGCACCCTTCTTGATTGCGCGGTAGTCGCTCTTATTAGGGTGATCTCTCACTTAAAAGATCAAGTAGTTAGTGTTCTCCCAAGTGTAGCACCGTCACGGCACCTATCTCTTCGGGGCATCACATGATCTCCATGGGTGCGAACGATTAGAGAAGTGTGAGGCGGGTGAGTTGAGACCTCACAACGAGATCACTTGGTTGTCTTGATGTTCTGGAAGGATCTCCCTGAGCTCGGAACACGCCCATCGAAAGATGAAAAAGAGTCACATAGAGATGTGATCGGCAAGTTTGCCTACCGATTGAAGTTCGCGCCATCAGTGTTCATCTCGTTCAATGGCGTTGAATGGAAATGCGGGTCTTGAATCACTCACAATCAATTATGAGAGATATTGATTTGAGTGGGAGCGCACTGTTGAATTAACTTGTTTAATTCTCAATGCAATTAATTATGAACTTTGTCTAAGTGGAAATTGCATAATAGTTGTAGAATAATGGCTCGCGTTTCCACCTTCCCTATTAAAATTGAATAGCTGTTAAATATCTGGTTAAAACTTTATGGTTGGTAACATAATGTGAGGATTGTCCTCAAGAGTGCCGAGAAGGACTTTGTCCTATCACATGCTTTCGGTATTCTCCCGCTAATGCTATGGATCATGTGACTCTCGTCCTTCGATCCAAAAGCTAGAATTCCGTTACGGTCAAAGTGCAATATGCTTGCTTCCATGAGACCCGAACTTCGAAAGTTTGGGATACTTATAAGATATTCATGGAACTGAAAATCATTTTCAGATACAAACAAAGCAATGTTTGTTTGCAAGTATTAGTAAAAGTGTTTACTATGCATTTGACTATTGGGAAAGGGATCCTGAAGAATGCCTGTCATATGATGATGGTGAATAAAACAACAACTTAAAGAGAAAGGAAGTGTCTGAAGGGTGTTAGTGAAACTTTCACGCCTAAGAAGTCCGGGGCTAACGCCACTCTTAAGTTGAGTGCTTCTTCTGAGAGTAGGAGAAATACTGAAAGTTAAACTGTTAGAAGTATAAAGGCAAAAAGAAAGAAGACTGTAATATACAGCTCATGTATGAATGTCATACAAGTTTTTGATGTATAGAAGGCTGGTCAAAGATATAGTTCTTGGGAATTATGGTTAAACATGTTAATCACTAATTTTTGGGTATTGTGAATTGATCACAAAGATACCCGCTCGATTGCATTCTGTTGCAACTCGATGTAAGAACTACTATGGCCTGAAAGACTAGACAGGAATGAGGTTTAGATACACACAGGGAACATAGTAAATGTTACTATACCTTCCATCGGTGTAGTACCTATGTATTTACTTTCATAATTCATTTTAGAGTTTCATACACTCTAGCCCTTTGCATAAGGTATCTTGCAAGAAGGTTGTTCATAAGAGAATTTTTGATGTTCGGTGCTATGAATAACATAAGGGCCATACTTTCATTATGAATGAGATGTATGTTATGAATATTGATAATAATACATTACCTCTGGGTTTACTTTCATAATTCATTTTAGAGTTTCATACACTCTAGCCCATTGCACAATGTTTGTTGCAAAAGAGTTGTTCATAAAAACAATAATTGTTGTTTAGTATTATGAATAACATGAAGGGCCATGCTTCCATCCAAGATGGGATGTATGTTATGAATATTGATGGAAATATGATACATCCATAACACTGACGCTAAATGCGCAAGACCAAAAGAATTCCACATATGTGTGGCACTGCATTTGGTCACATTGGAGAAACCCGTATGGAAAATTCCATTATGATGGATTTTGAAGTCGTTTGATTTTGAATCATCTGACACTTGCAACTTTCCTCCGAAAAGTGAAGTGACTGAAATACCGTTCATAGGCCATAAGGAACGAACAACAAAACTTATTGGTGATCATACATTTGATGTGTGTAGTCCGATAAATGTTGTTAGTAGTGGATTTATCTATCATCAGAAATGACTGAAGTAGATATATGGATATTTACTTGATGAGACGTAAGTCTGGATCTTTTGAAATCATTCGAAAGGTTTTCAAAAATGAAGTAGAAGTTATTGTAACAAGAAAATTATGTTTCTACAATTCGATTGCAGAAAGGAATATTTGAGTTACAAGTTTAGCGAATGTCTGATGAGTTGTGAAAGGGGTTTCATAACTTGCACCTCCCGGAACACCACTGCAAGTGAAAAGTCCGTGTAGATGTAATCAAACCATTTATGGCATGGCAAGATCAAAGATGACATAAATAAATTTACCAGTATCACTTTTAAAAAGTAATGCTTTAGAGACTGCGGCTTTTACACTGAAAAGAGCTCCATCAGGTCTGTTGAAATGACGCCATGGTATGGTACGGCCAACCATGTTATATCTTTTCTTAACATTTGGAATATGGGGCTTGTGTAAAAGGTTACAAACCTATTCCAAATCAGACAAGTGCTACTTTGTAGGTTATCCCAAGTTATTGGGTATTCCCCCACCACTATACCGAGCCAAAGGATTTTGCCACAAAACGGTATGCTTTTAAAGAGAATAGTTCTTGCAAAAGGTTGAGTGGGAGGACTGTGCAACTCGACGAGATAACAAGTATCTTCGTCATCAGGTCAAAGGAAAGGAACCTTGGAAGTGATTCTAGAGTTTCCTACTACGACTGATATGGAAGCCTCTACATGAGATGTGTGGACTTCGGTAGAACTTGCAGCTGAACAACATAGGCAAAGCTCGTGCAAACCTCTCAGGTGCGCAAACAAGGTATTGTTGTTAGACAACAGTATACGTACGATACACAAGGAAGCGTTGATGGGCCCTGACTCCAAAATTGGCTAAATGCCAATACAATCCGAGATGGTTTCCATATAAGTGATTCAAGATTAAAATCTTGATACACCTTTCAGAAGACTTAGAGTCTAACGAATATTTATGGAACTAAAAACTGATACGGATAAAAATGTTTTATCCATAAAGCTCAACTTGTTGCAATAACAATTTCAAGGAGTTGACTACGATGAGGTTGTTTCACCGTAGCGATGCTTAAAGTCGGTTCGGGTTGAACTAGCAATTAATGCATATTTCAAATCATGAGATATGAAACAAGGATGACGAAAGGATTTCCATCTGATGGAAATGAAACCAAGGACTTGCATGTGTTACAGTCCAAGATATTTTGTCATTTCAGAGGATGCTAGTAAGTATGCAAACTTCAGAGTTCCAGTAATGGACAGAAGAGAGCAAAATGGAGTTGGAATCTTCGTTTTTGATGAAATGGTCAAAAAGTTTGACTTCATCAAATGGGTATCGAAGATGCTTGTGGTTCAAGAAAGTAAGTGGGAGCATGATAACATTTCTAAAAACCTTGTGTACTTGACACATTGTTAATTGGAAACAAATTTCTTGACACGAATTAGGACTTCATTTGAAAATGGTTTTTTCGATGAAGTGCTTGGGCTAAATAGTCTTGATATTAGGCATTATGATCTATGGAGATAGATTTGCCTAATAGGGCTAAAGAAATAAATACATATTGATAAGATGCTAAAACTTTTTAGCATTTAAAACGCCAAGGAGTGATTCTTGCCGAAGTCACATGGAAAGAGTTTTGCAAGACTCGGTGTCCCAAAAACACTGATAAGCAAAATACATGATGGAGATTCCACACACCTTCATGTTTGGATTAATCATGTATTCCATGGTATGCAAAAACAACCAGATATGTCCAATACTCCAAAGTTGTTGCGAGTATAGATACCAAAGTGAACAAAAGTACTGATCATGGGACAACAGTGAAAGATGTCATTGAGTACTAGAGTAGTACTGATGACATGTTTTCTCGCAAGCCGAGATTATGAAGTGCTCGTTGTAAGTAATTACATCGATACAGTCTTCATCAATGCTCCATGCGATTTTCAATTTAAGTTAAGGATTTTGTGTAATACACAATATGGTGGCACGGTAGTTGGAAATTGTTCCAAACAAGTTACTGTGGCGAATTCTATAATAGAGGCTAAGTATGTTGCCGCTTTCAAAGCGATAAACAAGATGTTGAATCATATAGTTCATTCATAAACTTAGTATGGTTCCAAGAAGGCTTTGGTCAATGGGACACTATTGCAGATAGTTGCTCCATAGCTCAGTCTGAGGAATCAGGTTTCGACCAATGATTCACATATATACAAAGCCAAGTCCGCACAAAATATGTATTTTCTGAAAGCGTGAAAACCCGAGGATATCCAGAGATACACACGGAGCTGAAGTTGTCAGATCCGTTGGACATCAGGCTATACCACATGCGAAGCATTTTTTACACCGGTATGCCATAGGTGTAAAGTGCATTAGCATTGACTAGATTATTGACTCTAGTGCAAGTGGGAGTCTGTAGGAGATATGCCCTAGAGGAAATAATAAATGATATTATTTATCTCCAAGTTCATGATTATGTCTATGTTCCATGCTATAACTGTTATGGTTCTCGAGTCTGCAATAATACGAGGCTCGAAGGAAGACTCATATGCACGTGTGGAATAATAAACGGTAAAATGTATTCCTAGTCTGGCCTCTAAGACTAGCTCAAGTGTTGCATGATGGTTCTGTTTTCCTGATCATCGGCATGTCTATGCCAGCAACTTTGAGGGCACAATGTTGGTAGAACATTTGTGTTGAATCGACCCTAATTGATGTTATGCTATGAGATACTTTCGTCACAAGTTAATGGTTAATAACACAGAGATGGTTAATGTTTGCATGGTTCCTCAGACCATGAGAGTATCGAGTTTCTTCATGCTTGCTTCATGAACTTTGGGGTTTGTTAAACGTCATCCGTAAATAAGTGGCTATTACGGCGGCTTACGGGTTCATGGAAAAGTATGCCAAGTAACTTAATAGCTCAAGATTGGGATTTGCTCCTCCGACGATAGAGAGATATCTCTGGGCCCTCTCGGTGTTACGGTATCCATCATCGTTTGGCCAGACACTTTGTGATTTGATCACGGGGATGCCGGAACACGGTAACGAGAAAAGAGAACAATACCGGTAACGAGGTAACTGGCATAGTGGACAAGTTGTTGATCCACGGGGATGCCAACATGTCTCACCTCGGGTATTTGTAACATATCGCGAAGCAACAGGAATAGCACACGGCAACTGAAGGTTCACTCGAATATTCATTCGTGTGGGTATAGGGGTCAATATTGGTGTCCACGGCTCCAATGTTGATCATTGATCGGAAGGGGTTCCGGGTCATGTCTATACTTCACCGAACCTATAGGGTCACACTCTTAAGGGTCATCTATCTGCTGAATACTAGATAGGGAGTCTGAGAGAAAGTCTCCGGAAAAAGTTTCGGAGACAGCGGAAAAGTTCCAATGAGAGAGGTCACCGGATGAGTTCCGGTAAAACTGTAAGGTTGTTTCAGGGGATACCATTAAGTCAAATAGGTTTCGGGACATGGCTGATAATTCTTGGAGGGTGCCAGAATTATTCTGGAAACTTCTGGGAATTTTCCGGGATAAAAACCAGAAATGTTCCGGAGCTGCCGGAACCGGTTTGGTTGCCTTTCGCATATGAAAATCACTAATCCGGAATTGTTTTGGAACGCGTCAAAAATTATTTTAGTGGGTACTGGAAATGTTCTAAGCCCACATAAATATTTTCAGTTCGAACGAACGCTAAAAAATGTCGTTGTGAATAGTGAAATCAGCTTTATGGATATTTTATGGAAAGCCACCTTCTAGGTCTTTTGCAAAAAGGCTTCTAGAAGGAGTGGGGACCAAGGAACCCCCTTGGGGGGGGGGCTAGGGGTGGCCAGCCAAAGGAGGAGCTCATCCATGGAGCTCCACATGGCACTCCTTTTCCCTTATATGCCCTTTGTGTGTGACATAAAGTGGGGGTACTTTGGTATTTTGAATGTCCATTCTACCCCTTGGCTTTCCTATAAATAGAGGAGAAGGGGGCAGTCCAAATGCTTGATCCTTGCTCTCATACACATGCCATTGACTTGTCTGGCTTCTCTCTCCCTCCCAGCGAAATAGTTTCGTAGAGCCGAAAGGCTGTCTGGGTTCCGGTGGGAACTAGTTCTGGACGGCGAAGCCCTGCCGGATAGATGACACCGTATGTGTGCAACTCTGTAGAGAGATCATAGTTTCGGTCTTAGTTCGAGAGTACCTCCCGAAGGGCTGTCCGTGTGACCGTCCGAGTTTCAAAGGTCCTCCCGAAGGGCTGTCCGAGTGACCGTTCGAGTTTTGAAGGTCCTCCCGGAGGGCTGCCCGCGACACCGTCCGAGGGACTGTCCGACCGCCTCCCGGAGGGCTGTCCGAGGGGCATATGAGGGTATACATCCTTGTGGTTGGGAGGTTGTAAATCCTAGCTGCGGGGATCTGCACCGCCTTTCGTCATCGACTCTACTTCCGCTGCGCTACGAGTCAGTAACGAAAATGATCAAACCTTGTATGCAGTCTCCATAGTGGTCATGGGCTGGTGCGTAGGTCGGAATTTTTTTGTTTTCTGCTGTGTTACCCTACAAGGGCCAGGCTCCCCATTGATGGATGTCAATTGCAGTTTGGCCACCTCCGACCAGCTGCATAATCCAGCTAACCCAAAGAGGGTCAAAACCCTTTCGGCGCACAACTCCTTCCAGAAAGGCCCAATTCACACGATCATAGGCTTTCTCGAAGTCAAGCTTGAGGGTAAAGACGTCCTCACTATTCAGGTGGGCCGAATGTAACACCTCATGGAGAACCTCAACGTGACTTGCCACAGTTCTACATTAGTAGTTGTTGGCAGTATATCGAAACAACCAAATATTTTCTACATTAGTACTTCAACGTGACTTGCCACAGTTCTACATTAGTAGTTGTTGGCAGTATATCGAAACAACCAAATATTTTCTACATTAGTACTTCAACGTGACTTGCCACAGTTCTACATTAGTAGTTGTTGGCAGTATATCGAAACAACCAAATATTTTCTACATTAGTACTTCAACGTGACTTGCCACAGTTCTACATTAGTAGTTGTTGGCAGTATATCGAAACAACCAAATATTTTCTACATTAGTACTTCAACGTGACTTGCCACAGTTCTACATTAGTAGTTGTTGGCAGTATATCGAAACAAGACTTGCCAGTTGCTACTAAAGTCCTAAAGAATTAGTAAGTATTAGCAGACACATCTACAACATCACATTCGCGTTCTTACACATCACATTAACTATTAGGGGGGGAAAACACATCTGGTCCTTACCCTTACATCCTCCTCCGGCGACAGCAACATTGCTTAGCTATGGCGCGCGGTGGCTGACTTTACCAGAATGGCGACGGACGGCCACTCCCTCCAGAGAAATGCTAGTCTGCACACGGTTGCAGCTGTACCAATTCTATCGACGGCAGGGCGCGCTTCTAGATTCGGACCCGCCACGCCTGCTATTCTGCGTGTAGTGAGGACAGAGCTATATTTCTCGATGTACACATGTGATGGCAGATGTATATTAGGTGGACCAGGCAGTCTGATGGTAGCCCACACACTGTCCCAAGGCACCACAACGCGACGACATTATCGACCAGAAAGAGACTCGAGCACGTTGATGCATGGGACCTCCTGGCACTGTACAACATAGCTTTTTCTTTACCCCTAAGCTGTGTTCACACTAGACATTGTGCTGTTACAGTCACATGCTATTCGTGGTTAGACTATCAGTGAGAGAGACGAGTAGTACATGCTATTGTATGTATCATTGTGCCCGGCATTAGCGAACTTAAGGTTTACAACAACGCCACAACAGAAATAAAGAGGTTCACACACACAAGTTCGATACAAACCCATTTAGGGTCCTTGGCTTACAAGCCGAAACGCACACCAAACCACACCGTAGCCGACATGAAGCCTTACCGAGTCACGCCGCCTGGGCGTTGTCCTCCTCCCTGAGGAACAAGGCGTGCGCACGAAGTTTGCCACAGAGGTCCTTAATTGCTGCCGCCTCCGCCGACTTGCTCAGAGTTTTCCACAGCTGTAGGAAGATAGTCAGTTTGTAAAGGCCATGAGCTGGGTGTTTAATAAAAATTCCTTCGATAAGTGCTTTCTTACGAATATTCCATAGCGACCAAGAGATATCAGCAAACAAAATCCAGGCAACCCTTTTAGAGAGCCCAGAGTCTCCCGCATAGGGTGTGAAAGACAGCAAAGGAATTAGGAGCCCAACTGCATCCAGTCACCTCTCTAATACATCCCCACATAAATTGGGCCATGATACAAGAGAAGAACATATGATTTACGTTTTCCACTGCCCCACACAAAGGACAAAGGCCATCCCCTGGCCCATGCCGTTTCTGCACTTCCACATCAGAAGGCAGCCTATCCCGCTCGACTTGCCAAAGGAAAATTTTGATCTTGACCGGTAGCTTTGCCTTCCAAATGCCCATGGCCTGGAATTGGGCAGCACCTTGATGGAGGGCCTTATATAGAGATTTGGTACAAAATTGGCCAGAAGGTTCAAGCTTCCACCGGAAAGAGTCCGCGTCGGAAGATGGTCGCGTAGATCAAAGTCGATCCACAAGGGTGAGCCACTCCTCTGCCTCCAAGGGATCGAGCAATCTCAGGAAGGAAGGACACCACCCGTCGTTCCTCCACATATCACAAATGAGAGCATTCGGAGAATCTGAGATGGAAAAAAGCCAGGGGAACTCTGTAGCCAGCGGGTTTGGACCTAACCAGAAGTCCAACCAATACACCGTCGATCTACCGTTGCCTATGGTGTGCACTGCACCAACTGAAGGAGATGCCTGACCTTAGTGACAGCTTTCCAAAATGCCAAACCGTGTTTGGACTGGGCCGTTGACAGTGGGATGTGCTAAAGGTACTTGTAGTTAATAATATCCAGCCACAGACCACCTTCACCAGTCAAAATTTTCCAAGCCCACTTGGCCAAAAGTCACCAATTCATATGTTTGGTGTTAAGAATACCCAGTCCACCAACCTCCTTGGGGGCACAGATGGTACTCCAGTGCACCATATGATACTTCTGTTTACCTAACTCTTTACCCCAAAAAAACCTAGACCGAGCAACATCAAACTTGGCATGAACTCCGTCTTGAAGTAGAAAGAAGCCCATGATGAACATCGGTAGACTAGATAAGCAAGCATTGATCAAAGCAAGCTTGCCACCAGACGATTGTAGAACATTGTTGGTAGAACATTTGTGTTGAATCGACCCGAATTGATGTTATGCTATGAGATACTTTCGACACAAGTTAATGGTTAATAACACAGAGATGGTTAACGTTTGCATTATTCCTTAGACCATGAGAGTATCAAGTTTCTTCATGCTTGCTTCATGAACTTTGGGGTTTGTTAAACGTCATCCATAAATGGGTGGCTATTACGGCGGCTTATGGGTTCATGGAAAAGTATGTCAAGTAACTTAATAGCTCAAGATTGGGATTTGCTCCTCCGACGATGGAGAGATATCTCTGGGCCCTCTCGGTGTTACGGTATCCATCATCGTCTGGCCCGACACTTTGTGATTTGATCACGGGGATGCCGGAACACGGTAATGAGAAAAGAGAACAATACTGGTAAGGAGGTAACTGGCATAGTGGACAAGTTGTTGATCCACGGGGATACCAACATGTCTCACCTCGGGTCATGTCTATACTTCACCGAACCTATAGGGTCACACGCTTAAGGGTCATCTATCTGCTGAATACTAGACAAGGAGTTTGAGAGAAAGTCTCCGGAAAAAATTTCGGAGACAGCGGAAAAGTTTCGAAGAGAGAGGTCACCGGATGAGTTCCGGTAAAACTGAAAAGTTGTTTCAGTGGATACCATTAAGTCAAATTGGTTTTGGGACACGCCTGATAATTCTTGGAGGGTGCCAGAATTATTCTGGAAACTTCTGGGTATTTTCCGGGATAAAAGCCGGAAATGTTCTAGAGCTGCCGGAACCGGTTTGGTTGCTTTTCGCAGATGAAAATCACTAATCCGGAATTGTTTTGGAACGCGTCGAAAATTATTTTAGTGGGTACTGAAAATGTTCTAAGCCCACATAAATATTTTCAGTTCGAACGGATGCTGAAAAATGTCGTCATGAATAGTGAAATCAGCTTTATGGATATTTTTATGGAAAGCCACCTTTTAGGTCTTTTACAAAAAGGCTTCTAGAAGGAGTGGGGACCAAGGAACCCCCTTGGGGGGAGGGGGGGGCTAGGGGTGGCCAGCCAAAGGAGGAGCTCCACATGGCACTCCTTTTCCCTTATATGCCCTTTGTGTGTGACATAAAGTGGGGGTACTTTGGTATTTTGAATATCCATTCTACCCCTTGGATTTCCTATAAATAGAGGAGGAGGGGGCAGCCCAAATGCTTGATCCTTGCTCTCATACACATGCCATTGACTTGTCCGGCTTCTCTCTCCCTCCCAGCGAAATAGTTTCGTAGAGCCGAAAGGTTGTCTGGGTTCCGGTGGGAACTAGTTCTGGACGGCGAAGCCCTGCCGGATAGATGACACCGTATGTGTGCAACTCTGTAGAGAGATCATAGTTTCGGTCTTAGTTCGAGAGTGCCTCCCGAAGGGCTGTCCGAGTGACCGTCCGAGTTTCGATGGTCCTCCTGGAGGGCTGCCCGCGACACCGTCCGAGGGACTGTCCGACCGCCTCCCGGAGGGCTGTCCGAGGGGCAGACGAGGGTATACATCCTTGCGGTTGGGAGGTTGTAAATCCTAGCTGCGGGGATCTGCACCGCCTTTCGTCATCGACTCTACTTCCGCTGCGCTACGAGTCGGTAACGAAAATGATCAAACCTTGTATGCAGTCTCCATAGTGGTCCTGGGCTAGTGCGTAGGTCAGAATTTTTTTTGTTTTCTGCTGCGTTACCTTACAGTGGCATCATGAGCCGTGCTATGCGTAGATGCAGGTTGCGATCTAGAATAGATACAGATGTATGGGTGTTGCACAATATAATTAGGTAGTAGATGAGATCTATTGCTGAAAATTATTTGTGTGGGTAGCAGATGAAATCTGTTACCCGATGTTCTTGTTGCTTCCCCGGAATTTGCATATTTCTGATCTTGATAACAGCATGGTGGAGTTTCAATGTTCTGGCAATCCGCGATCCTGATTGATCAACGAAGTGCTAACAGTTCATTGAATTCCACCGTAGTTAAAAAGAAAGATAAAATTTCGCAGACGAAAGGGCAATGCAGATATGATCTGCACGGGGGTCATGCGTATGACGAAGTTCAGTATGGGGCTCAAGATTTTATTATCTCGTGTTTCATACACCCCGCAATGTTAATCTAGCGACTTGGATAATCATGCTTGATGATGAACGTTGGTAGTTTCGGTTTGTTTTGAAACCTTAGAAGCCACGTAAAACAAGTTTTTTCTGGACCGATTAGAGGCGTCTAACTTGGTTTTGCAGGATGGTTTGCATGTGCATGTGATGTGGTATAGCAGTGCTCATAATAATTTGATTATGTATGAGATGACTATATAATGTAAATTGATTAACATGACCTGCGTGTCATGATTCGGCATGATGGCTGGAGCCATATGATTGCCACTTTAATGACCTGCGTGTCAACCTTAAGTAATGCACTTATTTTATTAGCTATAGAGATAGCAATATTATCTGGTGCATAGACAAGGTGGTGGCAATCTTCGCGAAGGTGAACACCGACGCGAATGCCGAAGACGAAGAAATGAAAGACTTCTCCGTCAGAAAAGGCTACACCATATCATGCTATTATGAATTGCCTGAGATGTTTATCCCTTATGATGCACCCTTCTTGATTGCGCGGTAGTCGCTCTTATTAGGGTGATCTCTCACTTAAAAGATCAAGTAGTTAGTGTTCTCCCAAGTGTAGCACCGTCACGGCACCTATCTCTTCGGGGCATCACATGATCTCCATGGGTGCGAACGATTAGAGAAGTGTGAGGCGGGTGAGTTGAGACCTCACAACGAGATCACTTGGTTGTCTTGATGTTCTGGAAGGATCTCCCTGAGCTCGGAACACGCCCATCGAAAGATGAAAAAGAGTCACATAGAGATGTGATCGGCAAGTTTGCCTACCGATTGAAGTTCGCGCCATCAGTGTTCATCTCGTTCAATGGCGTTGAATGGAAATGCGGGTCTTGAATCACTCACAATCAATTATGAGAGATATTGATTTGAGTGGGAGCGCACTGTTGAATTAACTTGTTTAATTCTCAGTGCAATTAATTATGAACTTTGTCTAAGTGGAAATTGCATAATAGTTGTAGAATAATGGCTCGCGTTTCCACCTTCCCTATTAAAATTGAATAGCTGTTAAATATCTGGTTAAAACTTTATGGTTGGTAACATAATGTGAGGATTGTCCTCAAGAGTGCCGAGAAGGACTTTGTCCTATCACATGCTTTCGGTATTCTCCCGCTAATGCTATGGATCATGTGACTCTCGTCCTTCGATCCAAAAGCTAGAATTCCGTTACGGTCAAAGTGCAATATGCTTGCTTCCATGAGACCCGAACTTCGAAAGTTTGGGATACTTATAAGATATTCATGGAACTGAAAATCATTTTCAGATACAAACAAAGCAATGTTTGTTTGCAAGTATTAGTAAAAGTGTTTACTATGCATTTGACTATTGGGAAAGGGGTCCTGAAGAATGCCTGTCATATGATGATGGTGAATAAAACAACAACTTAAAGAGAAAGGAAGTGTCTGAAGGGTGTTAGTGAAACTTTCACGCCTAAGAAGTCCGGGGCTAACGCCACTCTTAAGTTGAGTGCTTCTTCTGAGAGTAGGAGAAATACTGAAAGTTAAACTGTTAGAAGTATAAAGGCAAAAAGAAAGAAGACTGTAATATACAGCTCATGTATGAATGTCATACAAGTTTTTGATGTATAGAAGGCTGGTCAAAGATATAGTTCTTGGGAATTATGGTTAAACATGTTAATCACTAATTTTTGGGTATTGTGAATTGATCACAAAGATACCCGCTCGATTGCATTCTGTTGCAACTCGATGTAAGAACTACTATGGCCTGAAAGACTAGACAGGAATGAGGTTTAGATACACACAGGGAACATAGTAAATGTTACTATACCTTCCATCGGTGTAGTACCTATGTATTTACTTTCATAATTCATTTTAGAGTTTCATACACTCTAGCCCTTTGCATAAGGTATCTTGCAAGAAGGTTGTTCATAAGAGAATTTTTGATGTTCGGTGCTATGAATAACATAAGGGCCATACTTTCATTATGAATGAGATGTATGTTATGAATATTGATAATAATACATTACCTCTGGGTTTACTTTCATAATTCATTTTAGAGTTTCATACACTCTAGCCCATTGCACAATGTTTGTTGCAAAAGAGTTGTTCATAAAAACAATAATTGTTGTTTAGTATTATGAATAACATGAAGGGCCATGCTTCCATCCAAGATGGGATGTATGTTATGAATATTGATGGAAATATGATACATCCATAACACTGACGCTAAATGCGCAAGACCAAAAGAATTCCACATATGTGTGGCACTGCATTTGGTCACATTGGAGAAACCCGTATGGAAAATTCCATTATGATGGATTTTGAAGTCGTTTGATTTTGAATCATCTGACACTTGCAACTTTCCTCCGAAAAGTGAAGTGACTGAAATACCGTTCATAGGCCATAAGGAACGAACAACAAAACTTATTGGTGATCATACATTTGATGTGTGTAGTCCGATAAATGTTGTTAGTAGTGGATTTATCTATCATCAGAAATGACTGAAGTAGATATATGGATATTTACTTGATGAGACGTAAGTCTGGATCTTTTGAAATCATTCGAAAGGTTTTCAAAAATGAAGTAGAAGTTATTGTAACAAGAAAATTATGTTTCTACAATTCGATTGCAGAAAGGAATATTTGAGTTACAAGTTTAGCGAATGTCTGATGAGTTGTGAAAGGGGTTTCATAACTTGCACCTCCCGGAACACCACTGCAAGTGAAAAGTCCGTGTAGATGTAATCAAACCATTTATGGCATGGCAAGATCAAAGATGACATAAATAAATTTACCAGTATCACTTTTAAAAAGTAATGCTTTAGAGACTGCGGCTTTTACACTGAAAAGAGCTCCATCAGGTCTGTTGAAATGACGCCATGGTATGGTACGGCCAACCATGTTATATCTTTTCTTAACATTTGGAATATGGGGCTTGTGTAAAAGGTTACAAACCTATTCCAAATCAGACAAGTGCTACTTTGTAGGTTATCCCAAGTTATTGGGTATTCCCCCACCACTATACCGAGCCAAAGGATTTTGCCACAAAACGGTATGCTTTTAAAGAGAATAGTTCTTGCAAAAGGTTGAGTGGGAGGACTGTGCAACTCGACGAGATAACAAGTATCTTCGTCATCAGGTCAAAGGAAAGGAACCTTGGAAGTGATTCTAGAGTTTCCTACTACGACTGATATGGAAGCCTCTACATGAGATGTGTGGACTTCGGTAGAACTTGCAGCTGAACAACATAGGCAAAGCTCGTGCAAACCTCTCAGGTGCGCAAACAAGGTATTGTTGTTAGACAACAGTATACGTACGATACACAAGGAAGCGTTGATGGGCCCTGACTCCAAAATTGGCTAAATGCCAATACAATCCGAGATGGTTTCCATATAAGTGATTCAAGATTAAAATCTTGATACACCTTTCAGAAGACTTAGAGTCTAACGAATATTTATGGAACTAAAAACTGATACGGATAAAAATGTTTTATCCATAAAGCTCAACTTGTTGCAATAACAATTTCAAGGAGTTGACTACGATGAGGTTGTTTCACCGTAGCGATGCTTAAAGTCGGTTCGGGTTGAACTAGCAATTAATGCATATTTCAAATCATGAGATATGAAACAAGGATGACGAAAGGATTTCCATCTGATGGAAATGAAACCAAGGACTTGCATGTGTTACAGTCCAAGATATTTTGTCATTTCAGAGGATGCTAGTAAGTATGCAAACTTCAGAGTTCCAGTAATGGACAGAAGAGAGCAAAATGGAGTTGGAATCTTCGTTTTTGATGAAATGGTCAAAAAGTTTGACTTCATCAAATGGGTATCGAAGATGCTTGTGGTTCAAGAAAGTAAGTGGGAGCATGATAACATTTCTAAAAACCTTGTGTACTTGACACATTGTTAATTGGAAACAAATTTCTTGACACGAATTAGGACTTCATTTGAAAATGGTTTTTTCGATGAAGTGCTTGGGCTAAATAGTCTTGATATTAGGCATTATGATCTATGGAGATAGATTTGCCTAATAGGGCTAAAGAAATAAATACATATTGATAAGATGCTAAAACTTTTTAGCATTTAAAACGCCAAGGAGTGATTCTTGCCGAAGTCACATGGAAAGAGTTTTGCAAGACTCGGTGTCCCAAAAACACTGATAAGCAAAATACATGATGGAGATTCCACACACCTTCATGTTTGGATTAATCATGTATTCCATGGTATGCAAAAACAACCAGATATGTCCAATACTCCAAAGTTGTTGCGAGTATAGATACCAAAGTGAACAAAAGTACTGATCATGGGACAACAGTGAAAGATGTCATTGAGTACTAGAGTAGTACTGATGACATGTTTTCTCGCAAGCCGAGATTATGAAGTGCTCGTTGTAAGTAATTACATCGATACAGTCTTCATCAATGCTCCATGCGATTTTCAATTTAAGTTAAGGATTTTGTGTAATACACAATATGGTGGCACGGTAGTTGGAAATTGTTCCAAACAAGTTACTGTGGCGAATTCTATAATAGAGGCTAAGTATGTTGCCGCTTTCAAAGCGATAAACAAGATGTTGAATCATATAGTTCATTCATAAACTTAGTATGGTTCCAAGAAGGCTTTGGTCAATGGGACACTATTGCAGATAGTTGCTCCATAGCTCAGTCTGAGGAATCAGGTTTCGACCAATGATTCACATATATACAAAGCCAAGTCCGCACAAAATATGTATTTTCTGAAAGCGTGAAAACCCGAGGATATCCAGAGATACACACGGAGCTGAAGTTGTCAGATCCGTTGGACATCAGGCTATACCACATGCGAAGCATTTTTTACACCGGTATGCCATAGGTGTAAAGTGCATTAGCATTGACTAGATTATTGACTCTAGTGCAAGTGGGAGTCTGTAGGAGATATGCCCTAGAGGAAATAATAAATGATATTATTTATCTCCAAGTTCATGATTATGTCTATGTTCCATGCTATAACTGTTATGGTTCTCGAGTCTGCAATAATACGAGGCTCGAAGGAAGACTCATATGCACGTGTGGAATAATAAACGGTAAAATGTATTCCTAGTCTGGCCTCTAAGACTAGCTCAAGTGTTGCATGATGGTTCTGTTTTCCTGATCATCGGCATGTCTATGCCAGCAACTTTGAGGGCACAATGTTGGTAGAACATTTGTGTTGAATCGACCCTAATTGATGTTATGCTATGAGATACTTTCGTCACAAGTTAATGGTTAATAACACAGAGATGGTTAATGTTTGCATGGTTCCTCAGACCATGAGAGTATCGAGTTTCTTCATGCTTGCTTCATGAACTTTGGGGTTTGTTAAACGTCATCCGTAAATAAGTGGCTATTACGGCGGCTTACGGGTTCATGGAAAAGTATGCCAAGTAACTTAATAGCTCAAGATTGGGATTTGCTCCTCCGACGATAGAGAGATATCTCTGGGCCCTCTCGGTGTTACGGTATCCATCATCGTTTGGCCAGACACTTTGTGATTTGATCACGGGGATGCCGGAACACGGTAACGAGAAAAGAGAACAATACCGGTAACGAGGTAACTGGCATAGTGGACAAGTTGTTGATCCACGGGGATGCCAACATGTCTCACCTCGGGTATTTGTAACATATCGCGAAGCAACAGGAATAGCACACGGCAACTGAAGGTTCACTCGAATATTCATTCGTGTGGGTATAGGGGTCAATATTGGTGTCCACGGCTCCAATGTTGATCATTGATCGGAAGGGGTTCCGGGTCATGTCTATACTTCACCGAACCTATAGGGTCACACTCTTAAGGGTCATCTATCTGCTGAATACTAGATAGGGAGTCTGAGAGAAAGTCTCCGGAAAAAGTTTCGGAGACAGCGGAAAAGTTCCAATGAGAGAGGTCACCGGATGAGTTCCGGTAAAACTGTAAGGTTGTTTCAGGGGATACCATTAAGTCAAATAGGTTTCGGGACATGGCTGATAATTCTTGGAGGGTGCCAGAATTATTCTGGAAACTTCTGGGAATTTTCCGGGATAAAAACCAGAAATGTTCCGGAGCTGCCGGAACCGGTTTGGTTGCCTTTCGCATATGAAAATCACTAATCCGGAATTGTTTTGGAACGCGTCAAAAATTATTTTAGTGGGTACTGGAAATGTTCTAAGCCCACATAAATATTTTCAGTTCGAACGAACGCTAAAAAATGTCGTTGTGAATAGTGAAATCAGCTTTATGGATATTTTATGGAAAGCCACCTTCTAGGTCTTTTGCAAAAAGGCTTCTAGAAGGAGTGGGGACCAAGGAACCCCCTTGGGGGGGGGGGGCTAGGGGTGGCCAGCCAAAGGAGGAGCTCATCCATGGAGCTCCACATGGCACTCCTTTTCCCTTATATGCCCTTTGTGTGTGACATAAAGTGGGGGTACTTTGGTATTTTGAATGTCCATTCTACCCCTTGGCTTTCCTATAAATAGAGGAGAAGGGGGCAGTCCAAATGCTTGATCCTTGCTCTCATACACATGCCATTGACTTGTCTGGCTTCTCTCTCCCTCCCAGCGAAATAGTTTCGTAGAGCCGAAAGGCTGTCTGGGTTCCGGTGGGAACTAGTTCTGGACGGCGAAGCCCTGCCGGATAGATGACACCGTATGTGTGCAACTCTGTAGAGAGATCATAGTTTCGGTCTTAGTTCGAGAGTACCTCCCGAAGGGCTGTCCGTGTGACCGTCCGAGTTTCAAAGGTCCTCCCGAAGGGCTGTCCGAGTGACCGTTCGAGTTTTGAAGGTCCTCCCGGAGGGCTGCCCGCGACACCGTCCGAGGGACTGTCCGACCGCCTCCCGGAGGGCTGTCCGAGGGGCATATGAGGGTATACATCCTTGTGGTTGGGAGGTTGTAAATCCTAGCTGCGGGGATCTGCACCGCCTTTCGTCATCGACTCTACTTCCGCTGCGCTACGAGTCAGTAACGAAAATGATCAAACCTTGTATGCAGTCTCCATAGTGGTCATGGGCTGGTGCGTAGGTCGGAATTTTTTTGTTTTCTGCTGTGTTACCCTACAAGGGCCAGGCTCCCCATTGATTGATGTCAATTGCAGTTTGGCCACCTCCGACCAGCTGCATAATCCAGCTAACCCAAAGAGGGTCAAAACCCTTTCGGCGCACAACTCCTTCCAGAAAGGCCCAATTCACACGATCATAGGCTTTCTCGAAGTCAAGCTTGAGGGTAAAGACGTCCTCACTATTCAGGTGGGCCGAATGTAACACCTCATGGAGAACCGAAATGCCTTCGAGGATACTTCTTCCTCAAATTAAGGCTGATTGACTTTGGTTGATAACCCTATTAGCTACCGGCACCAATCGTGTACCAAAACCTTTGACTAGGAGCTTGAAACCAACATTAATCAGGGCGATGGGGCGGAATTTTTTAATCATGTCTGCCCCAGGCACCTTGGGGATCAAGGTTCAAATCACATAATTCAAGCGCTTGATGTCAATCCTTCCATTGGTAAAGTCGTCAAGGAGCTCGAAGAGCTGCACGCCCACCATGGACCAGAATTTCTTATAAAAGGAGACCGGGAAGCCGACCGGTCTGCGAGCTATGTTGATACGTGTGGCGGACAAGAGCTAGCTCCAGCTCTTGCATTGAAAATGGGGCGGTGAGTAGAGCGTTCTCAGCCTGGCTGATCATCCCATTCTCACCCCAAGCGTTCCAGGCCAGTTCGGCGCCACCTCGCATACCCGAAGCCAACAGTTCCCAATAAAAGCCATAAATATGACTATGCACCAAAGCGGGCTCTGAGATAACCCTATCTCCATCCCGAAGGACCACAATGCTGCACTTCCTACGTTTGCCATTAACCACTGCCTGAAAATAAGCGGTGTTAAGGTCACCTTTTTCAATCCAGGTCTGGGTACCCCGTTGCCTCCAGTATACCTCTTCACAGACAGAGATGAACACCATGTCATCCTCCATGCTGTATCGAAGGGCCCACTCATCGGCTGATAGACCTTGTCCATCGGCTGACGTATCTAGGGCCTGAATAATAGAGAGAAGGGAGGCCTTCTTAGATCTCAGTGCCCCACCAATGTTGGTGCCCCACCCACTTATGTTGTGCCTCAACTGCCTAATGCAGTGCTGCCACCGGTCCATAGCATCGCTCAACGGACCGAAGTGATGTGGTGGGTTATTTGGCGATGCATCCCACCGAGCACAGACAGTGTTCACAAAACTCGGGTGTTCAAACCATTGTAGTTCAAAGTGAAACCGCGACCACTTAGAGGTACGCGCCTCTCCTGAATCCGGCAGGAGAGGACAATGGTCGGAACCAAGCCAGGTCATGGCCTCTAACGAGCACGTGGGGAATTTGTTCTCCCACTCTAGAGAAACAAAAACACGATCGAGCACACATCTTGTCGGCTCAAGCTGCTTGTTGGTTTAGGTGAAGCTAGTGCCAACCCTCTGGAGCTCCAATAGTTCTAGATCAGCAACCCAGTTATTGAACGTATCCACCAGATTGGCGTTAATGAGATGTTGGTTCTTATTCTTGTCGGTCACCAATGTCAGAAGGTTAAAGTTGCCTCCAACAACAACAGGACTAGAAGAATGAGAGATTTTGTCATGCAGCTCAAAAAGAAACTTGAAGGACTTAACATGATCCGCAGGCCCATAGACAACAATCAGTTCCCACCTAAACTGAATGTTGCGTTGGGTGACCTCCACACTCACAAAGAACTGGCCTAACAAAACCCTAGAAACTTCGAACAAGTCTTTCCGAATCCCAACTAAGATGCCAACAGACCACCCACGGCCCGGTAACTAGTTCCACACAAAGTCATCCCCGCCCACCGCACGAAGATCAACCGCAGAGATGTCATTTTTTATCGTCTCTTGAAGACCGATAAGGTCCAGCTTCTCATCGCGAAGGGTTTCGGCTAGTTGACGTCGCCTGTCAAGTTGGCCAAAAACCCCTTATGTTCCAGATTATGCCTCTCATAAACTCAAAGGGGAAAGTGTCCCCGCCCCGTGAGAAACGCCCCTTACATCCCTGGTGCCTCCGCGTCGGCCTCGACCATGGCCACGTCCCCTCGTGGGTGCCACAGAGGGAGCATAGTGGGAGTGTTCCATCGCTGGAACCTCGCCCACAGACGGCGGCACCGAGGTCGCCACCATGGCGGTCTGGGCCTTAGCCTCAGCGGCGCGGGTCTGTTGCAACACCCGAACCGCCTCTCGCATAGCCAGCTCAGCCTGAACAAGCTCTTGCACCTGGATACTTGAAATTTGGGTCAATGGGGAACCCATCTCAGGTCTAAACAAGATATTACTGTCCGCAGCAACTTTTAGAAGGTGGGAGGACTTGGTAGCCGCGAGAAGTTTAAATGAAGACATCGAACGCGTAATGGGTTTAGAGAATATATCTCCCAGTTCCCTGGATGCCTTGAACGCCATGGCCTTCTTCTCCGTCATAGATGATTTGGAAGGATCCCTCGAACTCTGCCTGCTAGCAATGGGTGGAGAAGCCACCGCCACCTGCGCCTGGGAATCCGACAGCATCTCTTGGAAAGTGTTGAGGCAGTCCTCCATCGGCATGATGTTATCCACAAACGCCTCCTCCACCGGGTCATCGTCATCGTCCAGATTGATTATCTTCTTAGTGGATCTAGCATGGCTCATTTGGAGCCCCTCGAACCGGCAGAACTAGCATCAGAATCGGAAGCGCTAGGAACCGAGAACGGGGAATGATCATCAGTGATGGCCGACTTCGCAGGAATCCCAGCACCTTCGTCTTGAAGCAGTGGGTCTGGGGAGCTGTCCTTGTCAGAGAGACAGGCCTGAGATGGCGAGCGCGGAGAGTGAGGCTGGGGAGGGAAAGCAATGGCCAGCTCCATAGCAAGAATGTCCCGAAGAGCCTGGCCAGCCACCAAGTTCGAGCCGTACTGGTCCAATGGCAAAGGGATCGCACAAGAGCCCACCCAGTGCATCCGAGGCTACCGGGGGGGTGGGGGTGGGGGCTTGCTGACAGGGCCGGGCGCGGAGCAGAACCCGAAATGCTAGGAAGAACCTCACTGCAAGGGGCCAGGGAGGAAGGCGCAACTAGCAGCGCCTGCTGGTTGTCCACGGCAGGACCAGACTGAGCTTCCACGGTCTTGTGCTAAGCCCCCTTGGTCTTACTCTTGCTACCGAGCGCATCCCGTGAATGGGTATCAATTCTACGTCCAGATTCATCATCATCCTCTACATCATCATCAAAAGGAGGCCTAGGGGCAAAGCCAGGAGGAGGAGGGCTGGAACCCGACGCCGAGGCCTCCCCCAGTTCAGGTTCCATGTGCATGATGAACCCAGCGCGCTTCTTGAAAATTTGGAATGTTCCTTTGATCTTGGCCGCCTCTTTGCACGACAATCTGATACGAACGGGACCCGGCCGAGAGAGATCATCAACAGCCACCACTACCCCGAGGATTTTGCACATTTGCTAGATCAAGGGCTCCTTTCTCAGCTTGGGGGGATGTTATGAATCTGGACACAAGTTTCTTGCAGAAACGAGTTGGCCTCATAATCCACCACCGGATCGCCCACCTCCACCATGAGGTCATTGAGCGGGAGAGTCAGTTTACCGCACTTGCTAAAATGAAGTAGGTCTTTGGTAGGGAACACCACAACAAAGAGGTTGTCTCTGATTTTGCAAACATGCTAGTCCTAGTCATCTCGAAGAGGTTATGGAGCTCATCGCGCAGCATATCACCTGTCACCGGCACCGAGATAGGATCACAAATTGCAAGGGACGCCGCATTGGGCACCCGTGCCAGTTCATCTTCTTCATCGTCATCAACATCCAAGAAGTAGAAGCCCATGTGGCGCATACCAAATCCCATCATGGAGAGAGATGGTGGCCTTCGAACCCCAGGACATTGAGAAGTGACGTGGCCCGGTTACTTGCAAGAAAAACACAGCTTGGGTTTATCACAATGAACCAAGAAGTGATTTTCACCACAGTTAAAGCAAGCGAGCTCCGGTGCCAATCCTTCATGCCCAGGCGCCGATCCCCGAGCCTCTCCCTGCTGGCCCTGCGGATCTTGCGGTGGCGGAGGAAGAGCAAACTGGCCACCACCCTTCCCCGCCCGGGCGCCCGAGTTGGCAGGGAAGGACGCGGGGGAACGCCCATCCAGCACCCCCTGCATGGGATTGGACGCCCGCCCAACAGATCCACCGCGCCATTGCTGAGAAGACTGGGAAGGGGGAGGGGAGAGATGTGCCCAGCCGGTGAGCGAGGGGGGAAAGGGCCTTGCCAGGAGTGAGAACCCCTCCATCCCTCACCATTGCGGCCGCGGGAAAGCTGTTGGCGGAGGTCGTGCTCGTGCATGTAGTCCGGCTCGTTGGACGGCAGCCAGTCGCGCGGCCGCTTGCCGTGCCGGTCCCCATCGCGCCCCATCAGCACCGCACGAAAGGACAGCGCCGGCGAAGCCAAGCGACACCGGAAGGTGGGAGGAGGGGGAGGAGGTTTGGGAGGACGAGGGAGGTGACGAGCAAAGCGTCCCCACCGCCGCACCTCTCTAGCCGATGCGGGAAACCCTAGCGAGCAACTAGTGGCGCCCCGGGGTACCCACCACCAGGATATACCCGAACGCCAGCCGGGTTGGCCCACAGGGGCGGATTGGACCGCAGGGGAGGGAGGCCAGTTCTAATTGGGCCCCTATAGAGGACACGAGAAACACGCAGCGTCGAACCCAAATGACATGGCCCGCAGCCTGCCTCCCAGAGGAGGAGACACTGGGCCACCACCCACCGTGAAGTACCCATTGCACGGCCCATGGCCCACACGCCCTAGGTCATCGCGCGTCGTCACCAGATCTCCACCAACCTCCTGTGCGGGACACGCCCGCGGCGCCGCCACCACCACGGTGGGAACCACGGCCATCCCCGTCGCCTCCGTCTGCGAGAGCACTAGCAAGGAACCCACAGGGGGATGTGACCCAACCCAGAGGTGCCGGCATCGCCTCCGTCGCGCACAAACAGCCGACATGCACTGCCCCACCACACCAATACCCATGGCGCTAGCCGCCATGCGACGGCGAAAGTCCAGTGAAGTGCTACTTGTAGCTTGCGTTGGTATTTTCCCCGAAGAGGAAGGGATGATGCAGCACAGTAGAGATAAGTATTTCCCTCGATTATGAAACCAAGGTTATTGAACCAGTAGGAGAATCACACAACACCTAGTAAGCAGTACCTGCACACAAACAACAAATCCTTGCACCCAATGCAAACAAGGGGTTGTCAATCCCTTGGCGGTAAGATTGCAAGATTAAATTGTATTTGATAGATTAATAGATTGAAATAAAAATACAAAATAAATAAATAAAGATAGATGGCAGCAATATTTTTAGGGTTTTAGTAATATGTGATAGATAGAGTCGGGGGCCATAGGTTTCATTA
The DNA here is from genome assembly GCA_011799875.1 of Thinopyrum elongatum. Lineage (NCBI taxonomy): Eukaryota > Viridiplantae > Streptophyta > Magnoliopsida > Poales > Poaceae > Thinopyrum > Thinopyrum elongatum. Next base: position 739,413,388 of record CM022303.1, on the reverse strand, counting down.
GAGGCTTCTCTCGAGAAAATAACATACAGTGGGTAAACAAATTACTGTTGGGCAATTGATAGAAAAGCAAATAATCATGACGATATCCAAGGCAATGATCATGTATATAGGCATCACGTCCAAGATTAGTAGACCGACTCCTGCCTGTATCTACTACTATTACTCCACACATCGACCGATATCCAGCATGCATCTAGTGTATTAAGTCCATGAAGAACGGAGTAATGCCTTAAGAACGATGACATGATGTAGACAAGACAAACTCATGAATTAATAAACCCAATGAATAGTTCCCATCTTGTTATCCTTATTAGCAGTGATACATATGTGTCATGTCCCTTTCTGTCACTGGGATTGAGCACCGCAAGATCGAACCCACTACAAAGCACCTCTTCCCATTGCAAGAAAAATCAATCTAGTTGGCCAAACCAAATCAATAGATTGGACAAGAAATACGAGGCTATAATAATCATGCATAAAAGAGATCAGAAAAGACTCAAATAATTTCATGGATAATCTGATCATAAACTCATAATTCATTGGATCCCAACAAACACACCGCAAAAATTCATTACATCGGATAGAACTCCAAGAACATCAAGGAGAACATTGTATTGAATATCAAAAAGAGAGAAGAAGTCATCTAGCTACTGCCTATGGACCCGAAGATCTGTGGTAAACAACTCACGCATCATCGAAAGGACAACAAGGTTGATGTAGAGCCCCTCCGTGATCAATTCCTCCTCCGGCAGATTACCGGAGAAGGACCCCAGATGGGATCTCTCTAGAACAGAAGCTTGCGGCGGCGTAAAAAGTATTTCGTGGACTCTCTTGAGGGTTTCTGATTTTTCTGGAATTTATAGTGCTGTAATTAGGTTAAACAGAGCTTGGTGGGGCCCACGAGGCACCAGGGCGCGCCTGCCCCCCCCCCCCCCCCCCCCCCCCCCCGGCGCGCCCTGGTGGCTCTTTGGGCCCATCAACGTCTTCTGGCCTCCCCTCGAAGCTTCTGGTGTTCTTCTGGTCCAATAAAAAATCTTCAAAATATTTCGTGGCATTTGGACTTCGTTTGGTATTGATTTTCTATAAAACAAAAACAGAGTAGAAAACCACAGCTGGCACTGGGCACTAGGTTAATAGGTTAGTCTCCAAAAAAGATAGATAATTGCTGTAAATGATTGTAAAAACATCCAAGATTGATATTATAACAGCATGGAACAATAAAAAATTATAGATACGTTGGAGACGTATCAGCATCCCCAAGGTTAATTCCTGCTCATCCTCGAGTAGGTAAATGATAAAAACAGATTTTTTTTTATGTGGAATGCTGCCTAACATATTTCATCACATATTCTTTTCTTTTGTAGCATGGACATTGGACTTGTATGATTCAAAACAATAGTCTATAGTTTGACATGAAAACATAAATACTCAAGCATGCTAACAAACAACCATGTCTTTCAAAATATCAACGCTAAAGAGAGTTATCCCTAGCCCATTATGCTCAATCATTGATACATTCATGAAACACACTCAAATATTAGCTACATCCAATGCACAAGTATGACAATAGTATTCTCTAGTTGGTGCTTTTGTAAGAGAAGATGGAGACTCAAGAAAAGTAAAAATTGCATAAAAGTAAATAGATAGGCCCTTCGTAGAGGGAAGCAGAGATTTATCAAATGTGCCAGAGCTCAAAGCTGAAATTAAAGAGATAAAAAAATATTTTGGGAGGCATGCTTTTCCTGTCAACAAAAACGAACGAGAATTCCCAATATCTTCCATGCTACATACATCATAGGCGGTTTTCAAACAGAAAATAATGTTTATTTCTTTTTCCACCATTCAATCACAATCCATGGCTAGCCGTATCCACGGGTGCCCTCCATACCATCACTTTCCAAGAAATTTATTAATATGAACATATGAGATTTTTCATTTTATTTCATTTCACATTTCGGGACTGGGCATCCCTAATAGCGCCATACTCTCGTGCAATGACAAGTGAATAAACACTCATCTTGAGAATAACACATCTAACATGGAAGATATTGGCTACCCCCTTCTGCCTCATGAGCGGTACGGGCACACAAAATGAAAAAATTTATTTTAAAAAATTAGAGTTGGCACACGCAAATTTACTTGAAACGGCGTTGAAATACCGCATATATGTAGATATAGTGGACTCATATGGCAAAACTGGGTTTAAGGATTTTGGATGCACAAGCATTATTTCCGCTTAGTACAAGTGAAGGCTAGCAAAAGATTGAGAAGGAACCAACCAAAAAACGAAAACGGTCATAAACATGCATTGAACAAAACTAACACCGAATAATGCACTATAAGTAGGATATAATTTCATTGCATAACTATTGACTTAATGTGCATGCATAGGAAATTATAAATCTTAACACTAATATTCTTGAGTTTAATATATCTAGAGTATCATGTAACAGTTTTGTGTTTTTCTTTCCTTGCAGAAACCTTATCATCTTCTATGGTGGATGCACATGGATTTGACTCTCTATACAAAATGAGAAGAAGTACCTTCAGTTACGTCTGCAGCTTGGTGAGGATCCCATTTTTGGAAGATATGATGGCAAGGGATCACACCTTTGTTGATGGGAGATTGTTGTCTTTGCAAGACAGAGTAGCTGTGGCTCTCAGAATGCTGAGCTCTGGTGACTCTCCGGTTATCGTAGGGTTCTCTGTTGGTGTGAGTGAGTCAACTGTATCGATGGTAACTCAGGTGTTTGTTAAGGCTATGTGGGAGCGAGCAAAGCACCACTGCAGCTGGCCTGGCTCCGCTGAAGTGGAGAAGATCAAGCGCAAGTTTGACAAGATCCACGGCCTGCCAAACTGCTGCGGTGTTGTACATACGGATCCCATCACGTTTGGATCACAAAACCGTGACCATGAGGAGAATGATGTTGTGGTAGTGCAATCTGTCGTTGATCCAGATATGAAGATTACAGAGATTTGGATGGATTATGATCTCTTGGAGGACTACGAGAAGGGTGGTTGGCTGAATGGCAGTAACCTGAAGTTATCAGATGGCTCGGATGTTGGGGAATACATCATTGGTGACGCAGGATACCCCCTTCGCCCCTGGCTCCTCACACCTTACCAGTTGGAAAATGACCACTCACGTTCAAACTCCAAAGTGGAGTTCAACTGGAGACATTCTACAGCTACAGCCGTCACTCTGAGGGCACTGGCAAGGTTGAAAGACACGTGGAAGTGTCTGCAGGGAGAAGGCTGGCATCCAAATAATAAACGTGAGATGTACCACACAATCAGCACCTGCTGCCAGTTGCATAACATAGTGATAGACATGGAGGAGGAGCTGAAGGGCGACGAGGAAGAGGGGGCGGACAACGAGGAGGATCAGGAGGAGAATTACAGGAAGCAAGTGTGACAGGTAGCAGACGAGGACGCCATCAGGGTGAGGGATGCATTGTCCCAGCACTTGATCAAATCTGGAGGTAAAATAACACAAATCTTAATTTGCTTGTTCGAAATAATGCTTTATTCCGGTTATCCCATCGTATCCTATTGATTCCATGTTAATATCTCTTCTTGGTTAGTCCACACAATGGCTGCAGAGGAGGAGCAACAAGCAGCAGTAGTTGCATCCGGTTCAGGAGATGGAAACAAGGAACAAGAAACACTTGGACGGTTAAGAGCAGGTCGAGGAAAGGAGAAGGTGCTTGCTAGCTAGCTAGGTAATTCTTTTTCCTCTGCTATTAGTTGTGCTTCAAGTCGTAGTTCTCTCCTTAGTTCCTTCTTCTGCTATGGTGCTAATTAAGTTATGTCACTGGGTACCATTATATCCTTCGGTGATACGTTAATCTACCTAGATAGAAACTAAGCTGGCCGATGCTTGCACCTGTTAGCAGCACGCTAAGGAAATGATTACCTATTAACTGACTGGTTCTTCTGTATATTTCCCTTTCGGTACTGGCTATTGTTTCGATTGTTCATTTTTTCAATAGCAAGCATGATTTGGATAATTAATTGGTAGCTATACTTGACAATACGCTAGCTTTAACCCAGATCGGGTGTATGCTTGTAGCCATATATAGTATCTCATCAACTATAAATCTTGATGTGAGCAGGTGTAAAGAGGAACTAGCTTGTAGATCCTCATCCTAGTGCTGGGTTACATCAAGTTGCATGAATGCCGTGCAGGCCGGCCTTGCAATGGAGACAGAACCAAAGTTCGATCAACTCGACTTTCTTCTTGCTGTCATGTATTTGGCAAAGACAATCGTTTTATGTATATTTATACTGTTGGCAGTAGGCGTTTCTGTTTGAGAAAACGACTAAAATGACAATCTGCATGGAGGCAGAGTATTTGTTGATTTATATTCTTTCAGCTGATTTTGCTGTAAACCTGAAGAATATGTGAACGTAATGGCAGTGAGTTAGTCTTGTAGTATGTGACAGTAGTTCAAATGATTTGGACAGTTGAGTTACATAACTATCTTACTTCTCCAGCTGCTCCTGCACGAAAGTTATAGCATCCATCTTCAGTTCATGCTCATCTGCAGCCTGAAATCCTGTAGTAGTCGTACTACCCAATGTTTCAAAACTATAGTGGCATTAAGGTGCTACCAGTTGCGAATTCTACTCTGCATGGAAAGTGAAAAGTCTTGATATGCTGTTGCAACTAGTTTTTTTTTTTTTTTTGGTTGAGAAAACAATTGAGAGTATGTTGCAGACATGATGACAGGTTACTGAGTCTTGTATGCTATTTATGCATAGGTGTTTAGGCACGATTCATTCATTCGGATTCGGTCGTAGCAACTGTTAGCAGTGAAATTCAGAGAAGAGCAGAGCAGAGAGGGGGAGATGACAGTAGTATCATGTACTAGGGTTTTGTGACAGTCAAGGGTCAACATATACACTTGGATTGAAGAGTGATTTCAGAGGTGGACACAGACAGCTAGTGAACTAGTGCCTGTCAGGAGCTGAAACTCTGAAGACTGAAATTTCTGAAGAAATCGACACTTTTGATCACTTTTATAATCAAAACAATAGCTGGGCCTGCTAGCTGGAGCTGGATCTGCTCTGAACTACGACCAAAGAGATCAGGACAACATGTATTTGGGTTCTTCTCAGGAGAAGAAGAGCATAGCAGTCAGCACTCTTACTTGTTTGCTTGGATTCAGTTTTCTTTACCTTGTTTCGATGGCCTTCTCTCTGTGGAGAATGGTGAAGGCATATATGCCTGTTCCATCACTATGCATGGATAATCTCTGGTTTTAAATGAGCTTGCTTGCGACTTTGCGAGTCTTGGGGTTAATTATATATGCATTGTTTTGATGGTTGGATCATATGGATGTGGACTGAGTCTATGTTCAGCTTACACCCATGGAACTGGATTCAGAAATAAAAAAGGAAGCTCGTACCTGAAGCCTGAACTGTGTAAGTAATGGTGCCAGACACATGGCGTTCTCCTCGGCCTTGTCAATCTGACCCTAAGGCGAACTCGCTGGCCTTTGCCGACGGTCCTGCAATCGAACTCACAATAAAGAAGACAGCAGAGTTGAAGTTTCCTGTTTGATTGCAGCTGCGCACATGTTGTTGTTCTCCAGAAAATCAAACAGGTACTCCGTTGAGAGGGAAGACAAGGGCTGGTTTTTTTTTTTTTGCGATAAAAGAGAAGTGTTGATTAATCTAACGATTCACCAAGTGCCTGGAGGTAAAATTGGGCACCTAAATGAACACAATTCAATTTGTTTAGTCAGGTTGCTCTGCTATTTTTTGTCTTCTTAGGGGTTGCCCTGTTGAATTGGTCTAGTGCAGACGAGCAACTGGGTTTCTACCGCACACATGAATGTTCAGTTTCAATGTTTCTTTTACTAGCAATTTCAAAGTTTGTCCTGCCATCAGTGGCCGTTCAGGGTTTCCAAGAAAAGATTGGACCTGCATGAACATAGGTGAGATCGATGTTAACTAACTGCCTCAATGCATAATCAGCAGTAAACGTAGGTTCCCCCTTGAAAGAAAGGAACAATGATTGCATCTGGTTCGTTGTCAAGACAAATTGCATCAACGGTTACTTGAATGGGACAAATTGCCTCAACACAACATAGATGGGTTAACTGAATGCAGCTAGCTAGTTGCATTTGTATATTGCCGTCGATTCCCTGTAACCTAGACCTGACCACAGCAACCTGTGCGTCTGCTAAGGGGAATGGCTCTCCCCTGCCCGCTCAAGCCACCAACAGTACTTAGCCTCCCTGCTGACCTGATCTGACATTTACAGCTTCTACTCGATTGAAACCAAGAGAGTTTGCCAATTCGAGCCCGTCCCTCATTACCATTGCTTCGGCTGAAACGTCATTTACAGGCTACACCATTGCCAATTCGAGTCATCGGCCTGTAACTGCCATGAAAACGTCGTCCATAAGTGTGCTCGGCCCATGTGATGTGATGCGCGCCCTTTGGTGGGTTAGACTTTTTCTTCTTCAGCAAACTGTTTGGGTTTGGTTTGAGTTGATTGGTTCCAGGTGCAACGTTTACAGAACCCCACTGATTGATATTTTTTCCAAAAAAAAAAAACATTGATTGAATTTCTTGCTCCATGTGCTGCACCGCATGTACTACAATCCGAAGACACAAAATAAAGAGAGAAAAATTAAGGGTTATTCGCTTTATCTAGTGCCATGTAGATGGTGACTGCTAACTACCAACTATATATATTTTTTAACAGTCAATGGGGGAAGAACTCCCCACCTAAATTTGGTCTCATTCAAAGAAAATTATGGTCCAATTTTATAAGGGAAACTGGATCAAAAATTGTAAATAAGTTGACTCGTTATGATGGAAATTGGACCAAAAAACATACAGGTAACCAGGGTAACAAAGGATGAGAAAAAAAATACGCCCAAGAGAAGGCCGACCTAACTAGTATACAAAAGGACCATCATCACGAGACACAAGTTGATGTCGGGTGCTCTCAAAGGATCACAATACCAAAACTTTGCAAACAGCGTAAAAAAAGACGCCGGAGGCAGTGAACCACGAAACAGATCGTGGCCACAAAGAAGAAGGTGATGAAGAGACGACCCGGCGGACTGATCCATCCAGGGAGACCTAACTTCACTAGCTCCTCGACAAAATTGAAGCTGACCATCGAAGAGTAAGCTGGAGAACCAAAGCACCTAGGTCCACTGCCCACCTCGCCAAATGATGCCTTTGAAGACTCACAGTAGTAATTAAAAACATTTCTTTGCATACCTCTCTATATATACTTTTAACTTGTACACACATCCGAACGTGCTCCTTCACGCTATATAATAGTAATTAAAAAGATCAATTATGCAAGAGGAATAGATGAGTAGATAATAAATACGAGTAGATAACTGCAGCTATCTCACATTATGTAGTAGCTAGCGAATAGTCACGGGTAGATGACTGCAGCTATCTCACATTATTACGAGATGTGATGGGGTCGATCATTCTGCTTTACTCTCCCTTCTCATCCTCGATCATCATCCCCATTATTAGTGGACAAAGCAAGAGCTGCAGAGACCACGTTCCTACAAATTGAAGAGTGCTGCTGCCCGCCCGAGCAGGAGACCGCTGCGGGACAAAGCTTCTTCTCAGGCGCCGGCAGCTTAGCGCATGTGATTTGTTTCGTTTGAGATCGAGAAATCGTTCGAGCTACAGATTCCTCTCCATCTGAGGACGTCTCTCTTACCAGGATCGAGTTGCTGTCCAGAGCTAATCTGAGGTAGTTCAAGCTTTTTTTTTGCATCATTCATTAATTTACACCTAGCCAAACTTCATCTTATACTACACCTAGCTAATTAAGCTTCTTTTATTTCTATACTGAAATTTCACCTCCTTTTTTGACCATTATTTTTTGAGAAAAACATACATTTCACACTACCTTAATTGTTACAAAAACAGCTAGCAAAGACAATGGCAATGGTGCTGGATGCATTTGCATCCTATGTGGGCCACATGCTCACGCAGCTAGCAGCAGATGGTGTGGGGACGATGCTGGGCGTCTCTGGCGAGATCGACAAGATGGCCGACAAGCTCCGGGACCTAAAAAACTTCTTGGCTGATGCCGGCAGGAGGAACATCACTGATGAGACCATTCAAGAGTGGGTGGGGCAGCTCAAGCGTGCCATGTATGAAGCTACCGACATCCTCGACCTCTGCCAGCTCAAGGCCATGGAGCGTGGATCATCTAATACTCTAGACGCAGGGTATTTCAACCCCTTGCTCTTCTGCATGCGGAATCCCTCCCATGCTCATGAGATCGGCACCCGCATCAAGGCGCTCAACAAGAGGCTTGACTACATCAAGGAGCGAAGTGCTGCTTTCAACTTCGTCAATCTCGGATCCTACGAGGATCATAGCAGCAATGTTCACATTTCTCATCATGGTAATACTAGCCGGGAGACGGTAGGAGACTTTGACCGGTCGGCTATTGTTGGAGACAAGATTGAAGAAGACACAAGAGCACTGGTGGCCAAGATCTTGCAGACGGGAAAGGATGTCAATAATGGCATCATGGTGGTTGCTATCGTAGGTGTTGGTGGGATCGGCAAGACCACCCTTGCCCAGAAGGTCTTCAATGACGAGGCAATCCAAGGTGAATTTAGCAAAAAGATATGGTTGAGCGTCAACCAAAACTTCTATGATGTTGATCTGCTGAGAAGGGCCATCATCGAAGCCGGAGGAGATGCCCAACCACCTGAAAGTGCAAAGAACAGCCTTCATGAAACCCTCAAGAACACATTGATTGACCACAAGACCTTTCTGGTAATGGATGATGTGTGGAACCATAGAGCATGGGATGACGTGCTGAAAATACCCTTAGGCAATGCTGCTGCTTCAGGCAGCCGAATCCTCATCACTACCAGATATGAAGGTGTTGCCCGAGGGGTGAAAGCTATCTGGCCGTACCACCATGTCGACATATTAGCGCATGAAGATGCTTGGTCATTGCTCAAGAAGCAGGTCCGTTCTTAATTAAACTCTAATCTCTTTCGTTATCTTCATCTACTTATTAACAATACTATGTAGTTAATTACGAGAAATGTTAGGATGCTCCCAAATTAATGAGCCATTAATTTCATGTAATTTAGTGACTTCTATGTACTATTACCTCTTGGAGGTAAGAGGTTGTCAGTAATGTTGTAAGGCTAAGATTACTTTGCAAGTGCCAACAAAGCATGGTGCCATAGTTAATTAACTGTATGGGTCCCTTGTACTGTATGTTTGCAGGTATGCTCAAGTGAGATAGATGAAGACCACACCAATACACTAAAGGATATCGGACTGAAAATTATACAGAAATGTGGTTGTTCACCAATTGCTGTTAAAGTGATGGGAGGACTCTTGCGTGAAAGAGGGGGCCTACATCATGACTGGCAGCAGATTTTCGATGATTCTAAATGGTTAACAACTAAAATGCCCAATGATCTCAACCACACAGTATACTTAAGCTATGAATATATGCCTTCTTACCTGAAGCAGTGCTTTTTATACTATTCTTTTCTTCCTAAAAGTAGAATTTTTCATATTGATCAAGTCGTGGCAATGTGGATAAGCGAAGGATTAATTCATGGAAACTCTAGTGATTTAGAAGAATTGGGAAGAAATTACTACATGGAGTTAGTATCTAGGAACCTTATAGAGCCAAATAAATCGTATGCTGATATATGGTATTGTAGCATGCATGATGTTGTTCGCTCATTTGCTGAGTATAAGACTAAAGATGAAGCACTCATAACTCAAGATGGAGACAACAATATTCTTGCTAAACTTGGTTCACAAAAGTTTCTTCGGTTGTCCATAGAAACTAACCGATCACAATCAGGTGAACTTGATTGGAAATCTCTACAGGGGCAGCAATCAGTGAGAACATTGATCTCAACGGTCCATATTAAGATGAAGCCTGGTGATTCACTGGTTACTTTTTCTAGTTTGCGGACTCTGCAGATATGGCTGTATTGCTTGAATCATTGCATCAACTCAAGCACCTGAGGTATCTAACACTAGTAAATGTTGGTATATCTGTACTTCCAGGAAACATTGGCAAGATGAAATTGTTGCAATTCTTTGACCTTTGTGGATGTACAGAATTAGTGAATCTTCCTGATGACATTGTGAAGCTTGGCCAGCTAAGGTTACTTTCACTTCCCAAAGCAAGTATGGTACCTAGAGGGTTTAGTGGTCTGACAAATATGAGGAGACTAACTATGTTTCGATCCCACATGGATGGTGATTGGTGCAGCTTGGATGAGTTGGGGCCTCTTTCACAGCTCAGAGTTCTTAGATTAACTGAATTAGAGAATGTATCTGCTGCCTCGTTTGCTACTAATGCTAGGCTTGGCGAGAAGAAGCATCTTATAGAGCTATTCCTGGACTGCACCAGTAAACTGGGAGATGATGGGTTGGTTAAAGAGAAGGAAGATGTCTCCGAGGAAGAGCAGCAACGAATTGAGAAGGTTCACGATAAGCTCTGCCCTCCACCTGGTGTAGAATATCTTCAAATCAAGGGGTATTTTGGCCGGCAACTCCCGAGATGGATGATGTCCACATCGATGGTGTCCCTCAACAACATGAAGACTTTATTTTTTGATGACCCGGCTTGTTGCACACAACTTCCCAATGGGTTGTGCCAGCTCCCCAATCTGCAACACCTACATGTCTCTTGTGCTCCATGCATCAAACTTGCTGGGACTGGATTCTTGCAGGCGGCAGCAGCTTCATTTTCAAGGTTAAACAAATTGAACTTGTTCGACATGGTGGAATGTGAGGAGTGGGACTGGGAGGAGCAAGTACAAGCGATGCCCCGTTTGGAGAAGCTTGTGCTTAGTAATTGCAGACTGAGGCATGTCCTCCAGGCCTTGCCTCCAAAGCAAGCTCTTTGAAAATATTAATTCTACAATATGTCAAGCACCTCAGCTACATTGAGAGCTTTCCTTCTGTTGTTGAGCTTACAGTGAATGGATGCCCTGACCTGGAGAGGATCACCAATCTCCCAAATCTGCAGAAGCTTACCATCATTAGCTGCCTGAAGTTGAAGGCGCTGGAGCGTATCACTTCACTGGAGAGGCTGCTCCTGGAGGATTACACCACGGAAAAACTCCCAGAATACATGCGAGACATAAAGCTAAGGCATTTGCAGTTATTCTGCAGGCTATGGCTGCTCTCTGCGGTAGCCGCGGGACAATCTGGCACTGAGTGGGACAAGTTCAGCCAAGTGGAGCATGTCAAGGCATATGCACGTGATGGAGACAACCAAAGAAAATAGTATGTTTTGTACACGGGAGGAGACAACTACAAGCTGGATTCAAATATTAGCGGCTCTACCATATTTGAAGGTACAGATAATCAGACATACTTACAAGCTTTGTCTTAATTTGTTTGAGCACTCTTTCTGCCAGTTTCTAAGTTTATTTGATTTTATCTCTTGCTTTTTGTCCATATGTACTGCATGATGACCAGATATATTTTGTACCTTCCTAGTGCATGTTGCTAAGTATTTTGTCTTTTTACTGCTTCCCAATGCACATTTTCTCGGAGTTTAACATATCTAGAGTATCATGTAACCATATTGTAATTTTCTTGCCATGCATGAACCTTATCATCTTGTATGGTGGACCCACAAGGATTTGTGTCTATGTACAAAATGAGAAGAAGCACCTTCAGTTACATTTGCAGCTTTGGTGAGGTTGCCATTTTTGGAAGATATGATGGCTAGGGATCACACCTTTGTTGATGGGAGAGTGATGTCTTTACAAGATCAAGTAGCCACTGCTCTGAGAATGTTGAATTCTGGTGAACCACCAGTGGTCGTAGGATCCTCTCTTGGTGTCAACGAGTCCACTGTCTCGCTGGTAACTCAGAGGTTTATTGAGGCTATTGAGGAGCGAGCATTGCGCCATTTGGAGTGGCCATACTATTTCCATGCAATGGAGAAGATCAAGTGCAGGTTTGACAAGATCCATGGCTTGCCAAATTGTTGTGGTCTTGTACATATAGCTTACTTTAAATTTGGATCACCAAACCTTGACCATGAGGAGAACACTGACACACTAATGCAAGCTGTCGTTGATCCAGATATGAGGTTCACAAATATTTGGTTTGGAGCATCAAGTAGCATTAACCAGTCAAGTCTTTTGCACGACTCTTGGCTCTTCAAGTCTTGCGAGAAAGGTACTTTGCTTCATGGTAGCAAGCTGAAGGTATCAGCTGGCTCAGACGTTGGGGAATACATCATTGGTGATGCAGGATACCCTTTTCGTCCATGGCTCCTCACACCTTACCGGTTGGAGGATGACATCTCAGACTAGAAACTGGAGTTCAACAGGAGACTCTCTGCAGCTACTGCCATGGCACTGAGGGAAGTGGAAAGGTTGAAAGACACATGGAAGTGTCTACATGGAGAAGGCTGGCATCCAAATAATCAACATGATTTGCGGTGGACAATCAACACGTGTTGTAGGTTGCATAAATAGACATGGAGGAGGAGGGTGCAGGCATGCTGAGCAATCAGGAGGAGAATTGCATCGAGCAAGTGAACCAGTTATTAGACGAGGATGCTGTAAAGGTGAGGGATGTACTGTCCCAGCACTTGGTCGATTCTAGAGGTAAAATAACACAGCTCTTGTCTGTTCATTTTATTTTTCTTCCCCTCCCGTTGATTCCATCTTTCACCTACTTGGTTAGTCCACACATTTGCTGCAGAGGAGGAACAAGAAGCATCCGGTCGAAGAGATGAAAACAATGAACAAGAAGCACACCAACTACAAACAACGGATCACGGGAAATTATAAACAAACAACAAATTGACAGCCCAAGAAAATGGTACGTCTATTCACAAGAAGTGGCAACTGCAAGTTAGATTCAAATACTAGCCGCTCTATCTTATTATACTTTTATTTCATTTTCGCCTGCCTTTCATCCATTTATGCTGCTTGATGACTGAATATATTCCGTAAATTTTTTGTTTCACATGATTACGAGTTGTTTCAGATGACATAAAAACATGATTGTACTGGGCTTTCAACATAAATTTTATCCACAGCGCTGGATGTATGTGTGGGTTGTTTTATGCATAGCTACTTTCTGATTTGGTTGCTCCCCCTCGTCTTATGCTAGGTTACCTTGAGTATGGAAAATCTAGAGTAATATGTTTCCTGTGGGCTGTAAAATCTAGAGTAACACCCCCTCGTCTTGTTTTGTACTTTTCTTGCCATGCAGAAACTTTATCATCTTCGATGGTGGGAACACAAGGATTTGAGTCTCTGTATAAAATGAGAAGAAGTACCTTTAGTTACATCTGCAGCTTGGTGAAGGTGCCCCTTTCTGAAGATATGATAGTAGGAGGTCACAACTTTGTTGATGAGAGAGTGATGTCTTTCCATGATGGAGTAGCCATTGCTCTGAGAATGTTGAACTCTAGTGAGACACCGGAGGTTGTGGGATCATCATTTGGTGTGGATGGGTCAACGGTTTCGCTGTTAACTCAGAGATTTGTTAAGGCTATGGAAAGGCGAGCAATACACCACGTCAGCTTGCCTGGCTCCGCTCAAGTGGAGAAGATCAAGCGCAAGTTTGACAAGATCCATGGCCTCCCAAACTGCTGCAGTGTTGTACATACAAGTCACATCAAATTTGGATCGCAAAACCATGAGAATGATGAAAATGACGGCATGCTAATGCAAGCCATGGTTGATCCAGATATGAGGTTCACATGCATTTCACTGCGATCGCAAGGAAGAATGAACCAGTCAAGCATGTTGAACGACTCTTATCTCTTCGAGTACTGTGAGAAGGGTGCTTGGCTGAATGGTCGCAAGCTGAAGGTATCATCAGGTGGAGGATCGGAAGTCAAGGAGTACATAATTGGTGATGCAGGATACCCTCTTCATCCTTGGCTCCTCACTCCTTACCAGTTGGAGAATGGCCTCTCACTCTCAGGTGCCAAAGCTATGTTCAACAGGACACATTTTGCAGCTACAGCCGTCACTGCAAGGGCGATAGAAAGGTTAAAGGACACATGGAAGTGCTTGCAGGGAGAAGGGTGGCATCCAAATAACCAACTTGAGGCGTATTAGACAGTCGACACGTGCTGCATACTGCATAACATAGTGATAGACATGGAGGAGGATCAAGAGGAGGGAGAGAATTACAGCAAGCAAGTGCGGCAATTAGCAGATGAGGATGCCATCAGGGTGAGGGATGCACTGTCCCAAGACTTGATCGAATGTGGAGGTATAGTAACACGCACCATTGCTTTAATTTCCACATCTCTATATGCTACAAAGTGATTTTTTCTGTACGGATTCTGCTACTTTTACCCCGAGTATGACAAATAAAGAGTAATATGTTACCTCTTGCCTTGTAAATTCGAGATTATGTGACCAATGTTCTTCCAATCCAGGAACCTTATCATCTTCTATTGTGGATGCACAAGGGTTTGAATCTGCGTACAAAATGAGAAGAAATACCTTCAGTTATGTCTGCAGCTTGGTGAAGATCCCATTTTTGGAAGATATGGTGGAAGGGGTCACACCTTTGTTGACGGGAGAGTGCTGTCTTTGGAGGATCCTGAACTCTGATGATTCACCCGTTACCATAGGATCCTCTATTGGTGTGAGCGAGTCAACTGCCTCACTAGTAACTCAGAGTTTTGTTAAGGCTATGGTGGAGCGAGCATTGCCTCATTTGCGTTGGTCATACTCTTCCCAAAAAATGGAGAAGATGAAGCGCAAGTTTCACAAGGTCCATGGCATGCCCAACTGCTGTGGTGTTGTACATACAACTCGCATCACATTTGGATCACAAAACCGTGACCATGAGGAGAATGAAGGCATGCTCATGCAAGCCGTCCTTGATCCTGACATGAGATTCAGATTCATTCATGTGGGGCCATTAGGTCGAAAGGGCATTTTTCCAAATTCTAATCTCTTCAAGTACTGCGAGAAGGGTACTTGGCTGAATGGTAGCAAGCTGAAGATATCATCAGGTGGTGGATTGACATGAGATTTCGTCCTTGGCTCCTCACACCTTACCAGTTGGAGAATGGCCTCTCACTCTCAGACGCCAAAGTTGAGTTCAATAGGAGACATTCTGAAGCTGCAGCCATCGCGCTGAGGGCGCTAGCAAGGTTAAAGGACACATGGAAGTGCCTGCAGGGAGAAGGGTGGCGTCCAAATAATCAGCTTGAGCCGTATTGGACAGTCGACACGTGTTGTATATTGCATAACATAGTGATAGACATGGAGGAGGATGGTGTAGGCATGCCGAGCGATCAGGAGTATAATCGCATCAAGCAAGTGTGACATGTAGCAGATGAGGAGGAGGGTGTCATGGCGAGGGATATACTGTCCTAGCACTTGATTGAATCTGGATGTAAATTAAGACAGTTCTCAATGGTAGCTTTGTCTATTTGTTCTTTTTTGTAATTCCCTGCTGTTGATTCCATGATTCCATGTTAATTTCATCTGTTTGGTTAGCCCACACAATGGCTGCAGAGGAGGAACAAGAAGCAGTAGTAGTTGCATCAAGTTCAGGAGATAAAAACAAGGAACAGGAGGTGCACCGAGCACAGCGAGCGGATCGGGGAAAGGAGAAAGTGCATGGTAGCTAGCTAAGGAGACGAGATCGGACCGCCCTCTCCACTGAATCAATTTGGTACTATTCTTTTTTCCTTTGTTAGGAACTTGACAGGCCCATGTGACAGGAACTTGATCTAAAAATGCAGGAAGAAAGCTCAAGCCGACAAAGCCCTGATGGTGGTACCAGTGGCAGGCCCATGTTCGTTATACAAATGAGTCGTATCCTCTCCTCGTGGCAACATATCCATGCCTTGATGATATCCTCTTTTACAAATACTTCATCTCCCTCTTTTTCTAGAGCACTTTCAATGATTTGAAGATGAGAAATATCAACATCCATCAATATCATCGTGCGCTTCAGAGATGAACGATCTGACAATAGATTTTTTTTGATAAAGGATGGATTTTATTAACTCAAAATGAAGCATCAAGAATATATACATAACACATAAGCACACACCCGGCCTCTTCATAGTTATGATGCACACAACCAACACCAACACACACCTACCCGAAAACTCGCCAGCAGCAAGCAGTCATATAAGACCAAAACTATGCGTAGGCGAGGGAAAAAAACAAAGTCATATAATGCGCTGATGTGGCATCGTAGTTTGATCAACATGCACATGTGGCATAGGACCTACTTAGAGCATCTACAGTCGGGCACCCCAAACTCGCCTCAAACGCCCTGGCGGGCTGCCCGGTCACTGACCGGTCATGAAATTTTGACCCCGCCGGGCGCCTCAAACGCCCGGACTGACCGGCACGCCTCATATCGAGCCGAAATATGGGGCGCCCAGGCACGCCCACCACGTCGGACTGACGTCAGGGTCCCATGCGGAATCGTCCGGAAACCCGGCGGTCCGAAACTCGTCTCCTCCGTCGGACCGATGTTGCCGTGTGGCTTCGCTTCGGCGGGCCACGTAGTGCCTAGTCCGGCTATTTAAGCCGACCGCCGGCACCAAAACCCTACCCCTCCGCATTTTCCTCCGCCCATCCGCCGCCGCCGCCACTTTCCACTCCCCATCCACCACCACTAGTAGCCATACCCCCATGCCGCCGGATAAGGGGCCTCCCATTTCTAACGCCGGAGCGCCGGCTGCAGCTCCTTGAGCAGATTTGGGCACGACGCGAAGCCCGGATCGCCGCATGGGCTACCTACGGATGCAGTGGATTCGGAGTTGGAGGAGGTTGAGGAGGAGGAGGAGCCGGAGGAGGATGTGGGGGACGCCGGAGACGCGAATCTACAGGCGGAGCAGCAGGCCATCCTTGATTCCCTCCACTTGAAGTCTGATGCGGAGGCGAGATGTCGTCACCGGCAGGAGATGGAGGCGCAGCACGCCGCGGAGGAGGAGGAGGAGATGTTCGCCTACATGGATGAGGTCGAGCAGGAGGAGGAGGAGCCGGAGCCCTCCTACGCGCCCGTCCACCCGGCGCCCAGCACCGACATCGTGGACATCTCCGACGACGAATATTGGCTAGGGTAGTACATAGTATGTAGTACGTATGATTTCTTTTGCATGCTTTGTATGAATCTAGTGGTTAAAATATAAGAGACTCGAATGTAGAGTAACTAATTTGACACTAGTAGAAAACAGGGCTTTGGTCACAGCTCAATATACACATTAGTACCGGTTGCATTACGAACCGGGACTAATGTGAGCATTAGTCCCGGTTCGAGCGGCTAAAGGCATTAGTCCCGGTTCAAATGAGACCTTTAGTCCCGGTTTGAGATACGAACCGGGACTAAAGGGCATCGTCCCGGTTTGAGATACGAACCGGGACTAAAGGGTGCGATGCACTTTAGTCCCGGTTCGTATCTCAAACCGGGACTAAAGATTAGACCTTTAGTCCCGGTTTGAGACACGCACCGGGGCTAAAGGGCATCGCCCTTTAGCCCCGGTGCGTGTCTCAAACCGGGACTAAAGGGCACGATGCCCTTTAGCCCCGGTGCGTGTCTCAAACCGGGACTAAAGGGGTTCGTGTCTCAAACTCTACCCCCCCCCCCCCCCCCCCCCGCCCCCGTGTATCGCCATTTCAGTTTTGAAAAAACAAAAGAAAATGATATAAACTTCAAAAAATAAAATACTTCGAGATGTAGTTATATTACTACATCTAATAGTTAGGAAAATTAAAAAAACTTAAATTTGGACATGTTTTGCAAAAAAGTGTTATGAAAAAGTAAAACGGCTATAACTTTTGCATCCGATGTCGGAAAAAAATGTATAATATATCAAAATGTTCAGCACGAAAATCCGCATCCGATTTTGATGTCGTAGGCCGTTTTGCAACTTTTTAGAATCCTCAAATTCTAAAAGGAAAAAAAGTTATGCTCAAATTTTAGTTTTTTTGAATTTTTGTTAAATCTGGTCAAACTGTGGTCAAACTACTTATTCAAGAAGTATAGTGTTACTAAATAATTATTCAAGAATATTAGTGTTACTAAATAATTATTTCAGTTTTTTTGAATTTTGGTCAAATCTGGTCAAACTATGGTCAAACTACTTATTCAAGAAATATTACTATTACTAAATAATAATTATTTTTTAGAATAATAGTTTCAAACTCAAACAGTGAAAGACTTCATGCTCAAGCTAAACTCCTGAGGGTTAATAGGATTGACATCATACTATTGTCAGGAAAACAACAAGCGCAGACTTGGAAACTAGGGGGAATAGAACTCGGAAGTTAAGCGTGCTCAGGCTGGAGTAGTGACAGGATGGGTGTCCGGCCGGGAAGTTAGACAATTTGGAATGATGAGGGGTGATTAGAGAATAAAGATTATAGATTAAATTGAGCAGTGATTAGAGATTAAATTGTAAAATAATTCAGAAATTTGAAAATCGGGAAAAAAAATTCAATTTTTTTTTTTTGCAAAATTAACCGGGACTAAATGTGGAGCTCCAGACAGCGGCCATGTGGAGGGCCTTTAGTCCTGGTTCGGAACAGAACCGGGACTAAAGGGGGGCCTTTAGTCCCGACCCTTGGCCCTCTGAAACCGGGACTAAAGGCCCGTTTTCGACTAGTGTGAGGCTTGCCCCGTCACTGTCCGCGGACGCGCCCGATCGCGTCCGCGGGACCAGATTTGTCAAGTCCTGTTGTAGATGCTCTTGCAATCGTGTAGCCCATGCTGCGCACGTTACCTTCTTTTTAGAAATTGGTAAAATGTTTATCGGCTATAATCATAGTAATATTATCTTCTCAAATATACGTATGTTCTAAATATTATACGTAGAAACAAAATGACTTATTTTAAAATGTTCATGTGATTTTTTCAAATATTCACATTTTTGTTAATATTTATAATTCTCTATAATTGAAATTTAGTCAGATGTAAATATTTATAAAAACTTTCTAATTCTACGTTTTGCATAACAATAAATATTTTTTGATTATACAAATAATTCTTAAACAACAAAATTATTAATTGTTAAAATGTGCATATAAATATTAGAATGTTTGTATAAGTAAAGTAATATTTATAAATTATAACGTAACAAATATTTGTCTTACTCTAAATTATACAAACATTTTTATAATTAGAAATAAAATTGAGTTTATATTATTTTTTTAAAATAATACTTCAATACTATTTAAAATTATTGAACATTTTGCCAAATAAGTATTGTTTGTTTTTATAATATTTATAACACACTAATTTTTGAACCTCTTTTATTACTATGATTATAATTTACGTACGTTTGACAAATTCGAGAAAGATAAAAGAAAGCTAACATGGGCCTCACTGACTGCAGCCCACTTAAACCACACTGACATGCTTCTTTTTAGAACTAGTAAGAAGCGCGTGCGTTGCACGGAACATCGAAATGCATTGATCCGGGAGTTCTTTATTTGACAAAGTATGTGGGGTCATGTCATGTGTAACAAATATCAATAGGTTTCTTCGAGTATTCATTCTTCTCTAGAGCTCACAAGCATCCGGGTGAATAGTAAATGTAGGCAAAATAGATAAAAAAATGTATCTTTTGCAAACAAAAGCATTCAAGTGTTCAACCTACATCCAAAACTTCATGAAGAAATAACACTTATTGTGCTTTGCCAAAAATGATCTTTAAGTCATTTTTTGAGTATCAATTTTGCTTCTTTTTTTCTAGACGGCCATGAATGTAACTCAGGATGACATGGAAGGGGGCGGAGGGAGATGGCGAGGAGGAGGGGGTTGTGGTGGTGGTCGACAATGCGGCGTGAGAGAAGGCATGAGAGGCGTTGGGGGCAGACAGCGTCGAGAGCAACGACCTCTCCAAATCCTTTTTTTCTTCTGAGATGGCTAGATGAGGTGAGAGGGAGAGTGGCTGAACGTGAGAGGCAGGGGGTTATCAGCAAAAGAGGAGTGAAGTGCGGGGGTCTTTTTGCAAAACTGACATAGTTTGTCTCAGATGCGTTGGATGTAAATTGAACGGTTGTAAATGAAGGATGGCAAGTACACCATCATCACCAACTCAGCTTTTTATAGGAGTAGAGATAGATAGGGATTTTATCTATAAAAAACAAGAAATCATAATTTGTGGAGTGGCTAGCACAGGTGGTTACTACATGTTTTTTTTTGTACTTGCTCTCAAGCTATCTATCCCTATGAAAAAGGCCTACTTACTACATGTTTTTTTTTGTACTTGCTCTCAAGCTATCTATCCCTATGAAAAAGGCCTACTTACTACATGTTTTTTTTTATTGTCAAATACACATATACTGACCTACCCATGCATGTGTATATCTTGCATAAAGCCCTCCCCTAAAAAACAAACTAGCCCACGTGTTGTTTTCTATTGTCAAATACGCATATACCGACCTACCTATGTGTATATTTTGCATAAAGCTTTCCCCTAAAAAACAAACTAGCCCATATCTTCCTAGTCCTTGTTGCCAGCCCTACTCGACTTTACTCGACTATTTAGAAAAAAGCTACTAATTGAATGCATACTTTAACTATTCTTTAAAGAAAAAACACACACTCTTTAGGAACTAGTACAATATTTAACTGGGATTTTTCCCTTTGTGGTGACATGCGGGACCCGCTGGTCATAGAGACATATATAAAGCAAGCCATCCGGTTGAAGTGTGCCCCACTCTATGTGTGCATGCTAATCAAAATATGGTGCCACGTCAGCGCATAATACGTCTACAGATAGGATTATCACCATATTTGCACCCTTGTACCAAGTTCTAGAACCTGTTCGGCGTATTTTTAAAGTTTAGGCACTAAAGTGAATATCAGTGGTAAGTTTAAGCACCACCGGTGATATTACCTCACATTTGGTAAAGAAGTACAGAGATGAGGGTACGTGTGGAGCGTTTGGTTAGATATCGACCCAGTTGAAGATCAACTTATTTGGCATTCACCTGGATGCAAGCGAGGGAATGCAGAGCTTAGTTTTGTACCTTGCCAAGTGGTTGCAGAGGAGGATGAACAGTGTATGGAGACTGAAGACTAATTGTGGTTTCTAGATCCTTGAGCTTCTGCAACCTGAAGGAAGAATCTGCAAATATAATGGCAGGGAGTATTTTACGAGTTTATACATGACAGGTGTTTGGGCGCGATTGATTGATTGGGAGTAGAACAGAGATGACAGCATTTGCAGAGTGTTTTGTGAGAGTTGATCAACTGGTTTGGCATTCGCGTGGATGGATGCAAGGAAGGAAGGAAATCCATAGTTTTGTGACGGTGCAATCCATCTGCTGTCGCAATTTAGAGTAGAACAGAGGCGACGTCGTAGAGTGTTGTGTGCCTCCCAGAACTGGATGGAATGAAGGGAAATGCAGAGTTCTGAACTTTGCCAAGTGGTTCATTGGAGTGGACTGGACAAGTGATCATCAGACACGAGGAAACTTCACTACAATTAACATCTCGTGAGGAAATTAGTTGCTCGATCCAGTTCCTTGGAGATTCAATCATATTCAACTGTTTTTTTAGGTAAAACTGGGCTTATTTATATTATGCATGAAAATCGGTCCTTTTAATCTATCGACAGCAAAATAACGGTGAGGATTATCGATGAGGGAGATTTTTTTTTTTTTTTTTTTGAGAATTATCGATGTGGGAGATCAATCAACTAACCTAGACGCTGCCAAAGGAGTCTAGAGATTGCACGCACACAAATCACCTGTGCGTGTTCCTTCCTTCCTACTCCCAAGATCCTCCTCCGCCATGATCAGCCGCCGCCGGCACTGGAAGACGACGACATGCTCGGGGAGATCCTCCTCCGTCTCCTGCCGTGGCCGTCCTCCCTCCCTCGTGCCTCTGCCGTTTGCAAGTGCTGGCGAGGCCTCCTCATCGACCCCGGATTCCTTCGCCGCTTCGGCGCACACCACCGGGAGCCACCCCTTGTCGGTGTCTTCTTGCATAACGGCAATCAGGTCGAGTTCACTCCCGTCCTGCCCGCTCCTGACCGCATCCCTCCTTGGCGCTTTGACCTGCCAATCCATGATGTTGACAGCCACACCTACTTTGGGCCCCAAACCCAACTTCTAGGGTGCCGCCACGGCCGCGTACTCGTCTTACACCGGGTGCGTGCAGAGGTCCTTGTGTGTGACCCCATCACGGGCAACCAGCGTCATGTGCCAATTCCTCCTGAGTTCAAGATTGGTTACATCATCGGGACGGTCCTCTGTGCTGCACATGACAAGGGCCACGTGAACGGCAGTTGCCACTCCACTCCCTTTAAAGTGGTCTTGCTACTTCCGAGCGCTAAGGATCATCGACCCCTTGCCTCTGTTTATTCTTCTGAGACAGACACATGGGGCGATCTCATCTCAACGGAGGTTCCATGTCCGAACTGTTCTAGTGGTTATCTTAGCACCCTTGTTGGTAATTTCCTTTACTGGACGCTTACATACGCAAAAGACGGTATACTTGAATTTGATTTGGATAGGCAGAGTCTTGATGTGCTCAAGGGGCCTCCAGGTATGAATCGTTCTACTAGCCATCAGGTCATCCAGGTAGAGGAAGGCGCGGTTGGTCTTGTCATGTTGTCTCATCATTACCGTACCATTCAAATTTGGGAAAGGAAGGTCAATCACTATGGTGTTCCCACATGGGTGCTAAGGAAGACCGTTGAAACGGATAACATTCCTGGGCTCCCTCCTCTAATCGAAGGAGAGAAGGCATGGGGGAAATTTATACTAGGATATGTTGAGGACACCGATGGGATATTTTTATATCCAAAGAAGAGTGTCTATCTGGTTCAACTTAAGTCGATGCAAGCTAGGAAACTTTTTGAAACTTGCCATGCTACTTACTATCATTCTTTCAAGAGTTTCTATGCGCCAGGTGATTTTTCTCCCCAGTCCTCATATTGTAGGAGTGACCGAATATTGTCATGTTTTGTTTGTGGATGCTTCAATACCTTTGCAAGATAGATGATTATAGCCATAATGTTTAGTATGTGTTATCATTCAAATCAAATTTCAAATGAGTAATTGTGGAAAATCAAATGTCAAATGGTTAACTCATTAGGCATGTTTGGAACCTCCAAGCTAGTCATATTCTACTATCTGGTACTTCTAATGTTGATGGTTGGAAATCATTTAATCCCTTGGTAGTGTGCAAAAATTAGTTGTAAAGAAACTGAGCTGATCGATACAGCTATTAGCAATGTAATTATTACCTATTGCTTTGGTTGAACATCCATCGGATAGCATATATATGAATGATTTAGTCAAATAAGTTTGCGACTCTGCGCTGCTGTATACTTGACAGTCGTATAATGTATAGCTCTTGTATGCATGCATAGTTGTATATGGTATCTCATCCACTTTAAACCTTGATGTGTGCAGGTGGAAGGCCCTTGGGGGCAATGCAGCCAGCCAAAGGCCAAAATCTGTGTTATATGTGAACTATATTGTCAGCAGTAGTAAGGTTTTGTGATTGAGAGAAGAAGTAGATTGAGATATGACAGTAAGTCTAGTGTATTTGTGAGAGTAGTTCAAATGATTATGGAGGTGCACATCATAGATTTATACTAGTATTTGTCCCAAAGTAGTTGGACCAGGTGCTCCTATATACAGTTTAATTTTTTTCAATTCGGGTGCTCTCTTCAAGTTATTTTTTTTTTATGAATTCCCCCATGTTGAGTTCCATGAGTTCAATTGATCTGATGATGCACCACCTGACAGAAGGAAGGGGATGAAGAGTTTTGCCGAGAGTCTTCTATCGAATTCCTATCAAAACACTTGATTCAGAAGAAGAAAAAAATGACATTGCCACGATCTCGCAAGAAAGGAGAGCAGAGTTGACGTTGCATGTTTACTTGCGGCTACATTTACACCTGAAGCACGCATGCAGTTAACAACATTGATTTGTGGGACAAACCCAGTAAAAAAAAGATTTGTGGGATAAAAAAAACATTGATTTGGAATCCAGAATCTTACCCAGTACACGTGCGTGTTCCTTCCTTCCCGCGTGACGATGAACCACCAGATCGATCCCTCCGCCATGCCACAAGACCAGATCGCCGCCAGTGAGGAGGGCGCCGCCATGATCTGCCGCCACGGCAATTCCCCGCCGGCGGCTCTGGAACATAACGACTTGCTCGAGGAGATCCTCCTCCATCTTCCGCCCCAGCCGTCCTCCCTCCCACGCGTCTCCGCCGTCTGCAAGCGCCGGCGAGGCCTCGTCACCGACTCTAGATTCCTCCGCTACTTCTACACACATCACCGGAACCCACCCCTCCTTGGCGTGTTCTTCCAACACGGTTATAAGATCAAATTCACTTCGGTCCTACTCGCCCCAGACCGCATCCCTGATGGGCGGCTTGTCGGGCTGGCTACTCGGGTGCCGCCACGGTCATGTCCTCATCTTACACCGGTTGTGCATGGAGGTCCCCGTGTGCAACCCTATCACCGGCAATCAGCACCGTGTGCCAATTCCACCCGAGTTCAAGTGTGGCTACGTCTGTGGGGCAGTGCTCTGCGCTGCCCGTGACCGAGGCCACGTGCACGGCGGTTGCCACTCCACCCTCTTTAAGGTGGTCTTGCTGCTTGAGCCCACTAAGGATGGTCGAGCCCTTGCCTCAGTTTATTCCTCCGAGACCGAAACATGGGCCGATATCATCGAAGCAGAGGTTCACTATCGAGATTGTTTTGGCGGTTATATTACAATCAAATATCTCTAAGTCTAACACCCTCCCCTGCCGTGGTTTACAAGATACGTACCGGTCGCTAGGATACGGCAGGATTAGAGATAAGAAGTTACAAGGGAGAGGAAGAGATAAGTAGTTAAGATTACAATCAAATATCTCTAAGTCTAACACCCTCCCTTAATCTGAACTACCTATCCTAGATTAAGATTGTTCTTGAATGCTTCAAATGGCTTGTACGGTAGAGCTTTGGTGAATCCATCAGCTACTTGATCTTTGGAAGGAATAAAACGTATCTCCAACTTCTTCTCTGCAACTCTTTCTCGTACAAAATGAAAGTCTATCTCAATGTGCTTGGTTCTGGCATGAAAGACAGGATTGGCACTTAAATAAGTAGCACCCAAATTATCACACCATAAACACGAAGTACGATGTTGCTTTACACCCAATTCCTCAAGCAAAGACTCAAGCCAAATGATTTCTGCAGTAGCATTTGCCAATGATTTGTATTCAGCTTCAGTACTTGACCTTGACACTGTTGCTTGTTTCCTGGCACTCCATGAAATAAGGTTAGAACCAAAGAAAACAGCAAACCCTCCTGTGGATTTTCTATCATCACTGCAGCCTGCCCAATCTGCATCAGAGAAAGCACTAACAAGTGTAGAATTGGAACGTTTGAAATATAGCCCCAAGTCTACAATATGCTTAACATATCGTATGATCCTTTTGACAGCTGTCCAATGAGCAGAAGTAGGAGCATTCAGGTATTTACATACTTTGTTAACAGAAAATGAAATATCTGGTCATGTCAAAGTTAAGTATTGCAAGGCTCCAACAGCACTTCTGTATCTAGTGCTTTCCTTCTCATTGAGTGGCTCCCCTTTATAAGCTGACAATTGTTCTGATGAGGATAATGGTGTGGGTGAAGGCTTGCATTCCTTCATTCCCATCCGAGCCAAGAGTTCAGTGGCATATTTTTCCTGTTTCAACACTAT
Source organism: Thinopyrum elongatum (assembly GCA_011799875.1). Taxonomy (NCBI): domain Eukaryota; kingdom Viridiplantae; phylum Streptophyta; class Magnoliopsida; order Poales; family Poaceae; genus Thinopyrum; species Thinopyrum elongatum. Next base: position 739,387,705 of record CM022303.1, on the reverse strand, counting down.
ACCATCCTGAACCTTCTTAACTTCAATGCCTAAGAAAAAACTCAAATCACCAAGATCCTTTAAGGCAAATTCTGAGCTTAGATCTTGCAAGAGAGCATCAGTGGCATTCTGAGAAGAACTTGCAACTATAATATCATCAACATATATGAGCACAAAAATAACAGTATTTGCCTTATTGTATATGAAGAGAGATGTGTCAGCTTTTCATGCAATAAAGCCAAGACGTTTCAACTGCATACTTAACCTGGAGTACCATGCTCTAGGTGCTTGTTTCAAACCATAGAGAGCCTTGTCAAGCTTGCATACATAATGGGGTTTTTGTTTGTTTTCATAACCTGGTGGTTGCCTCATGTAGACCTCCTCTTCCAGAACACCATGCAAAAACGCGTTCTGTACATCTAGCTGTCTTAAGCTCCATCCCCTAGACACAGCAATAGCTAGCACAAGTCTTATGGTTGCAGCCTTTACCACAGGACTAAATGTATCCTCATAATCAATACCATAACGCTGCTTAAAACCTTTAGCAACAAGATGTGCTTTATACCTGTCAATGGAGCCATCTGCCTTTTTTTTGATCCTATACACCCACTTACAATCAATGATGTTTTTACCTTTCTGGTTTGGTACCAAATGCCATGTTTTATTTTTCATCAAGGCTGTATACTCCTCATCCATAGCCTTTTTCCACTTTTGATCTCCAAGTGCATCATCTAGTTTTGTTGGCTCTCCTGAAATACACAACATACCATACGATATAGTGCCATCAGTTCTTATTTTTGGGTTCTTAATACCTTTTTGTAGCCGAGTTGTAACTCTGGATGTGGCTGGTTGTTGCTGTACACGTGGGCGCATGGATTCGCTGGTTGCAGAAGATCCCAGAGAAGAGCCAGGCGTTGCCACATCAGATCCGGTGGCCGCAAGTGTGGCCTGTTCGTCCACAGTCGCACCATCTGTTGCCGCAGCCGATCCCGGACCGACCGCGCCAGGTGGGCCTATTGGCCGCATGCGCGCGCCGCGCTTCACAGCGATTGGCTACATGCACGGGCCGCTCGAGGGGGATTCTCCGCGTGGAGACGTGGAGGGCGCGGAGCGGCTCGCCCGAGCCTGGCTCTCCAGGCCGACCAGCTCGCGATCCGGAGAGGATATCCGCGCCCGATCCAAGGGAGATTGACGCGCAGGGGTGGCAGGCGCCGCCAAATCGTCCTCGAACGCCGCGCCAGCTTCGTCTTCTTCTACATGAAATATAGCTCCGTTTTGGACGAGATTTTGATCATTCTGATCGTTTTGAACTCCGTTTTCTTCAGGGAGATATTTGATTGTAATCTTAACTACTTATCTCTTCCTCTCCCTTGTAACCTCTTATCTCTTATCCTGTCGTATCCTAGCGACCGGTAGGTATCTTGTAAACCATGGCAGGGGTTATTCCTGCCCTCGATCAATATATACCCGCGGCTCCTCTACGGAGGAGTAGGAACGCTTCCACCAAATCAATCTTAACATGGTATACAGAGCCAAGTCTCTTCCTATCATCTAGCGAAAACCAAAACCCTAACACCCTTCCATCGCCATGGCTACGAACTCGAGCGCCGTCGGCCTCAACCTAGGTGCTCCACCAACAGAGAAGCTCGCAAGGGGGAACTACCTCCTATGGAAGGCGCAGGTCATGCCGGCACTGCGAGGCCCGCAAGTGACCGGTCTCCTCGACGGTAGCGACTCCGCACCGCCGAAGACAACAGAAGTCACCAAGGCAGACAAAACCACGGCCATTGAGCCCAATCCTCTGTACGGCCCGTGGTTGTCGAAGGATCAACAGGTTCTGAGCTACCTGCTGAACTCTCTCACTCAGGAAATTCTTGCGCAGGTCATCGGTAAGGACAGTACCTTCGATCTATGGACTGCTCTTACCACTCTATTCGCTGCGCAGTCACAATCCCGCATAACAAATCTGCGGATGGCCATCTCCAACACCAAGAAAGGCAATATGTCAAGCAACGCCTTCATCGCCAAGATGAAAAACCTCGGGGACGAGCTAGCTGCGGCTGGGCGTCCGGTAACTGATCCGGAGATGGTGGACTACATCCTTGCTGGCCTTGATCGGGACTATGATCACATCGTGGCAGCGGTCGGCGCCATCAAGAACTCCATCACCGTCGATGACCTCTTCGTGCAGATCGCTGCGTTTGATCAGCGGATGGAGATGCTGGGGGACGGTCCAGCAGGGTTTCGCTCCTCTGCCAACACCGTCTACAGAGGGCGCGGGCAGTCCCGTGGCAGGGGAGGCCGAGGCCGAAGCAACAGAGGAAGACGCGGTCGAGGGAACCGCTCCTCTCCTTCTCCTGGTCACGGTGGTGGCGGCGGCGGTCATCAGCAACGCTTTCGCCCTCAACCACAACAACAGCAACAGCAAGAAGGCGACTATCCTGAGTGCCAAATCTGCTACAAGTTCCATGCTGGCGGGGCAAGGGCCTGCTGGCATCGGTACGATGATGATCATGAAGAGAAGAAAGCAGCCAACCTCGTCACCAACAACTACGGCATCGACACCAACTGGTATGCAGACTCTGGCACCATTGAGCATATCACGGGAGAGCTCGACAAGCTGACGATGCGGGAAAGGTACCACGGCGGTGATCAGATACACACGGCAAGTGGAACTGGTATGGACATTACTCATGTTGGAAAATCAATTGTTAAAACCCCCGTAAAAGATTTACATCTTAACAATGTCTTACATGTTCCGCATGCTTCCAAAAATCTTGTTTCTGTTCATCGTTTTGCCCTTGAGAACAATGTTCTCATAATATTTTATCCTCACTCTTTTGTGATCAAGGACTTGGCAACGAGGAGAGTCATCCTTAGAGGAAAGTGTGAGGGAGGCCTATATCCACTCATATCATCTTCATCTTCATCATGGTCGAATAAACAAGCGTGGAGTGTCACCAAACCTTCCTCGGCAAAGTGGCATAGTCGTCTGGGTCATCCCTCTTCAGTTATAGTTCAGCACGTCCTTAGCAAGAATAATCTTCCTTATGAGTCTAGCGTTGAGTCAATTTGTGATGCTTGCCAGCAAGCTAAGAGTCATCAGTTACCCTATCCTATATCAACAAGTGTATCCACTGCTCCATTGCAGCTTATTTTTTCAGATGTATGGGGACCAGCTCCCACATCAGTTGTTAGATTCTCTTACTATGTTAGTTTCATCGATGATTATAGCAAGTTCACCTGGATCTATTTGCTAAAGAAACGATCTGATGTTTTCCAAGTTTTTACCAACTTCCAAAACCTTGTTGAACGTCAACCAAACTCAAAGATTCTTGCTATGCAAACCGACTGGGGTGGTGAGTATGAGAAGCTAAATTCCTTTTTTCAACAAATTGGAATCTCTCACCATGTTTCTTGTCCCCATGCTCATCAGCAAAACGGGTCGGCTGAACGCAAACATCGCCATGTCGTTGAGGTAGGACTAGCACTACTAGCCAATGCTTCCATGCCTCTAAAATTCTGGGATGAAGCCTTTCTCACTGCCACATATCTCATAAATATTCGACCAAGTAAAGTCATCAAATTCGAAAGTCCCATCACACGTCTGTTTGGAACAAAACCAGACTTCAAATCTCTACGAGTCTTTGGTTGCGCATGTTGGCCGAATCTAAGACCATACAACACACACAAACTTGCGTTTCGTTCAAAAAGATGTGTGTTTTTGGGCTATAGTCCTATGCACAAAGGAGTCAAGTGTTTTGATGTTCCCACAGGCAGAGTTTATATATCTCGAGATGTTGTGTTTGATGAATCAGTTTTCCCTTTCGAGTCTCTTCATCCTAATGCCGGCGCCCTTCTCCGTCAAGAGATTCTTCTTCTTCCATCTACACTTCGAGCTTTTGATCACGGGGGAAACAATTGCACCAACCAACATGATGATATTACTCCTGCTGGAACCAGTTCTTGTCTTCTCCTCCTTCTTCTTCCACAAATACTTGTCATAACTTAACTTAAGATAGCTGACCACACATGTCATGTGGTAATGTAGTTTATTGGTCATTTAAGTATGTGAATGATGGTATACTTGGGTTAGATTTGGAAAGGCAGAGCCTTGTTGTGCTCGAGGGGCCTCCCGGTATGAATCATTCTTACAGCCATCAGATCATCCAGACAGAGGATGGCGCAGTTGGGGTCGCCACGATGTCTCATCATTACCATAACATTGAAATGTGGCAGAGGAAGATCAATTGTCATGGTGTTGCCACCTGGGCGCTGTGGAAGACCATTGAAACCGATAACATTCTTGGGTTACCTCCTAGGGTTGAAGGAGGGATAGTGTAGTTGAAATTTATAGTAGGATATGTTGAGGATACTGATGGAATATTTTTATGTGTGAAGGGCAGTGTTTATATGGTTCAACTTAACTCGATGCAATCAAGGAAACTTTATGAAGCCCGTAATATTAGTTCCTGTCATTCTTTCAAGAGTTTCTATGCGCCAGGTAATATACTGTGCAGTAGTTACCTAATATTTTTGTGTTTCGCCCGTGGATGCTCCAATATCAATGCTAGATAGACGATCATAGTCATACTGTTTAGTATATGTTCTTATTTAATATAGCTAGATAGACAAGCATAAGTCATCACTACTTTCTTTTTGAGGAACGTCTTCACCAGTTCATCGTCTTTTTGCATGTGTTAACATTTAATGTGGCTATCTCCATCCTTGAGAGATATAAAACCAAATATCAAATGAGTAATAGTGGAAAAATCAAATGTTGAATGGTTAACTCATTCTTACTTTTAATGATACTGCTCGGAAATCTTTTAATCCCTTGGTGAATGTGTAGATTATTTGGAAAGAAACTAAGTTGATTGATAAACCTATTTAACAATGTGTTGGTATTGCCTATTGAGGCTTAAACCCAACTCAACTGGATGCATGCATGCATAGTCATTACAGTATCTCATCCAGTTTAAATGTTAATGTGTGCAGGTGCGAGGAAGACTAGCTAGGCGCCCCTGTTGATGGTCTTCACCCTACTGCTCAGCTTGGTAACACCAAATTGCGTGCGTGCACGTGGATGCATGCAACGCAGGTCCTTCATGGCAATAAAAGGGCAAACCAAAGGCTAAAATCTGTGTTGTCATATATCAGTGTATCGTATACTGTTGGCAGTAGTAAGCTTTTGTGATCGAGGAAACAATTAATATTGTAGCCGCATGGAGACTAGGAGACTATTTGTGATTATATCTGCGCGTTGTAACCTGAAGGAAGAATATATATGTGAACATAATAGCAATGAGGGACAGGGGGAGTCCTGTACGGTCGGGTGTTTGGGCAGAGTGGATTCATGCAGTCGATTGTTAGTGTTGAAATATATTGTCCACCTCCCTTCATCAGTTCGGACTTTTGGATGAGTTGGTCGGTGCATGAATTCAATATGATATCCGAGCCAAAAGGTATTGAGTTCATGACCCTGCCAACGCAGTATTAAATAAAACGATTCTGCGGCCTACATCGATCCCACGTATAAGGACTAAAATAGCCTAGACGTGAGGGGGAGTGTTGAAATATATTGCCCACCTCCCTCCATCAGTTCGGACTTTTGGATGAGTTGGTCGGTGCATGAATTCAATAGTTAGGATATCTCGCTGTGTTGATATTTATAGGAGAAGAGAAGAGCAGAGTGGGGAGCTGTCTTGTGCTGCATTTTGCATTTTGTGTGCTGTCCCAAGCACTTGCTGACCCGCTGTAGGTTGCCTATATACTACTACCTCCGATCTATAATAAGATCTCTGAAGGAAAACAGGGACAAGTGCTTCTATGTTTAAATTTGTTCAGGCCAGGTTGATCTGTCCAGCTAGCAGTAGGTTTTATAAATTTCCTCATGCCGATTTCCCTGCATCCTGCTCTGTATACAAAAATGTTAATTAATTGTTCGTTTTCCATTCTCTTGAGTTGGTTCTTTCGATATGCGTCTGACATCAGTTTGTTTCAATTAGGCTGGTGGAGATAGTGACTGAATTGTCCAAACATTAGCACGTACTCGCAATACCTCCACCATGCGTGATTTGAACAATTCGGTCACTAGCTGATGTGCACTGTACACAAGGAAACTTAATCATCTTGAGGCTAGCTCCATCCTTTGATTGTTATAAATTTTGTATTCATTCGTGTCCTTAATCAACCACTTGGTCACCTGTCATCCATTTTTACCACCACTAGTTTCAGTACTGAGTCTTCCATGCTGTCGAGCTAAATCAACGCTGAGAAACGGAAATATAAGCTCCCATCCATTTTTATCGAGGTAGATGCGTGGATGGACTCTACCCATTGATTCCGAAGTTTAGGAGATTCAACAAACAAGTGCTCGGTGTCATCAAACTTTCCTTAGATAGATGGCATCATAGTTTAGGCCATCCTTCTTTTTCTATTGTTCATCAAGTTTTTAGTAAAAATAAGCTCCCAGCTGTTGGCGAGCATAGTTCAGACGCTATTTGTGATTCATGTTAGAAAGCTAAAAGTCATCAGTTAACATATCCTGTTTTCACTAGTGTTTCTGTCAAACCTTTGGAACTCATTTTTTCTGATGTATGGGGTCCTGCTCCCTCCTCTGTCGGGAGACATACCTATTATGTTAGTTTTATCGATGACTACAGCAAATATACTTGGCTTTATCTTCTCAAGAAAAGATCTGATGTCTTTCAAGTTTTTCATAACTTCCAGGCTCTTCTTGAGCGTCAATTTAACACTAAGATTCTTGCTGTACAATCTGATTGAGGTGGTGAGTATGAAAAATTAAACTCTTTTTTTTCAACAAATAGGAATATCCCATCATGTCTCATGTCCGCATGCCCATCAACAGAATGGTTCTGCAGAACGTAAGCATAGGCATATTGTTGAAGTCGGTCTAGCTTTACTTGCTGCTGCATCTATGCCTCTCAAGTTTTGGGATGAAGCTTTTCTTACTGCTGTGCATCTCATCAATATTCTTCCTAGTCGTGTTATCAACAATGAAACTCCTACAGAACGTCTCTTGCATACTAAACTTGTCTACACCTCTCTCCGTGTTTTTGGTTGTGCTTGTTGGCCAAATTTGCGCCCCTACAACAGCCGCAAACTTATGTTTCATTCTACTCAGTGTGTTTTTCTTGGCTATAGTGCCAAACACAAAGGAGTTAAGTGTCTTGATGTGTCTAGTGGACGAGTTTATATCTTTCGGGATGTTGTTTTTGATGAGACTCAATTCCCTTTCGAAAAACTCCATCCAAATGCCGGCGCTCTCCTTCGCAAAGAAATTTTGTTGCTTCCTTCCCATCTCACCGGTGTTCATTATGGGGGTGATAATTACTGTAATGATTCCTCCTTGACTTATCCTCCTAACCCTCTAGCCGAGTGCGATGATGCAGGATCAAACAGGGAAGAAAATGGTGCTGCAAATGATGCAAATTTGAGGTCAAACGGCCATTATTTCATGCTCCCACAAGCTGCCAATGGAACTCTGGAAGAATCTCCATCGGGATCCTCGTTGCGCCAGTCTGACGAGCGATCCCCTCCGGGATCTGCGTCGCCAGACATGTCAGGCGCACCAAGTCCACCAGGGCGATCCTCCTCGGATCCCATGTCGCCCACTGCTGGTCCTTCCACGCATGTGCCATGTGGCGGCCTTTGGCTCGCCCCCACCAGCCCCCGACCGAGCCGACAGCCCACGCGGGCGCACATCCTCTGGCGCGGGCGCTGCTGGCGCTGTCGCGTCCCCAGATGCTCGTGTGGTGCCCAGGATTTCTACCTCGGGATCGCTTCCTGTTGTAGCTGCTGGATCTTCTATGCCATCTACTACAACTCTATTTCCTGAGGCTCCACCTGGATTTGATGCACCAATTCCTCCTGTTGCTTCGCCTACACCACCACACACACGTCTTCAGAAGGGTGTCAACAACCGTATAAATTACAAGAATGTTTCTAAATTTGGTCTAGCCTATCTCTCAGGTGAACCTCGCACTTTGCATGAAGCTTTTGGTGATCCCAGATGGAAACAGGCAATGGAGGAGGAATATTCTGCACTTCAGAAAAACAAGACTTGGCACTTGGTTCCTCGTTAGGCAGGTAAAAATCTGATTGACTGCAAATGGGTTTATAGGATCAAACGAAAATCTGATGGCACTATTGATCGTTATAAAGTCAGACTTGTCGCCAAGGGGTTTAAGCAACGATATGGTATTGATTATGAGGACACTTTCAGTCCAGTTGTCAAAGCTGCCACTATTCGTCTTGTGTTATCCATTGCTGTTTCCAGGGGATGGAGTCTTAGACAGCTAGATGTGCAGAACGCGTTTCTTCATGGTGTTCTGGAAAAGGAAGTTTACATGAAACTACCTCCTGGGTTTGAGGACAAAAATGCACCCTTCCATGTTTACAAACTTCATAAGTCTCTATGGATTGAAGCAAGCTCCCAGGGCGTGGTACTCTCATTTAAATACAAAGCTGCAAACACTAGGGTTTGTTCCATCAAAGTCTGATACTTCATTGTTTATTTACAACAAGTTCAAGACTTCTATCTTTGTTCTCATATATGTTGATGATATTATTGTCACTAGTTCATCTAATGAGGCGATAACAGGATTACTCAAAGATTTGAGTTCAGAGTTTGCTCTCAAGGATCTAGGAGATTTGCACTTTTTCCTAAATATTGAGGTTAAGAAAATAAGAGATGGTATTCAGTTGTCACAGGGAAAGTATGCACATGATCTATTATGCAGAATTGGCATGAAAGATTGCAAATCTTCACCAACACCATTATCGAGCTCAGAATCATTGACTTTGAATGAAGGAGAACTCCTGAATCAGGAAGATAATACTAGCTACAGAAGCATTGTTGGTGCTCTTCAGTATTTAACTCTTACTCGACCTGATATTAAGTGATCGCTGCTGCTGTTGCTGCCGCTGCATTCATGCATCCAAAGACCATGGTTGACCCAACAGAAAACCCGAAATAAACCAACAAAACTTAAAACATAAAAAAGTCAAAAACCCTTTAGAAAGTTTCCAATACTGGTCAGGTGGTTCCCAAACCAGTGTTGTAATAGTTACGCTATATAAAATGGATCGGCCCATTTACATTGCTGGCTCTCCCTAGTCCGTGCGAGGCGACGACATGCCTTCGCCACAGGAGAGCACCCTAGTACTCTGCCTCTTGCGGCCGTTGTAGCTCCATGCAGCGCGCCAGGGGAGGAGTGTCGGAGGAGGACTCAAGTTGTTGCCGCGGTGGTGGCATAGCTACTGCGACATCAAGAACGAATGCTTGATAGAGTTTGAGCCCTAAATAAAAAATATACTTTTTGAAAATAGAGTTTTAATTAATCGATTTTGTTTAAACCGGCATGGGGATTTAATTTTCATCAAAATTAGGGAGCTTTATTAATCCACTAGAATCTGATTACAAACTGCGGGTAGAGTTTTTTTTTTCAGAACAGAGGAAAAAAAAAGGCTGCTTGCTTGAGGGACGCACATGGCCTCAATTTCATGGTCTGCTTACAGTAAGAGCATCTCCAGCCGTTCGGCCCCCCAGGGGGCCGAAAAAGAGCCGCCTGGGGGCGAGCCGGCGCTAGATTGGCGTGTGGGGGCGACTTTGTTCCCAGTCGTTGGCCCACGGGTCGCCCCGGGTTCGGCGATGTTTCGTACAAATATGTGCAAACTCGGCGACTTTGGCACGAACTCGGCGAAATTTCATTGAAATTTGTACGAAAAACATGAAAACATGCAAACTACGCCTAAACTACGCCAAACTACGCCTAGCCGCCAACGCCGCCGCCGTCGCCGTCGACTACATGCCGAGAAGCCTGTAGAAGCGGGTGTAGTCGCCGCCGTCGCCATCGTCGCCGTCGTCGTCGTCGTCACGCGCCAGGATTGGGCAGGCGCCGTCCCTGCTGCAGCCTTGGCCAGGGTCGCCGACGCGCGGTGGGGCGCTGGACGTCCCGGCCTCGTCCTCCTTGTCGCTGTCGAGGACGATGACGCCGCCCTCCTCGCGCCCGCGGCGCCGGGCCTGGAGCTCCTCGTACGCCCGGCGCTGGCGGCGTACCTGCTCCCGGACGTAGTCCTCCTTCGCCCACTTGAGGGCGGACTCGTCGTCGGGGGCCGCCATCTCGACGTGCTCTCACTTCACCGGGAGCAGCCCCGGCTCCGGCTTCGGCCGGACCAGGCGGAGGGAGCCGCGCGGGGAGGGACGGGCACCCTTGTTGATGACGAGGGCGCCTCTGCGGCTGCGGGTGCGGTGCCCGAGCGGCATCTCCTCCGGCTCGGGCTTGACGGGGCGGAGCGCGGCCGGCGAGCCGGAGCCGGATGATGAGGACGACCCAGGCTCCATCCGCCGCGGCATCCAGGAGCTACCACGGCGGCGAGAGAAGGAGGGCCGCGGCGGGTACTCGAGGCGCGGCACGTTGCCGGTCTCGATGTGGTCGAGGACGGCCTCGAGGGTGTGGCCTGGCACGCCCCACCACTCGCGCCGCCCGTCGGCGTTGAGGCGGCCCCGCGGGATGACGCCGTTGGTGGAGGCGATATGCTCCTCGTGGCGGCGTTGGAAGTACATTGTCCATAGGGTGTGGCTGTCGGCGGCGTAGCGCGGCTCGTTCCGCTGCTCCTCCGTCAGGGACAAGCGGATACGGGCAATCTCGGCCCGCCGCGCCGCCCCTTCGGGCACCGGGACACCGCCGGCGCTCAGCCTCCACGCCCCCGGCACCTGCATGTCCGGGTGCGCCGGGTACTCGGCCTCGTAGAGCAGGCGCGCCTCCGGCTCTTGGAGGTGGCGGCGGCCGAAGCCGTTCGCTACCACGCCATCGCCTGGGAACCTCTCGGCCATCTTTTCGTCGGCGGGAAGAGGGGAGAGGGTTGCTTTCTGCGCCAGAGAGGGGGGAAATGGGAGCTATGGCGTCCATCGGCGGGGAGGTCGCCTTTTATAGCCGCAGCTGGGGCGGCGACGGGCTGCATGCCGGGCGACGCGTGGTGGGAGAGGGCGAGACGCGCGTCGCGGCGCGTTCACTGCGCCGCCCGTGAGGCATCAATGGAGGCTGACCGGCGCGGCAGCGCGGTAGCCTTTGCATTGATTCCCGCGGGAACCGAGGCGATGAGGGCGACGAAGCGGCGTCTCGCTGACACGGCGGGCCCATCCTCATTCGCGCCAAAAACGCTCGCCCCGGCGCCCCCGGGCGCCCCCTAGCGCGCCGGGTTCGGCCTGGGTCCGCCGGCGCCAGTTTCGGCACAAACCAGCGAAAAACGGGCTCCTGGGGGCGCGACTGGGCCGATTTTTGGGCTCCGGCGCGGAAAAATCGCCTGGGGAGGGCCTGTTGGGGGTGCGGCTGGAGATGCTCTAAGGTGCATGAGCCTCAATTTCAAGGGCCGCCGCAGTAGAAATTAATTATCTCTCTGGAAAGGAAAAAAATAATAATCAGACGATAGAGATTAGAGCATCTCTAGCCGATCCCGCATAAGGCCGGCGAACTAGCGAACGTATCTGGTGCACCAAGGCAATTGGTGCTACCGGTGCACCAGACCCCGTTGCACATTAAAAAATGTTCAGTAAAATTCGGAAAAAAATTAGTGTATCGATACAACATCAATGTATGTTGTCACAAAAATTCAGATCAAAATTCAAAACAATGGTCAAGATACAAAAATGACAAATTTGACGTCAATGTGCTAATGGGCCAAAACTGAAGCCCAACTTGTGTTATGTACTATTCAGTGTCAAATTTCTTATTTTTGTATCTCGAGCAATGTTTCGAATATTGATCTAAATTTTTGTGACAACATACATTCATGTTGTTTCCATGCACTAATTTTTTTTCCGAATTTTTTCGAGCATTTTTGAATGTGCAACGGGTGACCGGTGCACCGGTAGCACAAATTGCCCCGGTGCACCAGATACATCCCCGGGCGAACTATGCTTTTCCGGCCGTTATACGGGATGGCCCAAATAATCGGCCTGAGCAGATACCCGAAAAAAGTCCCGGCCCACGGGCCTCCAGCCCTCGATCCGGTATATATGCCGGCTTCCGGCCGATTTAGGGTATCCATCCTCCATTTCCTCTAGCCCTCTCCGCCGCATATCGTGTACTCCGGCGAGAAATTGAGCGTGCTCCGGCAGCCTTTTGCGGCCTGTTTTCCGCTGGATCGAAGCTACCATGGCGTCCGCCAGTGCGGGGCCTGGCAGCGGAAGGGGGTTCGGCGACCGGGGTGGCTTCGGGTGCCGCGATGGAGGCGGCGCGCGCGGTGATTTTTTCGCATTTTTCAAAAAGGATTGCATTTAAAAAAAAATCAAATTTTCAAAAACTATTCCTATTTTTCAAATTTTGTTTGTAAATTTATGCAAATGTTAGAATTCAAAATTAGTTCGCTTATTTGAAAATTTGTTCACAAACATAAAAATTGTTCTGGTTTTCCAATTTTGTGCAAAAATTTAAAAAAAAATTCATGTTTTGAAAATTTATTTGCAAATTCAAAAAATGTTCGGTGAATTTCAAAACATGTTGCATCTTCCAAAAATTGTTCAATATTTCAAAAAATATTTGGGAACTTCAAAAAATTTCACAAAATCAACAAAGTATCACAGATTCAAAGAAACATCATGTTTTAAATTTCAAAAAATATTCCTCTTCGAATTTTTTATATAAATTTCAAAAATTGTTCACCTTTTTGAATTTTTTCATAAATTAAAAAATGTTCTAGTTTTCAATTTTTGTGCACATATATAAAAAAAAATTATCTTTTTAAAATTTGTTTGCAAAGTCAAAAAGTATTCTGGGAATTTCAAAAAACATTCACCTTTCTAAATAATTTCATAATTTTGAAAAATCTTTAGGAATTACAAAATTTGTTCACAAATTTAAAAAATGTTCACATATTCAAAAAATGTTCATTTTTAAAATTTGTTCCCAATTCAAAAATGTGTTGTGGAATTTCAAAAATTGTTTGTGTTGCAACAAAGTTCCGCGTTTTTTGAAAAATGTTCGAAATTTCTAAAACATATCGGGTTTTGGAAAAAATGTATAAGTATTGAAATTTTGTTTGTTTTCTTCAAAAAACTATTCGTGTTTTCCACAAAAAATTCAAATAATTCAGAAATCTATGTAGTACAACAAGTTACAGTGAATATTCCGTTACAGTCAATTCTTAAAGATATTGCGCTGCTTTCTGTCGCGAGCAGGCACCGGCTCTGGTCGTTAGTAGACCTCGTATTCAAGTTTGAAGGCACGAGTTCGATTCCTTGCCACAGCGTATTTTTGTCGAGCTACACAGCCAACTTTGTTGTTTTCGAGTGGGCCGGCCCAGTCGAGGTCTGCCTTTTGCGTCGGCTTGCTATTGGACGCGAGCTCCCTTGATAATTGATAGCATTTGCTCAAAAGAAATGATAATTGATAGCGGGGCCTACTCCCTTGATTGCTCTCTGGGCCATGTGACCTGACGTGTGTGGGCGTGCAGCCTCAATTATTAGGATCACTTTAAAAAAAATCTTATTATGCAAACTGTTTAGGTTCAGTTTGGTTTGATTTGGATGAAAACGTTACGGCCCAAATTGATATCTTCCGCAAGCAGCATTGACGTGTTTGTTTTTCTTTTGGAGGAGCAGCATTGGCATGTTGCATGACTTGCATCGGCACACACATTTGTCAATTATTCTTCAACCTTCTATAAAAAAAAAAGCATATGTCGACATCCTTTTCCTAGCAATAGAGCCATGGTCGGCGTCGCTGCCCCGCCTTGCCCAAGCCGCCACCTCCGGTAAACCACCACCACCTTCGACATCACTCTAAACCTCTTTTCGACCACATCATTGACGCACACGCACACGCACACGCACACACCTTGCACCCACATCGTCAACTCTTGGCTGCACAAGAAGCGGGATACTATTTCATTTTGGGTGAGCGGAATCTTGTTGACGATACATGATCTTTTGAAACAGAAATAGTAAGAGAGCTTGAAGTGTAGCTTTTGTGTCCAGGATGATGAATAAAACCCGTCCATGACTTTATCATGGCGGGTAACACGCCTACTGTCGCACGCTATAACAAATCCCATTGTAGCTTCTACTAAAGTCATGGAGAACCCCATTCACTGTTATATACTCCCTCTGTCCCATAATGTAAGACGTTTTTGGCAGAAACATCTTACATTATGGAACGGAGGGAGTATCTTATAACAAATCCATTGTAGCTTCTATTTATAGTAATACTAAGATAATATACTAACTATGGACGGGTAACCCCATTCACAATATAACTCACCCCTATGAATAAAACCCGTCCATGACTTTATCTTATTATATTTAGTATTATCTTAGAGCAACTCCAACGGGACGATCCAAACGGACGCGCGCTTTGTCCGCTTTTCGTCCGTTTGGGTCGGCCAGGCGGACGTGCGCGTCCGCATTCTCAAATGGGTCGGCTTGACCGCCCAACGGAAGGCGGATCCAAATGTGCCGACGTGGAAAAAAAATAGCTCGCAGAAATAAACATAATTAAACATAAGTGGCCGGTCAACCGCCGGCCAAAGTCCACTTAAACCTAATTAAACATTAATTAAAACATAAAAAAAAGTCTGCGCCCGCACGCTGCCCTAGACGTCGTCGGCCTTGTCTTTGCCCTTGACGTCGACGTCGCCATCGCCGGTGAGGTCGATGAAGACGGGAGCAGGGCCAGGCCACCCGAACGCCGCCTGGTACGCTGCCAGGGCAGTCTCCTCCGGCGTCTGCTGGGGCGGCGGCATTGCGGCTCGCCGCGCGCGCTCCTCCTCCTCCTCATGCCGGAGCGCCTCCGCGTCGCGTTGCAGCATCTGCTCGTAGCGCATCTGCCGCTCGCCGTCGGCCTCCTCCTGGCGGAGCCAGTGCGCCTTCCAGCGCTCAAGGTGGGCCGCCTCCTGCGCCGGCGTCGCGGCGTAGTGGACAGGAGGCGCGCTCACCCACTCACGGTACCTAATTACTTGAACAAGATCGATCAAGAATCGAACAAACAATTCTTACACCGCGTTTGGATGTCTCCATTGCAGCCCAGGAAATCGAATTGGTAATCATCTGACCTCAATACAGATGTTTGGTTGTACACTGAATTCGTATTGGAAACATCAGGCCAATTCAGGGCTGTTTTGCCTCCAACGTAAAGCTCCCTCCCATGATTCGGAGGGCTCCCGCTCCATTTTCCTCTGAATTGCCCGGCTCCCGCAAAACATACCCCTTCGATCCCAGCGATCAGAAAAAAGAAAAGAACGGAGACGAGACCACGAGAGGGCATCTCGGGGCGACCTAGCTACCAGAGCGGCGGCGATGAACTGCGGCGCTTGACGGCGGCGCAGATCTGTTCCTCCCCCGTCTGTCCCTCTCCTTCCCATCCCCTGTCCCGATTGCTCCGCCCCCTACCGCACCCCTCCGCTCCTGGTCCCCATCTCCAGCAGCGACCACCATGGAGACCGGTCTCCATCCTCACCCCGGCCGGCAGGTGGACGAGAGGAAGCCCGGCGGCGTCCACCATCCTGTCCGACGGCGGCGGCGACCACCATACAATCCCGTCCCCATCCCCATGTGAAGCAAGAGGATAGAGGTACAGGTGCAAGGGGTGATAACCGGCGGTGACAGTGGCAGGCTGCCCATTATCTGTACATAGTGAACTATCAAATGGATTGAACTGCAGTTAGTGCAGATAGGTGATTTGAGGACTTGAATACTTGCTGCCTTTTTTTACTGAAGCTCAGGTGTACCAAAAAATTGAGTCATTATCTTTCATACTGAATGAACATTGCATGTTAAATAGGTGAACTGGTACAGTGCTTGTGTATGAGTAATTTCAGGGATATCAAGTTGGATGCTTACTGCCTTTTGCTGAAGCTCATGTGTACCAGAAATATTCAGTGATATAGCCTTTCTTACTGAATGAAAATTGCATGTTAGATAGGTAAAGTAGTACAGTGCTTGCGTATGAGTAATTTGAGGAGTATCAAGCTGGATGCTCTATTCTGAATTTCAGCAGTAGACATTGAGGTGACCTGGGTGCTGCTTGTGGATTGATAATTACATGACTCTATACATATGTGATTGTTTGTGAACCTCATAAGTACTATCTGGTAGAATATTTATTATTTTTTACTGCTATATATTCATTTAATTATAGTCACATGTGAGAAGATTTCAGTTTTGTGTCATGTAGAACAAGGTATAATCTCATTGGTAATGTAGCCATGCAATTCCAAAGTTTGTCATCCAAACATGATTTCGCATTGAAATCTCAGAGGCATTTCAAGGGCCAATTCAGTGAACAACCAAACAGGCGAATTCGTATTCATGCCATTTCAGTTTCCTCATTGAATTGGAATTTCAGTCCAATTCAATACAGAGCTCTTCAATACGGACATCCAAACAAAGCGTTAAAGATTATGACTTGGAGGTGAAAATTGTACTAGTACAGGAACATTTCAGGGGAATCTAGATTGAATACCGTGTGTATGCACTGTTCGTGATAGAGCCTTAACTCTACTCGACTATATGTGAACCGCATAGGCACTTGGTCTTTCACTGAATTTAACCAAGTCTTACAAGCAAAATATGCTTTTTTTTTTCATTATCTAAACTATAGCTTTCTTCATGTGTTGGTAAATGTCAAGGTGGTAACGGCGTTCTGAAACTAACAACAGAAAAATTAGAAACGTAATTCGTAAAATCAATTTTTTGGTTCGCCATGTGAAACCAAATCTAGAATTTTGTATTACTCTGTCCTAAAATTATGTAAGGCTCGTATTTGTTTATCTACGTTTGATTGCTCATAGTACTAGCTATAGACAGGTCAACCGGAGCAGGGTTTGTGGAAGTTGGCATGTAGACCTGGTGTTCTCCTTTGACTCCGTCAATAGGAGGCGGTCGATCTGGAGCCCGGCGAGCTGTACGGGGCTTGGCCCCGGCCGATGTTCCACAGAGGTGAGATGCTTGTCGTTCGCAGCAGGTCACCTAAGAGGTCCGCAAAGCAGAAGATCTGGGATGGTGTGGCGTTGGGCTTGGGCGTGATGGGCTCCGTCTCCTTCTCCGATGTTTGTTTCGGCGACGGCGGAGTTTGGCGATGGTCGTCGGAGCAAAGCTCAGGGTCCAGGGATGTCCTTGTAATTTTCTTTCTTTCTGATGGCCTTTGTACATTTGTTCGGGCACACCTGTCCCTCTGGAGACTTCGACTGGGTTCACTGGTCTTGCGTTGTAATTTCTTTGACCCTTAATGCAGCACGTGGATTATCTAAAAATATTATAGCACAATTCGCTAAGAAGCAGTGAGCTGATGGCGAAGGGCTACCAAACAAATTAAGGCCTCCTTTGGTTCATAGGATAGGAATTTTATAGGAACAGAAAAATCATAGGAATTGAGATGACAGAGATGTTATTTGGTGCATAGGATAGGAATTTTTCCATTAAGTCTAAGCTAATGTTTTTTTCCTCCAAAATGTGAAGGATTTATTCCTATCCTACATAGGAATAGGAATCCATTCCTATAAACCAAAGAGCTTCAAAGGAATTTTTTCTTTACAAATCCTATCCTATAGAGTTCCTACAAATCAAAGCAGGCCTAAAGCCTGCTCGTCCTCTCACTGATGAACAGTGGGTAACAGATAGACCCCCCCCGATCACATGGCAGCAGTGGCGGATGTAGAGGGTGGACAGGGTGGGCAGTGGGGATTGGGAAATAGGCTTTATATCATAGAAAAAAGAAAAAAAAATTACATGAACAATTGCACTGTTGGTCTACGCCGGCCCTGTGGATTGGGTCCGCCACTGCATGTCCGTATGTATTCCATGTATGGCCTGATCATTGAGCTTCCAGCTGTGTGGATGATGACCAGATCACACAGCGAATTTGAAAAAATCTCCACCGTGTTTCTGTAATAAAAATTTAGCTGCCTGACTTTGTCCAATTCTCTCTTAGGCTGCTTGCCCTTGTCAGCAAAATGCTACAACAGTCATTGGCGGTACATCATCAACAAAGTCGTTTTCGGAGGATGGTGTGCAACGTGGGAGAGCTTTAACAATTGGAAAATGCTTGGCTGAAATGGAATTCAACTGTGATACAAGCTATTTATTATAATTGTCCTTACGAAGCACCATTGGCTTGCTCGGGCATTCCCAGTGGTCTTGGTAAGCTGTACTATCTACAGCCTATCAACTGTAATAAAAGCTGAGTAGGATGGAGAGCTAAAGGAAGACAGATAAAAATTGTACCTAATACAAGTGACTACATCCTTCGTTTCACTATCACTAGTAGAAAACAGGGCTTTGGCCCAGGCAGGGCCAGCCCATTAATCCCGGTTCACTCACGAACCGGGACCAAAGGGGGCATCGGTCCCGGTTCGTGAGGCCAGGGGGGCGGCCGGGCCACTTGGGGCATTGGTCCCGGTTCCAGCCACGAACCGGGACCAATGGTTGTGGGCCAGGAGCGACGCCCATTGGTCCCGGTTCGTGGCTGGAACCGGGACCAAAGGGGGACCTTTGGTCCCGGTTCCAGCCACGAACCGGGACCAATGAGATGCCTATATATACCCCCTTGCCTGCGATCAGAGCAGTAGAGTGCTCTGTTTTTTGGGTCGGCCGTGGGAGAGCTTTGTGGTGCTCTAGCTCATCTCGTATGCACATGAGGTGTTTGATGAAATGGCCGAGCCACACTTAAGTTTTCTCCTCTCGAAGCTCCTTGTCCAAGCTCCATTTTCCTCGAGATTTGTCTAGGTTTGGCGGTCCGTCCTGTCCCGTCCCCGTCCTCACCGCCGTCGATCGCCCGCGCCGATCTCGTCGCCGGCACCACAGTGGTGAGCCTCTTGGCCTTATCTTCTTTGTAAAAGAAAAAAGTTCTTACTTGTATGATTAAGATAGATACTTGTGTAATTTTCTTACTTTTATTATTGTTTGTTATTATATATATTTGACAGAGGAAGAATGCCGACTGTTGTCATGGGGGTCGCTTCTCCTTCTTCTCTTTTGTGCTAGACCTTTGTTACACACTAGGGGAAGAAGGAGTAGCGAAACGGTGAGGGAGTGTCCACCATATATGAGAGAAGAAGAATGCCGACTGTTGTCGTGGGGGTCGCTTCTCCTTCTTTTCCTTGTGCTAGATATTTGTAATGCACTAGGGAAAGGAGGAGTAGCGACCATCACCGACGGTCGCAATATCAGAGAGGGAGTGCCCATATACATGAGATGAGAGTTCAGGAAGGAAGACTCGACAGACCTAAAGTCAACCCGTCGCATATTGAGTAATACTGATCTGTTTGTTGAGTTTCCTGGTTGTTGCCTTCAATCGATTTTTGATCAACTATGAACATAGGAAATGTCTGACGACGAAAATAATTTCGGTATGTGCGAATACTGCGAAGACGAGCGCGGCCTGTGCGACAGAAATTTCTTAGTTGGTGGTAGGCGCTTCAGCATCAAGCTGGATGAGACCTTCGAAGTGGATACAGTAAGTCACAACGACAAGTCTTTTTTCGTAATTAAGCATGACTTCTGCTTCTTTTGCTTCAACTTATAATTTTAATTTTTTACTATTCTACTAGCGTATCCCCTGCCATGCAAGAATTTATGTCTTGGATAAGATTGGTTTCAGTCCTATGGAAACTATGGAGGTAAAGAGAGTTCACTTGAGGACCGAGCATGGTTATACTTTTGCCGCAAAATTATACAATGCAGACACCTACACCTATTTTGAATGCAAAAATTGGAGATCACTATGCAAGGCTTATGCATTTGAGCCTGATATGCTTATCACCTTTGATATTCGTCCGGAAGATGATATTGAAGGTAATATCGACATCTGGGTCGATGTGCAGACGCCTCCAGTTCTACCATTATGTGAGTTTCTCAACCATATTTATGTCTTGGATATTGTTTATTCAAAAATAGTTGACAACTAATTTCTATTGACAGCTTATTTCCACTCAAGCAAACATGTCCAGCGCTTGGTAGACATGACCTACTACTGTCCCGGGGCTGAACTAAACTGCGAGGAGATAAGTCATTATGTTTCATGGCTTGAGGATCTTGATACTGTCAAGACAAATTATTTTCCTGGATTTGAAAATCTTAGTACTCAAAACGTGCGACCACTAGCGTGCGTATTGAACTACGGTCATATCTATTTAGGAAAGATGGTAAGATTTTTACTATTTGTCCTTAGTGCATCTTTTAAATACATTATTTTTTAAGCTAAACTTCATTGCTAAGTATGTTACTATGATGTTCTTCAACAGGGACTCCCAATGATAGTTGTGCCTCATTGGGTGGAGCCTAAAGGTCGCATGGCAATGGTTAGCTTACGGCCAAGACATCCTACATTGCACATGAGTGCATTCAGGATTTCTAAAAGCGAGCAAGTCTTAATAGTCAAAGACTGGAGCAAAATTGTGAAGGATCGCAGAGAAGTACTAGGGGGCAGCAATCAGAAGCGCAGCCCACAATTAGGAGACAGGTTCATCTGCATGCTCCAATATGATGAAGCAGGAGTGCTACACATGTTCTATGCTATTTTACCTGAGAGAGAGCAGCAGGAGTGATTAGCTAGCTAGAATGAGTTTGAAGATGATGATGTGCTACACTTTGACTATGATGATTAAATAGCTAGTGTTGGTGGTAATGACTATGATGATTATTATTAGCTAGTGTTGGTGGTGATTAGATAGCTACACTATGACTATGATGATTAAATAGTGTTGGTGGTAATGACTATGATGATTATTGGCTTTGAATGGTGCATTTTGAACACACAAAAAGTCTGGAGTTAAAATAAGTTCAAAAAAATGAAATCCCTTTGTAACAGACGAGTTTTCGTATGAAACCCTGATACTTCGAAACAGATTGCCCGTTTTATACACGAAGTGCATCCAGTTTTTGCCGTGACCCTCTCAACTTTTTAGCACATGCTATGTGGGTGAAATGATGATACCATGCCAATTTTCAACCTCTTCAGAGTTCATTTGAAGTGCTTTTCAATTTCAGGGTCATATAGCTCAAAAAATCAGTAAATGCATGAAAAATAACAAATGAAGTGAGAAAGGGTTGAAAATTGATGATGTGGCTTTGAATGGTGCATTTTGAACACACAAAAAGTCTGGAGTTCAAATAATTTCAAAAAAATGAAATCCCTTTGTAACAGAAGAGTTTCCGTATGAAACCCTGATACTTCGAAAGAGATTGTCCGTTTTGTACACGAAGTGCATCCAGTTTTTGCCGTAACCCTCTCAACTTTTTAGCACATGCTATGTGGGTGAAATGATGATACCATGCCAACTTTCAACCTTTTCAGAGTTCATTTGTAGTGCTTTTCAATTTCAGGGTCATTTAGCGCAAAAAAATCAATAAATCCATGAAAAATAACAAATGAAGTCAGAAAGGGTTGAAAATTGATGATGCGGCTTTGAATGATGCATTTTGAACACACAAAAAGTCTGAAGTTCAAATAATTTCAAAAATTTGAAATCCCTTTGTAACAGACGAGTTTCCGTATGAAACCCTGATACTTCGAAAGAGATTGTCCGTTTTGTACATGAAGTGCATCCAGTTTTTGCAGTAACCCTCTCAACTTTTTAGCACATGCTATGTGGGTGAAATGATGATGCCATGCCAACTTTAACCTTTTCAGAGTTCATTTGTAGTGCTTTTCAATTTCAGGGTCATATAGCTCAAAAAAAATCAGTAAATGCATGAAAAATAACAAATGAAGTCAGAAAGGGTTGAAAATTGATGATGTGGCTTTGAATGGTTCATTTTGAACACACAAAAAGTCTGGAGTTCAAATAAGTTCAAAAAAATGAAATCCCTTTGTAACAGACGAGTTTTCATTCGAAACCCTGATACTTCGAAAGAGATTGTCCTTTTTGTACATGAAGTGCATCCAGTTTTTGCAGTAACCTCTCAACTTTTTAGCACATGCTATGTGGGTGAATGATGATGCCATGCCAACTTAACCTTTTCAGAGTTCATTTGTAGTGCTTTTCAATTTCAGGGTCATATAGCTCAAAAAAAATCAGTAATGCATGAAAATAACAAATGAAGTCAGAAAGGGTTGAAAATTGATGATGTGGCTTTGAATTTTTCATTTTGAACACACAAAAAGTCTGGAGTCCAAATAAGTTCAAAAAATGAAATCCCTTTGTAACAGACGAGTTTTCATTCGAAACCCTGATACTTCGAAAGAGATTGCCCGTTTTGTACATGAAGTGCATCCAGTTTTTGTCGTAACTCTCTCAACTTTTTAGCACATGCTATGTGGGTGAAATGATGATATGATGCCAATTTTCAACCTCTTCAGAGTTCATGTGAAGTGCTTTTCAATTTCAGGGTCATTTAGCTCAAAAAAATCAGTAAATGCATGAAAAATAACAGCTGAAGTCAGAAAGGGTTGAAAATTGATGATGTGGCTTTGAATGGTTCATTTTGAACACACAAAAAGTCTGGAGTTCAAATAAGTTCAAAAAAATGAAATCCCTTTGTAACAGATGAGTTTTCGTCCGAAACCCTGATACTTCGAAAGAGATTGTCCATTTTGTACACGAAGTGCATCCAGTTTTTGCCGTAACCCTCTCAACTTTTAGGAAACTCTAATAGCAAAAATAATAAACTAAAAGAATTAACTAGAAAACTTTAATGAAACTCTAATAGAAAAAAGAATGAACTAAAAAACATTAATTAAACTCTAATAGCAAAAGGAATCAAGTAAAATTTATGCAACTAAAATTATCAATGTATTTTCTGTTCAAAACATTAAAAGTAAAAAGAATTTTCATGAAGAACTTTTTTTGTTAGAAACTTTAATAACAAAAGGAATTATCATAAAGATTTTTTTGTTAGAAACTAAAGTAACAAAAACTGTTGTTGAATATAATGATAAAACACAGTAATATTAAATAGCAGAAAAAAGAATCACTCAAAAATCTATTTTTATAGTAAAGTTAATCACAAACTAGTGATGCACACAAATTTCAAAGAATTCAAATAGGAAAACTAATGGCACTAACAGCAAGTTTATAATTTTTATTACCTAAAAGCAAAAAGAATCACTGAAAAATAGTTTATATTTTGTTGTAAGTAGAAACAAAATAAAATAAATAAAGCAGAAAAGAAAACAAAAAAACTAGAAAAAAAATGCCACCTACTGGGCAACCACGGCCTGAATACGACTAGAAACCCATCCATGGGCCAGGATTCAGGCCCGCAGAGGCCCAGCAGGCCCACGGGCAAAGAGTAGCAGAGTAGGCCCGAAAGCCTGCAGTTGAGAGAAGCTCGATCGCGTCGGCGCAGCAGCGCTTATAAACCACTCTCGAGCTCTCTCAACTAGCGAGGTGGGACTAAACATCCCACCGCACCGCGCCAGCGCCAGGCCTTTGGTCCCGGTTGGTAGCACCAACCAGAACAAAAGGGGTACATTGGCCCCGGTTGGTGGAACAAACCGGGACCAATGCCACACCTTTGGTCCCGGTTCGTGGCACCAACCGGGACTAATGCTCTGTGTATATAAGCAGGACTTAGGAATTTTTCAGTTTTGATCGAACATTTGCCCCCCGACGACGCCGAGCTCATCGACGCCGCCAGGCTGCCCGTGCTCGCCGTCGCCGTCCCGAGGTCGCCGTCGCCGTCGCCGCCCGCTCCTCGTCGCCATCGCCCCGCGCCCCTGCCCTGCCCCGACGCCGACGCCGTGCGCCCCTGCCTCGACCTCGACGCCAACGCCGCCGCGCCCCTGCCCTGCCCCGACGCCCCGCCACGCCCCTACCCTGCCTTCAACGCCACCGCACCAGTGCCCGCCGGCCAGGCCGGTACTCCCTGCTCCCTCCCACCCCTCTCCTCTGTCCTTCCTCCATGTATGTGATGATGGTGAAGTTGGTTCAGTGCAAAGTTTCAGCCATGTCCACAAGGTGTTTGATGAAATGCTAGGGCTTGCTAGGGAACTTTGTTTTATGTGAAACTTGGTAGGATGATGTCTCCTTGGATGTTAGTGAAGATGGTTAAGTTGGTTTTATAAAAGGAAAAACTTCTTAGTGCAAGTTTTATTAAAATTTAGTGCTGGACAGAAACTACATGAATTTTTTTGGTGGACTTGCTAGATGAAATTGGGGCTGCCCTTCTGGACTTAAGGGTTTAGTTGGAAGGACTACAAGATGTAAAAAATTCATAATTTTTTTAGCAAGGAAAAATTGGGTTGTAGTTCAATGCCAAGATTGGACCAAAATTGATGTTTTTGTTCATAGCATTTTTTTGTCCATGTATGTATGTATGTATGGATGGATGGATATGGATGTATATACAAAATGTTCATATATGATGTTTTTTTTGTTCATAGCAATTTTTTTCCATGTATGTATAATTTATGTATGTATGTTCATATATGCAAAGAATATGCAAAAGTTAGAATTTTTATGTTCATAGAATTTTTATGATTTTTTTGTTCATAGAATTTTTATGTATAGGAAAATTGTGCATGATCAAAGTCATTTATGTCAAAGTTTGCGATATACCCCCTCCCCGATAACATTTTTTTTATATGATGAATTTTTTTTCATAGCCATATATATGTATGTGGCTATATGTATGTATGGATGTTCATAGAATTTTTTTATATGTATGTGGCTATATGTATGTCGTTGTCGATATAGCCCCTCCCCGATAACTTCGACATGAGGGGGGGGGGGTCGATATACGTACCCCCTCCCCGATAACATATTTTTTCTAAGTTACTAAGGTAAAATGTTCACCCCCCTCTCGATATACTGGGCGACCAACTCTCGAGGCCACCCAAACCCTAGAAAAAAAGCGTTGTCGATCTCCTACCCCCTCCCGCCCCTACCCGACAAACTCTCGAGGCCACCCAAACCGCTAGAAGATAACTCCGGTAACTTCAACATGAGGGGGGACGTCGATCAACCCCCTCTCGTCCGAACAAGTCTATGTATTATTTTATATCGCGGTGGACATATATCAAAGTTTGATCATATGTCAAAGTTTGAATTTTGACATATATAGATTTATCAAGAATGCCCCCATTATGGATGTGCACAAGTTGATCCAATTTTTTTTCTGATCTCATCTATATATATATTCTTCTATATGTCACGTTGTCTGTCAAAGTATTGAAGAAATCCATGGCTTCATCATTAGTCGGAAGTAACAGGCGTATGATGCTACGGAGCTCTTCAAAGTTGTTTTGCAACGGAGTTCCGGATAGAATAATTCGCCTTTTGGTACGAATTTCAGCAAAGGCCTTCCAAATAGCGATATTCGGAAGACTCTTGCTGAACTTTGTACCAAAAAGCGAATTATTCTATCGGGAACTCCGTTCCAAAACAACTTTGAAGAGCTTCGTACCATTATACGCCTGTCATTTCCGGCTAATGTTGAAGTCATGGTTTTCTTGAATTCTTTGACACTAGACAACGTGACATATAGAAGGGTAGATGAGATCAGGAAAAATATGGACCATTTTCTGCACATCCAGAATGGCGTCATTTTGTTAAATCCCTTGTCGGTCCGGACATCGGACATTAATGAGAGAGGCGGTCCGGCCCAAACCCTAGAAGCGTTGTCGAGGCCACCCCAAACCCTAGAAGCGTTGCCTAGGCCACCCCAAACCCTAGAAGAGTTGTCGAGGCCACCCCAAACCGTAGAAGCGTCGAGCTAGCTAGGTCTACGTTTGCACTAATATATCCATCTGTCATGTTTGTATATTAATTGCCATGTTGTAATATTGGCAGAAACTATGGAGCACAGAGACATCGAAGCAGAACAGTTGTTGGGGGACATAATCCTCGGCGGAGGTGATATCTTATCGTTTCTCAACGACACCGATGGTCTGGAAGGAGAGGGTGAAGCAGGCTCCGGTGATCGAACAATGGAGGTGGAAGGACATGATTATGATGGCTCCGGTGAGCGAACGGAGGAAGGAACTGTTGCAAAGTCCGGCGAGGTATATATATTAATTAAGCCTGTGCTGACTAGCTAATTGATGCATTAATTTTTTTGGTATGTACACATATTAACTCTCTTCTTTCTTCTTTTCTAGCCCTCCGGATCGAGCCAAACTTCGGTAACGAGACAAGGCCCGGAGAAAAGGTTGCGCCAGGATGAAAGGTTCACGATCACAGCAATCAAGGGCGATGGCCAACCGATTGAACCCAGCCGGACCAAGGAAGCATTTTCTGCTTAGTGCAGGGTTCTTTTTAGGGACATGATCCTGATCAGCATCCACCAATGGAATAAGCCTAAGAGCGAAGACCCTCAAGTGTCTTTTGTCAACGATAGACAGAAAGATGATCTTTGGGCCGCGCTGAAGGCAAATTTCACCCTACCGCCAGAGGAGGATCCGGATAAGCCAGTTATAGAGCCATTGGTCAAGGCTCATGCTCTTAAGAAGATGGCAGATCTATTCAGGAGGTGGAAGAATGAGTTGAAATCAACGTTTGTCGACAAAGGGAAGACTCCAGAATTCACCGGCCGATTTGAGAAGATAAGAGATCACTGCCCCGCATTTGTGGCCCACAAGACATCGGAGAAGAGTAAGAAGATGTCAGCGACAAACAAGAAAAATGCTGCAAAGAAGGAGTATCACCATCGCACGGGGTCAGGTGGCTACCTCAAAGCCCGGCCGTTGTGGGACAAGGCTGAGAAGGACCTGCTTGATAAAGGGGTCGAACCAGAGACATTGAACTGGCCAGACTGTTCAAGGACTTGGTTCTTCGGGGTTGGGGGAACCTTGGACCCTGAAACAGGGAAGTGCCGTTGGACGAAGGAGCAACTTGAAATACCCGTCAAGAAGCTTCAGAAGTATATCGCCGTAGCGCAGGAAGGGACGTTCGTTCCCGACAGAGAGAACGACGAGCTCACACAGGCCCACGGGAATCCTGAGCACCCAGGACGAACACGAGGCACGGCAGGCTCCGTTGCGTGGAAGTTTGGGTTTCCCAGCGCAGGCGGTTACAAAACCCGGGAGAGGAGGAGGAAAGTGGAGCAGACCGAACTGCAGTCGCTGACTGCAAGGGTACGAGCGCTAGAGGAACACGCACTACTAGTTCAGAGCCAGCGACCTGCCGGAGCTACCCCAGAAGCTACCCCTCCATCTCAGCGGAGAAGCAGCGTGGCTTCCACCGAGGTCCTTCAGCAGTCTGACTTCACGGCTCCCAGCTACCCCGTGGATGCTATCACGGAGGCTCAAGATTGCCACCTTATGACGCAATGGCAGCACCTCAAAGTCAAGGCGGCTGTCGGCTCTGTTGCACCTCCTCAACCCGGCGCAACTTTTCACTGCCTTCCTATTCCACAAGGCTATGCTGTTGTGATGGTCGATGAAATAACGGAGGGATTTGAGGAGCTCCAGCTTGACCACCCTACCGGTGAAGGGGAGACTCAGCTGGGTCTTGCTCTGAAGACTCCATGTCTATGGCGGAAGGAGCTCATCAACCTTCCGAACTGGATGCCTCCGCCTCCTCCTCCGGCGAGTCAGGGCACTCCGCCTCCTCCTCTGGCGAGTGATCAGGGCACTCCGCCTCCTTCTCCGCCTGCTCCGGCGCGTGGCGGCACTCCGCCTCCTTCTCCAGCTGCTCCGGCGCGTGGCGGCACTCCGCCTCCTTCTCCGCCTACGCCAGCGCGTCCGAGCAGCCCGCCTCCTCCTCCGCCTCGTTAGCAACAACGGAAGACAGCCGCCGCCGCTCCGGCTGCTCCGGCACGTCGTAGCACTCCGCCTCCTTCTCCGCCTCGTAAGCAACGAAGGAAGACTGCCGCAGCCGCTCCGGCTGCTCCGACGTCTAGCAGTACAGCCAGAGGCGGGAGGCAATACATAGTCGGTCCATCTCTCAAGCCTCTAGAGAAGTTACCATACGAGATGACCGAGGAGGAAAACACGGAGATCTGTCAAGCCCAAGTGAAGGACTTTTTGGCAAAGAAAAATCCATCTCCGGAGGAAAAGATAGATCCGGTGAAATTGAAGCGCACTTTGAAGAACCTGAAGCGACCACCACCGCCTCCGCCGGATGACAACCATGTCCACGCTCTTAAAAAGGCAGTGGAAGGAGCGCGCCGGTCGGGAACTACTTCAAGTGATAAAAGGTTACAAGAACGAAGAAGTGGGAACAAAATTCCCCAGCTCGGTGAACAGGCAAACCAATCGTGCCCCCCGCTCAAGGTGTCTAGCGATATCGTCGCAAATCTGCCGGGGATGCTGCCCGGTACCAATCGTGGTGATTACCTGCCCGACGATGCACATTTTGATACAATGGAGGTGGACGAACATAAATACGAGTACGGGAAGCCTCTCGTCAGACCTGGTGATCCTCCTCTAACAACGATGATGCGAAG
The DNA here is from genome assembly GCA_011799875.1 of Thinopyrum elongatum. Taxonomy (NCBI): domain Eukaryota; kingdom Viridiplantae; phylum Streptophyta; class Magnoliopsida; order Poales; family Poaceae; genus Thinopyrum; species Thinopyrum elongatum. The sequence goes on along the minus strand of CM022303.1, from coordinate 739,359,378 downwards.
ATTCCATAAGTGGTACATGGACACCTGCAAGTCTGGGAAGGATATTTTGACGCTGAGAGTTAAAGAGGAGCACGACCTCGTTGGAATTGATCTGTTGTCTGTTCCATTTGAGAAGTTCTTCCAGATTTTCAATCAAAAGGACCTCGATAAAATAATCATCACCTGCTACTGTCTGTAAGTACTATACTTGTGTAATTAAGTCTCTGTATATAGCTCAGCTCTTTCATTGCATGTATATATAATTATCCTCACTATATTATGCAGATTGAAGATCGTCGAATGCAGAAATGCATAAATCTATGATATTGGGTTCATTAACACAAATCTCATAGATGAATGGACGATTAAATATAATCCGAAAGAAACCGAGGCCAACTTGCTACAATCGTTGCTTAAAAATCAAAACAAAGATAAAATACTCTTTCCTTACAACTTCAAGTGAGTGTTACTGTCTTCTGCATATTCGGTTTCCCTTATTACTCGAGGTTATAGTAATGTCATTGATGAGTTATGCATGCGTGCGCAGCTTCCACTTTATTCTTCTAGAGATTAAGCTTGAGCAGGGACTAGTAACCGTCTTAGACTCAAGACGAAAAGATCCCAAGGAGTATGCGGCCATGACTGAAATGCTCCAGAAGTAAGTTCAATCGATCATTATCGCACCATATTGGCAACTTTGTTCATTTCCTGATATCAAGTAATTATTTTCTTTGTCTCGCAGGGTTTGGAAAGTGTTCACCGCAGAAGCTCCGGGACTGCCGGGGGAGCTGCGATTTACACACCCGAAAGTAAGTACTATTAGCTAGTTCCGCGCATCTCCCATTGATTCTATCTGGTTTCATCAATACCATTTATAATGCTTGATTATCAGTTTGATTGACCTTTATTTCTCGTAAAGTGGTTGTGGCAGGAAGGCGGGAATAATTTTTGTGGATACTACATTTGCGAGTACATCTACAACGCGACGACCTCTAAGCGGGGCTACTCTGAAAAACAATATGAAGTGCGTAAGCAATAATATTCACAATTTTATTTTATTACCATCATTTGTGTTGAGTTTCATTCATATATATGTATTGACCCCCTTCTTCAAATTAGATTTGGCAGCTGCGGGATGAACTCCTACCACAAGATCGCATAAAAGTAATTCAAGAGGAATTGGCGGGATTCTTTCTTGACCACGTCATCAATCCAGCCGGAGAATACCATGTGAAACTTGACATCAGATGTTAGGGATTGTAAGAGATCTTATATTGTATATATGTAGCTAGTAGCGTCGGATAGATATACGAAAACTTGTTGTTCGACCAATCTCTCGGAGAAGGAGGAGGTCGATCACTTCTCTCTGTATATGTTCATGACGATCTTGTGTACTTAATGGTTTCCTTCATTTGCTTACTAGCAAGCGTGTCGAGTCCTCTCTATACGTATAGTACGTAGCGTCGACCAAGCACGAAGATAAGAGAGGACACTTCTCTCTATTAGCTAGCTTACACAATATATGAAACCCCTAAATTAACCCTACAAAACCCCTAAACCCCCCCCCCCCTTTAAAAAAAACAAAAACCCCAGCTCCTGAGCTGCTGACGCGTGGATGCTCTTTGGTCCCGGTTGGTGTTTAAAGGCCCTCCTGCCTGGGCTCGCCGCAGCGGCCACGTGGAGCCCTATCTGTCCCGGTTCGTAGGCGAACCGGGACTAAAGGTATTGGGCTTTAGTCCTGACCCTTTAGTCCCGGTTCGAGAACCGGGACAAATGAGCCTTATGAACCGGGACAAATGGGCATTTTTCTACTAGTGTATATGTACTCCCTCCATTTGAGATTAATGGGCCAGCGTCGTTCGGATTTGGTAGGCCGGGTGTTTTATAGCGATGTGTTTTTCTCTCTTTATGTTGCTGGTCCTGCGAGAAGAATAAATTCGCCGATGCATGCATGCATGCTGGAGTGCTGCCTCTTCATTGGCCATGCATGTGCGCGGAGGCAGGAGGGAGATCGCACGTGAGAGGCGGGGGGGGGGGGGGGGGGGGGGTGGGGTGGGGGGGGGCGGTGATTTTTTTTTTTTTGATAAACCAAAGGATGCGCAATTAAAACGGCAAGTGCCATGGTCCTCCAGAACTATAGTTTATGTTAAGTGCATTTAGTTGTTGTAAGGGCCTTTGTATAGGTTACAACAGAAAACTGAATGCATTGTTGCATTCACATCGTCAAGGCCATCGTCAACGGGATAGGGATAGCGACAAAATTATAGTTTCATAAGATTTTCTACCTTTATCTATTCCACTTCTTCAAATCTAGGTATCTACTTTTCATCAATAATTTACATTAAAAGAATTTTTTCTTTGGAGAAACATGTCTTTGAATTAACTTAGCATGTAGCTAAAACAGTAGAAACATGTGAAACCTAGCTCAATGAACTGAGGAGAGAGCTATCACGACCGGCAAGAAAAAACTGTGGGCAGCACTGTGAATGTGGAAAGAAATTAATGAATGGACTCAGGCAACAGTGAGCTGATGCTGAGGGGCTACCAAACAAATTAAAGCTTCCTCGTCCTCTCACTGATGGCAGATTGGCAGTACGCATTCCTCGTCCTCTCGCTGGGTGGATGATATTTCTGTAAAAATAATATCACCCTGGCTTTGTCCAATTCTCTCTTAGGCTGCTTCCCATTGGCAGCAAAATGCTACAATAGTCATTGGCGGTTCCTCATCAACAGTGTTGTTTTCAGAAGATGGTGTGCAACGTGAGAGAGGTTTAACACTTGGAAGATGCTTGGCTGAAATGAAATTCAAGTTACAAAGCACCGTTGGCTTGCTCGGGCATTCCCAGTGGACTATGTAAGCTATACTATCTACAGCTTATCAACTCTGATAAAAGCTGAGTAGGATCGAGAGCTAAAGAAAGAGAGATAAAAATTCGGAAAGTGCAAAATGAGCTCGGGCTCCATGGAGCCCTTTTTTGAACGATTCAAAAACCAATTTTAGAAGTTTCAAAAAATTCTGAAACAAAATACACATGTAAATAGGGATATATTCTACATGTGTGTAAATTTTCATAATTTTATACGTCAATATGAGAGGTAAATAGAAAACAAAATCATGGAGTTTTAGCAAATGCACTATTCACTATGAAAATCCATGATTTTTTTTAGCTCACATCTTAACTTCGATTATCTTGAAAATTTACACACATGTAGAATACATCCCTATGTACATGTGTGTGTTTTTCAGAATTATTTGAAACATTAAAAGTTGAATTTTGAAATTTTCAAAAATATCAGGCTCCATGGAACCCGAGTTCCAAAACGCCCTACCCGATAAAAATTGTGCCTAATACAAGTTACATCCCTTTGTTTCACTATATGTATCTTCGAGGCCTCGAAAATCTCTATTTCAATACGGAACAGCTGTGACTACGACAGTTGGATGTCCGATTTTGTTACGATACTACTATTAACTGCACATATCAGAAAATTGATGTGATCCAACCATGGTCCAATTCATCGTACGAAAGTCGGGTGTGAATGTGTCGTACACATAGAATCACTCATTTCAATATATTGTTCAATTGGGAAAATCAAGAGTATCGTTAATGTAATTTTTTGAGTACTCGGTACCCCTATTTAAGTCCTCTTGTGAACTATTGATTGGTTGTACAATGTTAGTTAACGTTATTTCCTACTAGCTGTTTCTTAGATTCAGTAATTCCTTGGAACATGGCATGGTGGGATAGGGACAAATACGGTGAAATAGAGTACCATGATAGAGAAATGAATGAAGATTTTATTATTTCGTGGATCTACTACCTCGGGGAGATTGCAGGTGCAAATGCATCAAAATCCTAAAATCATCTCTTGTTCACGCAGGTTTTTGTTACCGGTACCGGTTGTACTACCAGGTTCCGGTAAACCGGTGACTGGTGTTCCGGCGAGTAATTAGATTTTACCGATGGTATCCTCCCGTGAATTAAAAATAATTCAAAATTTTGGCCAAATTTCATCAAATTCATACGTAATTCGCCCAAATCGATAGGAATTTAGATTTTCAGCCGTTTGCTGGGGTATGGTGACACCAACAACTAGATGGTAACACCAATAACACCAATCATCCCCTTCCGTAGAGTCTAGACCTATCATATATGCAGTGTAGATACCGAAATAAATAAAAAACTTCCCCAGAGACACATAACACTGTCAATTAGCTAATACTTGAGAAATTGAACTTCTTTTGTGAGAACTGGAATCATATTATGAAAGTTGGTTCTCCTGATGGCCAAATCAAGACGTACATGTATATGCGCTGCTTGTGATTTGTAAATATTCTGGCTCAGCCCGTAGCAGACACCTGAGAATTGGATAAAGGGTGGCATTTTATTAGTATGCTATTTTCCATAACTTTCAGTTGTATCTACCATTCAGCATGCATAATTAATGGTATCCTAATCTGTAACTGGACATGCATGGTTTTGCCTCTTTGGACAATAATTAATGGTATCATGCGGTCAATAAACATCAGCACACACGCTCTTGCACTATTAACACAGTTCTTAGTTCGAGTTGATAAGATCCATTTGAACGAGTACTTTCATAATTTGTATGGACTTGACCCTTTTCAGACAATGGAAGTTTGTATTACCTCTGGCCTCGGCAAAGGCAATTGTTGTGTACTTTGTATTACCGGCAGTAAGCTTGCATACGTCATGAAAACAAGATTGTAGCTGCATGGAGACCGACTATTAGTGATTTATATCCTACAGTTACTGTAACCTGAAGAATCTGCAAACATAATGGCAGTGAATCATGTATGTTTAGTGAAAGGGCTATTCTGATATTTTGTGGCGCCATATCTGGTCTTCCTGGTCACACAGCCGCAGAGCTCGCGCCACAAATCCGGGCCGTTGGCGAGGTCGTGGAAGCTGGAGCTCACGCACCCGAGCATGGACGGCGTTGTGCCGTTGAGCCGACGAAGCACGAGGGCGAGCACATCCATGGGGAGGTCCTGCGATGGTGGTCTCTGCCACGTTTCCACCTCATCTCCTCCTTGCCCTCCTTACTGCTTAAGATTAATGCAGGCGATGTCGCGGGGATGAGGGCAGTACAATAAGGTCGTCGTTTTTCCGTTGGCGGTGGGTGACAATGCGTGGTCGGGCGACAACCGGTTATCGGTGGCGGCGAGAGACAGGAGCGAGGAGACGATGAAGGCATGTCCGGCCGCAAGAAACATGAGTGGGGATATGATGTGACAACAAACTGGACAACCCTAGCTGTGGTTCGCTGGATGTTTGTCTTAGTTACACATTGTCTAATTTAATTTTAATCACCATACACTAGTAGAAAACGGGCCTTTAGTCCCGGTTCTGCAACCGGGACTAAGCAATCGGGACTAAAGGCCCCCACTTTTAGTCCTGGTTGCATTACGAACCGGGACTAAAGGGGCTCCACGTGGCTCGGTTGGTAACACCAACCGTTACCAATCGGGACTAAAGGAATTTTTTTTAAAAAAAATTCAAAAATTTTTTTAGAAATTTTTTTGATTTGTTTTTAAGTTTTTTTTTTATTTTCAAATCTTTGAATTATTTGACAATTTAATCTCTAATCATCCCTCCTCACTGCTCCAACGTGGAGCACTTATTTTAAATCGTCTAACTTCTCAGCTGGTCACCCATCCTCTCACTGCTCCAGACCCAACACGCTTAACTTCCTGGTTCTATCGCTCCTAGTTTCCAAGTCTGCACTTGTTGTTTTTCTGACAATAGTAAGCTATCAATTCTATTAACCCTTAGGTTTTGATGTCACATGATTTAATTTTTTGAATTCCAAACAATTATTAAAATAAACAAAATAAGTAATAATAATATTGAATTTCAATGAAAATAAAATAAGTAATAATATTATTTTATTCATTTTTTTGCCATTTATTCATTTAATATGACATAATTAATATCTTTAAATCTGTAAATCAAAATTCAACAAATAATATATCCATTATTATCAAAAAAATGTGAGGAATCCAAATATGACAATCTTATTATTACCAGAAGTTATACCTTATTGTTATATGTATCATATCAATCCTTTTAAGCCCTTGAGCATGATGTCACACGTTTCACCTTTTGCCTTTAAAACTATTATTCTAAAAAACAATAATTATTTAGTAACACTAATATTTATTGAATAAGTAGTTTGACCACTGTTTGACCATAGTTTGACCATAGTTTGACCAGAGTTTGACCAAAAATTCGAAAAAACTTAAATTTGAGGATAACTTTTTTTCTTTCGGAATTTGAGAATTCTAAAAATTTACAAAACGGCCTACGGCGGTTGAAATCGAAACCGGCTTCTCGTGCTGAACATTTTGATATATTATACATTTTTTTCGACATCGTATGCAAAAGTTATAGCCGTTTTACTTTTTTATAACACTTTTTTGTAAAACATGTCGAAATTTATGTTTTTTAATTTTCCTAAGTAGTAGATGTAGTAACATAACTACATCTCGAAGAATTTTAATTTTTGAAGTTTTTATCATTTTCTTTTGTTTTTTTCAAAACTGAAATGGCGATACCGTGGGGGGGGGGTGGGGGGAGTTTGAAAATTTCAGAACCCCTTTAGTCCGGGTTGGTGTCCATCCAATCCTACCGTCGACTACATCTGCTAGCACCATCCCAGCCAGAGTCACAAATAAGGTTAACCAATCCAGAGTCAATCCTTTCTAATTTTATTTGCTATTTTTTATGCATTTAATGATTTTTTTGAGCTAAATGACCCTGAAATTGAAAAGCACTACAAAGGAACTCTGAAAAGGTTGAAACTTGGCATGATATCATCATTTCACCCACACAGCATGTGCTAAAAACTTGAAAGCGTTACGGCAAAAACTGGATGCACTTCGTGTATAAACTGGACCATCTCCTTCGAAGTATCAAGGTTTCGGACGAAAACTCATCTGTTACAAAGGCATTTCATTTTTTTAAAGTTATTTCAACTCCAGACTTTTTGTGCATTCAATATGCACCATACTACAACATGTTAAAATCTATAGAAAGAACTAACTAAAAATAATAAAAAACAACAATTAAATGACTAAAACAACTATATAAGCAAAACAGTATTGTTTTAATTAAAATCCTAATTTAAATTATTCTAAAAATAACCAAATAAATCTTACTGTGACAACAATCTAACATGTGACTAGGAGAAAAAATAATTAAATTAAAAACTATTTTTAAACTCAAGTTATTCACAATCTAGGGTTTGAAGCAAATTTGAACAAATTTAAATTTAAACAATTCAAATTTGAAAACTAATGGCACAAACAGAAATTAGACAAAATTTTGAATCTAATGCAAAAAGAATCACTCAAAAACATCAAATATCCTAAAAGATATAAGCAATTTAAAATAGAAACTAAAAACAGAAAACAAATGAAAAAACAGAAAAGAAACTTTGAGAACCCCTTTAGTCCCAATTGGTGTCTCCAACCAGGACTAAAGGGGTTGAGGTTTTAGCTTTAGTCCCGGTTGGTGTCTAAAACCGGGACTAAAGGTCCCATTTGAACCAAGACTGATGCCTGCCGAGCCCCGACCAGCGCCACATTAGTTCCGGTTCGTAATGCAACCGGGACTAATGTGTAGATCGAGCTTGAATCAAAGCCCTGTTTGCTACTAGTGATATAATTTTAGGAGCATGCAATCATTAATTGCTAGAGATAACACTAAAAAAAATCATTGTATGACACGCTCTTTACTGACATCCCTAGATGACTTGGAGGCCTAAGAGAATGCTGCCTTGCTACCATACGTGCCCCAGGAATGTGAACGCATAAGACGACGCATGGGGAAATCTCAATCGACGTGAAAAGTACTTGTCGCCCTCGTGTATCGCTCTGCACTATGCACATCAGCCACCCGTCCTTGAGCGAGCTGGGCAAAATGGACAAAAATAACCCAAAGGCGAAAGTAATTTAAAAAATAAACTATCGGCGAAACTATTTCACAGAAGTAACCCTTTCGGGTAGCGCCCAACACGTAGGGGCTATGCTACACGGGGTAGCGTCTGACTACCCCGTGTAGCATAGCGCCTACGTGTTGGGAGCTACCCAAAAGTATTAGATTTTGTGAAATAATTTCGCCGAGAGTTAGTTTTTTAAATTACTTTCGCCTTTAGGTTTTTTTTGTCCATTTTGCCAGCGAGCTGGGCCTGCGCCCTCTGTCATTGCTACGCTCCTTCATCCCGCATTAAGGCCATTGATGGCAGGGGCCTACTCCTTTGGATGCATTCGCATGGATGACCTTTGTCCCATGTGATGTGCCCCTTGTTGGGCTACCCCAATTATATAATGTGTCCGGAGGGAGCTTGACGGGTGCGCCGTCAATTTTTTTTGCCGACGGCCATAGTAAAGCCGTCGACATAGGTCATCTATGCCGACGGCATTACTATGCCGACGGTTAACCGAGGTTTACCGAAGCATTCGTTGCCGACGGCAACCGTCGGCATAGACTATGCCGACGGTATTAGGGCCTTTGCCGACGGCTTTGGCCGTCGGCATATGCGTCGATTCCTGTAGTGAGGGCTGCATTTTGTTAGTATGCTATTTTCCATAACTTTCAGTTGTATCTACCATTCAGCATGCATAATTAATGGTATCCTAATCCGTATTGGACATGCAAGGTATTGCCTCTTTGGACAATAATTAATGGTATCCTGCAGTCAATAAACATCAGCATACACGTTCTTGCACTATTTACACAGTTCTTAGTTCGAGTTGATAAGATCCATTCAAACGAGTACTTTCATAATTTGTATGGACTTGGCCCTTTTTTAGATAATGGAAGTTTTTATTACGTCCGGTCTCTGCAAAGACAATTGTTGTGTACTTTGTATAACTGGCAGTAAGGTTGCATGCGTCAAGAAAACAAAATTGTGGCTGCATGGAGACCGACTATTAGTGATTTATATCCTTCAGTTGCTACAACCTGAAGAATCTGAAAACATAATGACAGTGAGTCATGTATGTTTAGTCAAAGGGCTATTCTGATATTTAGTGGCACCATATCTGGTCTTGTTGGTCACACTGCCGCAGAGCTCGCGCCACAAATCCGGGCCGGTGGTGAGGTCGTGGAAGCTGGAGCTCACGCACCCGAGCATGGTCAGCGTAGTGCCGTTGAGCCCACAGAGCACGAGGGCGAGCACATCCATGGGGAGATCCTGCGATGGTGGTCTCTTCCACGTTTCCACCTCGTCTCGTCCTTGTCTTCCATCTTCTTAAGATTGATGCAGGCGACGTCATGGGGATGAGGACAGCACAATAAGGTCATCGTTTTCCCGTTGGCGGTGGGTGACAATGCGTGGCCAGGTGCTTGTTATCGGTGGCGGCGAGAGACGAGAGCGAGGAGATGATGAAGGCATGTCCCGCAGCGAGAAACATGAGTGGGGATATGATGTGACAAGAAACTAGACAACCCTAGCTGTAGTGCGCTGGATGTTTGTTTTAGTCACACATTTTCTAATTTAATTAATCACCATATAATTTTAGGAGCATGCAATCATTAATTGCTGGAGATAACAATTAAAAAAAAATCATTGTATAACACGTCTTTACTGACATCCCTAGATGACTTGAGGCCTAAGAGAATGCTGCCTTGCTACCATACGTGCCCCAGGAATGTGAACGCATAAGACAACGCATGGGGAAATCTCAATCGACGTGAAAAGAAGTCGTCACCCTCGTGTATCGCACTGCACTGTGCACATCAGCCACCCCCTTCAGACTAGCCATAGTGGGAGTAACATAAGTGCTAACATCACACATACTTAGACAAAATATGTTACCGTAACATCACATATACCAAAACAAAATGAGTCTACAACCTAATAAATAAAGTGTTGCATGGCACTATACATATGTTACTATGCACTATAAAGGTAGTAACATAGACTAGTAACATATGCATGTTACTAGTCTAACTTACTCCCCACTATGACCAGCCTGAGAGAGCTGGGCCTGCGCCCTCTGTCATTGCTACGTTTGTGCATCCCTCATTAAGGCCATTGATGGCATGGCCCAACTCCTTTGGATGCATTCGCATGGATGACCTTGTCCCATGTGATTTGCCCCTTGTTGGGCTACCCCAATTATTGTGATCAGGGTTCGATTTTTTTCCCCTCCAAACTGTTTGGGTTTGGTAACATGCAATTCTCGATGTGTTGCATTTCATGTATTGAAATTTGAAGAATCAAAAAAAAAAGAGAGAGAAAGGAAAGATGGTAGAGTAGAAGGTTGCTTGCTTATTTTAGTGCGTGGGCAATGAAGATGGCGACTGCTAACCACCAACTAGATCAGTACGTGTCAAAATAGAAGGCCATGAGTTGGTACTATGATTGTGAAAACCATTTTTCATTGCTTCTGTTCAGGTTGTTGTAGGTTGAAACATTATTAATCTTACAACTATGATTGTACGCACAAGGTGTCCAATATTATTATTGCAACTGGATACGTGTGGCCACATGGGTTGCGGTCTCATGGACCTCATGTACAAGGCATGAATGTGCTGCTTTTTTTTTTCTTGGAGCAAGAGCTTTGCCTGCTCATTAAGAAGAAATAGAGTTGCCCAGTTACACTTCCTAGGATAGCTGTGGATCTATGCATCCTAGGAATGGATAGCTGTGTAGTCTGCAGATCGGTCCTTCATCGCTTCGGCTGCATTTCCCTTTTTTTTTGAGAGAGTTTTTCACTTATCAAGTTGATGTCATAAATTACTTGTGTGGGCTGTGTGCATCTTGTTATGCAGAGGCCAGGTGTGAACTATTGTTGGTTGTATCGCCTCGATGCGACTTATTGAACGAATGAAAGCTCCCTTTATATAAAAAAATGTGCAGCATATTTTATTGTGCCTCTATATGCCCAAAAGAAGGTAGCCAGTAAATCACAAAATTGATAGGAGATGCAAAAAACACATCCTTAGATTAAAACAAACCTCCTAAGATACATGCACGCTCTTTGTTCTCGTTCTAAGAAACTGAACAGGCATGGTATCGCCTCTTTGGACGATAATTAATCGTGCCGGGCGGTCGAACAATAAACATCAGCATTCACGCTCTTGCACTGCTAACAACGTTGCTCATTTGCTAGCTAGAGAGGCAGGCAGGGTCCCAACCAGGTGTTTGGTGGGATCCTCCTAGTTTTATTGTTTCTGCACTCATTGATGATGTATCTGTGATTTGATAATTAATAAAGCTAGCCATAATGACATTCTCTAAAAAAAACATATATCACTTTTCATTAGTGAAGCAACACGTTCGGCAGTTAGCTAATGCTCTATACAATCAGAAAATTATGGTTTCAAGAAGGTTGATAGGCCAGTGGATCACAAACACAAACAGTTAATAAATAAACCATATCAAACTAATACACCGGTGCCTGACTAACATCAGTTTGTCTACAGCTCTGAAGCCTGATGGATATGTTTTCCTATTCAGATTATGGATTACCATGAAAAACATGGTTACACTGTGGCAGCGACCAGCGAGGCTACATGCCTAAGAGCATGGTTAATAATATAGCTAGCTGCTGGCTATAACATGTTGCCATGTTATATATAGCCAATGTAATAGCCAACATGTATAATAGTTAGCTATAAAGAAGTACTAACTTTTAAATATAGAGCCCATTTTTCACTCTCACAAAGCATCTTGGAGCGTGTGCTATAGCCGGCTGTAAATCTATAGCCCGCTTCTCTTCTCTCTCTTCTTCTCTCTCTTCTTCTCTCTCTTCCAACTCAGTAAAAACATAATATTTAAATCATTGTAGCCCGCTTACATCAACATATTATACTCACTGACCACCTGCGTTGCATGGTGTCGGGACAGATGTGGGGGCCCACCCATGTGCTTTGACTCGTCCTTTTTCTCTCATGTGTTCACACCGCATGGCTTCTCAAGGCATGTACATCAGTTTAGACGCCTGTGGTCTGCAACGATCCTCCACGTCACCTGTAGACAGCGATAAAATCACCTCATACAACAGACCGTCCTTTCTAACTATCTATAACACCCCAAATTTGTAAGCATATTAATTAGTCTACGAAGTTAAATCCCATCCCGACCCCACCGCTCCTACTCTCTACAAACGGGGCAGTTGCTGTTTTTTACAGACGCACCCGATACAACGCTAGAAAGGCTGTCTTTAGCGAGCGATTTTCAAGCGCTGCAGATTGTCGTTAATTCTACCGACGGGCTCTTTCCCTCTCCTCAATTTCTCTACCCCACGTCACAGAAAATCCTAGCTGTAACCCCTTCTAGACAGCTGATTGTACATCGTTGTACATGCCCTCATGTACACACCCATAGGACAAAAAAGAGCGGCGCCCACCATGTGGATTTCCCTTTAAGTTTTCTCTCCTTTTTTTTCTTGAAAGTGTGCGAAATTTTGAATGTCTGAAAGTTTGGATTTCTGGAAGTTAGAATTTCTGAAAGTTTTGAATTTTTTCAAAAGTTCACATTTTTTAAAGTTGAAATTTCTGAAACTAAAATTTCTGAGTGAATACCACAACAACAATAAAAATACAACGCACAAGTAAAGGGAATAGAGATGTACGGACCAGCTGTGGAGAGAACTAGGCCTAGTGCTGGACCTAGGCCGAAAAGGGTATAGAGCGTACGAACCGGATCATCAGTGACAAGCTGATGCTGGACGGCAACCCGCGGCTGAACCTGGCGTCCTTCCTCACCACGTGGATGGAGCCCGATTTTGGCAACCTCATGATGGACGGTCACCACCGAGCTCTAGGTCCAGGATCTCAGATCCCAGCTTTTTTCCTTTTTTTTAGACCCATGGTGGTGACGGGGTACTCACACATTTCACGTGGTGAGGAAGGACGCCATGTTCAGATGCAGGTTGCCGTCCAGCATCAGCTCATCACAGATGATCTGGTACGCCACGTCATCTCCGGCATCCGGTCCATGCGCCCACACACAACCACGATGGAATAAGCAACATTAGTCAGCAGATCCCGAATTGCGGCCGGCCGGTCGTTGGATGGATCATTACCGCGGGGAGCTCCTGGCGGACGTCGCACGAGGCGAAGCGAAGGGCTTCGCCCATGGCGGTGCTCGCGTGAGAGATCACCATGGCCTCGGGCACTTAGTTACTTCTCTCCGCTGCCGAATAGAGAGTTTCGTGGCACCCCGTGCACACGGGGGTCAAAGACGCTGTGCGCACGGGGTGTCCAGAGAGTTACTGACCACCACGGGGGGGGGGGGGGGGGTCAAGACCCTGCGCACGGGGTGTCCAGTAAGTCTCTGTTGATACTCAAGACACCACGCAAAGCACGCTATGCAAGGAAATATGTGTGTAGTGTGGGAGGGCTGGTGTATATGTTTTGATGTGTTCCCACACGACATCATCCACGATGACCCCTCTTAATAGTGGGTTTTTCCTATACGACTCAAATCGATCCGGAACGAAAACCTTCGAGTCGTCGGGAAAACCACGCCTTTGATCTTTTTGAAATGGGGGGTCCACAACTCCAACATGCTTCATGAACCAATATCCTGTGATAAACTTTAACAACCAATATTATTTTCACTAACCACATTGTCATCTCACCAAAAAGAATTAGTGCCACATGCACTTTCACAATGAAAGAGGCGACTGCTAACCACAACTAGATTAGTATGTGTCAAAATAGAAGGCCATGAGCTGCCACTATGATTGTCAACACCATTTTTGAATGCTTCTGTTGAGGTTGTTGTCGGTTGAAACATTATTAATCGTACCCCTATGATTGTCCCCACAAGCTGTCGCATTTATATTGCAACTTGATACTTGGCTACATGGGTTGCGGTCTCATGGACCTCATGTACAAGGCATGAATGTGCAGCTTGTTTTTTTTTCTTCTCCGAGCAAGAGCTTTGCCTTCCCATTAGAAGAAATGGAGTTGCCCATTTACCCCTCTTGGGATAGCTCGGGATCTATGCCTCCTCGGAATGGATGCAGTTTGTTCGCAGATCGATCCTTCGTCCCTTTGGATGCATTTCCTCTTTTCTTTTTAGAGAGTTTTTCACTTATAAAGTTTTTTTTTGCGGGGATTTTCACTTATCAAGTTGATGTCATAAGTTACATGTGTGGGCTATATGCTCTTGTTATGCAGCGGCCAATGTGGAACTATTGTTGTTTTATGGCCTCGATGCGACTTATTGAACGAAAGAAAGCTCCCTTTATATATAAAAAAATGTGCAGCATATCTTATGTGGCCTCTATATGCCCAAGAAGGTACCCAGTAAATCACAAAATTGATATATGCACGCTCTTTGTTCTGGTTCTAATAAACTGGACATGCACGGTTTTGCCTCTTTGGACGATAATTAATGGTGCGGGTGGTCGAACAATAAACATCAGCATGCACGCTCTTGCACTGCTAACACACATTGCTCATTTGCTAGCTAGAGAGGCAGGCAGGGTCCCAACCAGTGTCTGGGATCCTCCTAGTTTTATTGTTCTGCAGTCATTGATGATATCTGTGATTTGATAATTAATAAAGCTAGCCTAATGAACATTCTCAAAAAAAACATATATCAGTTTTCGTTAGTGAAGCAACACGTTCGGCAGTTAACTAATGATCTATACAATCAAAAATTATGGTTTCAAAGGTTGATAGGCCAGTGGATCACAAACACAAACATTTACTCCCTCGGTTCCTAAATATATTCTTTTTAGAGATTTCAAGATGGACTATATACGGATGTATATAGACGTATTTTAGAGTGTAGATTCACTCATTTTGCTTAGTATGGTCCATATTAGAATATTTAAAAAGACTTATATTTAGGACCATACCAAACTAACACACCACCGGTGGCTGACTACACATCAGTTTGTCTACAGCTCTGAAGCCTAATGGATTGTTTTTCCAACTCAGATTATGGATTACCATGAAAAACATGGTTACACTGCGGCGGCGACCAGGGAGGAAATGCCTAAGAGCATTTTAATATAATAGCCAGCTACTGGCTTATAGCTGTTGCCATGTCATCTATACCAATGTAATAGCCAACATGTAATATAGTTAGCTGTAATGAATACTACTTTTTAATATATGGCCCACTTTTCACTCTCACAAAGCATCTTGAAGCGCGTGCTATAGCCGGCTGTAAATCTATAGCCCGCTTCTCTTCTCTCTCACAACTCACCAAAAACATAATATTTAAATCCTTGTAGCCCGCTTACATCAACTTATTATACATGCTCTAACGCAGTCCGGCCTCGCGAGGCCGGCATTGACCACCTGCGTTGCATGGTGTCGGGACGGATGGGGGCCCCACCCATATGCTTTGACTCCTCCTTTTTCTTCTCATGTGTTCACACCGCATGGCTTCTCATCTACACACCCATAGGACAAAAATGACGCGCCCCACCATGTGGCTTTCCCTTTAAGTTTTCTCTCTCTTTTTTTCTCTCTTGAAAGTGTGCAAAATTTTGAATGTCTGAAAGTTTGGATTTCAGGAATTTAGAATTTCTGAAAGTTTTCAATTTTTTTTCAAAAGTTCACATTTTTTTAAGTTGAAATTTCTAAAACAAAACTTTCTGGAATTTCCAAGTGAACACACAACAACAATAAAAAAAAACAGCGCACAAGAAAGGGAATAGAGATGTAGGGACCAGTTGTGGAGAGAACTAGGCCTAGCACTGGACCTAGCCCAAAGGCAATGAGCGTACGAACCGGATCATCAGTGCAAGCTGATGCTGACGGCAACCCGCGGCTGAACCTGGCGTCCTTCCTCACCACGTGGATGGAGCCCGATTTTGGCAACCTCATGATGGACGGTCACCACCGAGCTCTAGGTCCAGGATCTCAGATCCCAGCTTTTTCCTTTTTTTTGACCCATGGTGGTGACGGGGTACTCACACATTTCACGTGGTGAGGAAGGACGCCATGTTCGATGCAGTTTGCCGTCCAGCATCAGCTCATCACAGATGATCTGGTACGCCACGTCATCTCCGGCATCCGGTCCATGCGCCCACACACAACCAGATGGAATAAAACATTAGTACAATCCGAAGTGCGGCGTTGGATGGATAATTACCGCGGGGAGCTCCTGGCGACGTCGCACGAGGCGAAGCGAAGGGCTTCGCCCATGGCGGTGCTCGCGTGAGAGATCACACATGGCCTCGGCACTTAGTTACTTCTCTCCGCTGCCGAATAGAGAGTTCGTGGCAACCCCGTGCACACGGGGGTCAAAGACCTGTGCGCACGGGGTGTCCAAGAGTTCGACCACACACGGGGGGGGGGGGGTCAAAGACCCCGTGCGCACGGGGTGTCCAGTAAGTCTCTGTTGATACTCTAAGGACACCACGGCAAAGCACGCTATGCAAGGAAATATGTGGTAGGTGTGGGAGGGCTGGTGTATATGTTTTGATGTGTTCCCACACGACATTCATCCACGATGACCCCTCTTAATAGTGTGGTTTTTCCTTACGACTCAAATCGATCCGGAACGAAAACCTTCGAGTCGTCGGGAAAACCACGCCTTTGATCTTTTTGAAATGGGGGGTCACACAACTCCAACATGATCTTCATGGAACCAATATCCTGTGATAAACTTTAACAACCAATATTATTTTCACTAACCACATTGTCATCTCACCAAAATAGAATTAAGTGCCACATGCACTTTCACAATGAAGATGGCGACTGCTAACCACCAACTAGATTAGTATGTGTCAAAATAGAAGGCCATGAGCTGCCACTATGATTGTCAACACCATTTTTGAATGCTTCTGTTGAGGTTGTTGTCGGTTGAAACATTATTAATCGTACACCTATGATTGTACCCACAAAGCTGTCGAACATTATTATTGCAACTTGATACGTGGCTACATGGGTTGCGGTCTCATGGACCTCATGTACAAGGCATGAATGTGCAGCTTGTTTTTTTCTTCTCCGAGCAAGAGCTTTGCCTTCCCATTAAGAAGAAATGGAGTTGCCCAGTTACACCTCTTGGGATAGCTCGGGATCTATGCCTCCTCGGAATGGATAGCAGTTTAGTTCGCAGATCGATCCTTCGTCCCTTTGGATGCATTTCCTCTTTTCTTTTTAGAGAGTTTTTCACTTATCAAGTTTTTTTTTGCGGGGATTTTCACTTATCAAGTTGATGTCATAAGTTACATGTGTGGGCTATATGCATCTTGTTATGCAGCGGCCAGATGTGAACTATTGTTGGTTTTATGGCCTCGATGCGACTTATTGAACGAAAGAAAGCTCCCTTTATATATAAAAAAAATGTGCAGCATATCTTATTGTGCCTCTATATGCCCAAAAGAAGGTAGCCAGTAAATCACAAAATTGATATATGCACGCTCTTTGTTCTGGTTCTAATAAACTGGACATGCACGGTTTTGCCTCTTTGGACGATAATTAATGGTGCCGGGTGGTCGAACAATAAACATCAGCATGCACGCTCTTGCACTGCTAACAACATTGCTCATTTGCTAGCTAGAGAGGCAGGCAGGGTCCCAACCAGGTGTCTGGGATCCTCCTAGTTTTATTGTTTCTGCAGTCATTGATGATGTATCTGTGATTTGATAATTAATAAAGCTAGCCATAATGACATTCTCCAAAAAAAACATATATCAGTTTTCGTTAGTGAAGCAACACGTTCGGCAGTTAACTAATGATCTATACAATCAGAAAATTATGGTTTCAAGAAGGTTGATAGGCCAGTGGATCACAAACACAAACATTTACTCCCTCGGTTCCTAAATATAAGTCTTTTTAGAGATTTCAAGATGGACTATATACGGATGTATATAGACGTATTTTAGAGTGTAGATTCACTCATTTTGCTTAGTATGTAGTCCATATTAGAATATTTAAAAAGACTTATATTTAGGACCATACCAAACTAACACACCGGTGGCTGACTAACATCAGTTTGTCTACAGCTCTGAAGCCTAATGGATATGTTTTCCAACTCAGATTATGGATTACCATGAAAAACATGGTTACACTGCGGCGGCGACCAGGGAGGCTAAATGCCTAAGAGCATGGTTAATAATATAGCCAGCTACTGGCTATAGCATGTTGCCATGTCATCTATAGCCAATGTAATAGCCAACATGTATAATAGTTAGCTGTAATGAAGTACTACTTTTTAAATATATGGCCCACTTTTCACTCTCACAAAGCATCTTGAAGCGCGTGCTATAGCCGGCTGTAAATCTATAGCCCGCTTCTCTTCTCTCTCACAACTCACCAAAAACATAATATTTAAATCCTTGTAGCCCGCTTACATCAACTTATTATACATGCTCTAACGCAGTCCGGCCTCGCGAGGCCGGCATTGACCACCTGCGTTGCATGGTGTCGGGACGGATGTGGGGGCCCCACCCATATGCTTTGACTCCTCCTTTTTCTCTCATGTGTTCACACCGCATGGCTTCTCATCTACACACCCATAGGACAAAAATGAGCGGCGCCCACCATGTGGCTTTCCCTTTAAGTTTTCTCTCCTTTTTTTTCTCTTGAAAGTGTGCAAAATTTTGAATGTCTGAAAGTTTGGATTTCAGGAAGTTAGAATTTCTGAAAGTTTTCAATTTTTTTTCAAAAGTTCACATTTTTTTAAGTTGAAATTTCTAAAACAAAACTTTCTGGAATTTCCAAGTGAACACCACAACAACAATAAAAAAAAACAGCGCACAAGAAAAGGGAATAGAGATGTATGGACCAGTTGTGGAGAGAACTAGGCCTAGCACTGGACCTAGCCCGAAAGGCAATAGAGCGTACGAACCGGATCATCAGTGACAAGCTGATGCTGGACGGCAACCCGCGGCTGAACCTGGCGTCCTTCCTCACCACGTGGATGGAGCCCGATTTTGGCAACCTCATGATGGACGGTCACCACCGAGCTCTAGGTCCAGGATCTCAGATCCCAGCTTTTTTCCTTTTTTTTAGACCCATGGTGGTGACGGGGTACTCACCCATTTCACGTGGTGAGGAAGGACGCCATGTTCAGATGCAGGTTGCCGTCCAGCATCAGCTCATCACAGATGATCTGGTACGCCACGTCATCTCCGGCATCCGGTCCATGCGCCCACACACAACCACGATGGAATAAGCAACATTAGTCAGCAGATCCCGAATCGCGGCCGGCCGGTCGTTGGATGGATCATCACCGCGGGGAGCTCCTGGCGGACGTCGCACGAGGCGAAGCGAAGCCCATGGCGGCGCTCGCGTGAGAGATCACCATGGCCTCCGGCGCTTAGTTACTTCCCTCCGCTGCTGTATAGTGTACGCGACGCGGCGGGGGGAGAATGAAACCAAAGATCGGAGGGCTTGGCTCAGCGTATGTGGTGCTTGTATCGGCGGAGTGCTGGTGGTGGGGCTATTAAATAATGCAACGGAGCGGAGGGAACTGATGCGGCTACGGCCCATATGCTACTGTTCTCCGCTGTAGCCGCCGGGCAAACTCCAAGGAGCTCACATTGAGTCACTGTTCCGCCGCCACACCTTTCCCAACATAGGGAATTAGGGATATGGGCCTGTATGGCAAAGTTGCAGCACGATCACTGTACACTACTCCCTTCGTTCCTATTCACATGGCGCACACATACATATTCCGAGGATCAATTTTGACCATTAATTTGACCAACAAAAATGTGGGTTACATGTCACAAAAATTATACCATTCAATGCGTATTGAAATGTAGATTCCAACCGTATAATTTTTATGACAAAAAAATTATATATTGTTGGTGAAATTTATGGTCAAAGTTTAATCACAGAAAAGGAGAATGCCGTGTATTTAGGGACAGAGTAGGTAGTCTGGGCGGGAGACACCACATTTTGGACTGCGGCCTGTATGCTACCTTTTCCATCGTTATTCCTGCTTGTCAGGTGCACTGCTCAGCAGACTCGGCATTTTTCACCTCAAAAATTTTCACGGGAGAACTTTGGCAGTATACTGAGGAATTCTTTTTGGAGAAAATAACTTGTAGAGCTATTTTAAACAGGCTCATATAATCACAAGATGTAACCAGCACAATGATAATTGTACACTGCCTTCACGGCAACACATTTGCAGTCATTTTGTACAAAATGTGATATTTCAAATAAACTCCGAAAATATCTAGCAACTACCAAAAATAGTGTGCAATGATATGCACTCTGGTATCTTTGCTCATAATACTTGGAGCATAGGACATATCTGTTGTGGACATACCATGGTGAACATGATAAATCCAAATGCAAACACAGATGCATATGAAACTTCAGTCATGCCTTTTTGCTCATTAGTGTCTCAGGACACCATGTTTTGCTTAAACCTTTTCCATGTGACCTCGGAAAGAACCATTTCTTGGCTTTTGCATACTAAACCTCTTTAGTATCTCATCAATATGCATTTTCGGTTATCCCAATTAGGCGCTTCAATCTATCTCTATAGATCTTTATGCCCAATATGTATTCTGCCTAACCCAAGTCCTTTATCGAAAAACTATTTTTCAATGCAGTCCTAATCCGTGTCAAGAAATTCTCATCATTTCCAATCAACAACATGTCATACACACCGAGTATTAGAAATGTTATTGCGCTCCCACTTATTTTCTTGTAAACACAAGCATCGTCGCCATTCTGGATGAAACCAAACTCTTTTGACCATTTCTTTGAAGCAAAGATTCCAACTCCTTGATGCTTGCTTCAGTCCATAACTGGATCTCTGAAGTTTGCACACCTTTCTAGCATCCTATGGATTGTCAAAACCCCTCTCGTTCTATCATGTATACATCCTGGGTTAAATTTCCGTTAAGAAAAGCCGTTTTGACATCCATCTGCCATATCTCATAACTGAAATATGCAGCAATTACTAGTATAATCCGAACTGACTTAAGCATCGCTATTGCAAGAAGATCTCGTCGTAGTCAACTCTTTGAACTTGTTGAAAACCTTTTACAACAAGTTGAGCTTTATGGATGTAAACATTTTCATCCGCGCCGGTTTATAGATTCATTTTCATTAGTTAACCTTTATGACTTCCGGAGGGTCTACCAAGTTCCAAACTTGATGGATACTATCAAGGATTTCTTGGCATTTAGCCAATTTTCGGAGTCAAATCCCATCACTGCCCCTTTGTATGTCGCATGTTTATTATTGTCTAACAACAACATCTTGCCCACATACCATAGTGGTATGCACGAGTTTTGCCTAACCTGCTTGGTTCAGTTGCTAGTTCGACCGAAGTTTCTACATCACATGTAGGGGCTTCCGTATCAGTCGCAGTGGGAAACTTTGAAACTATTTCCGGCGTTTATTTACTTTGACCTGATGGTAAAAATTCTCTAACCTCGTCGAGTTGCACTCTCATACCAAAGTGGTTTGCACGAAACTCTTTCTCCAAAATTACACCATTCTTAGAAAAAACCATTTTGCCTTTGTTACAGTGATAGAAGAAATTCCCAACAGTTTGGGATAACCACCAAAGTAGCACTTATCTGATTTGGGATTTATGCGGTTGCAAACTTTTTACATATGCATCACATTCACAAATTTTAAGAAAACACTAATTGGTTTGGCTTCCCATGTCATATCTCATATGGTGTCATTTCAATGGATTTGATGGCCCTCTTTTCAGTGTAAAAGGCGCAGTCTCCAAAGGATAACTCAAAAAGATAATGGCAAATTGATTAATGCCATCTTTGATCTTACCATGTCATACATGATTTGATTATGTCTCTTGGACATTCCACTCCTTAGTGGCGTTCCCAGAGGCGCAAGTTATGAAACTATTTTATGTCTCATCAGATATTCGCTAAAGTTGTAACTCAAATATTCTTTTTCACAATCCGATTGTAGAAACTTAATTTTTCTTGTTACAATAATTTTTTACTTGATTATGAAATCCTCGGAAGTTTTCAGAGGTTCTAGACTTATGTCTTATTAAGTAAATATTCACATATCTACTTAAATCACCACTGTAAGTAATGAAGTAGAGGAGTCCCCTGTGCACAACTACACTAATTGGATTTTCTGGCCATGATTTCATGTACCTGTAGTACAGATTTTGAATTTCATGCATTTAAACCCTAGAAATGCACTTAATGGCCAGAATATAGCAAACGGAGCTGGAAAAAGGCCAAAACTTGATATGTATCATATAATGGTGTATGTTGAGTTTACAAAATATTTCAAGGCTAACGGAGGAAGTAGTCCGTCACTTCGCACGCAAACCTAACCAGTTCCCTCTCGAAATCTAGATCCTTCCTTGGAAATGGTCTGGTTTGTAAGCAGTCTGCGTGAGAACTTTTGTGAAACTTTCTCAAATTTTTACCACGGCCTCTAGGGGCCATATCATGACACCATGTCAAGTCTCAGGATTTTCGGGCTCCGTTTGCATTTTTTAGAATAAAAATGCCAACAAGCTTCATCTTGGTCCCTGGTGTCTGGGAGTCCTCTTCTTCCTTGCATAAGGCCTAAACATAGGCTAATGAACACAAATAGGATTTTTCAATCCATTTCTGGCCATGATTTCATGTGGTTACAATTCAGATTTTGAATTTCATGCATTAAGACCCTAAAAATGCATGTAATGACCGGAATATAGCGAACAGACGCGTAAAAAAGGCCAAAACTTGACATGTGTGATGTAATGGTGTATGTTGAGTGTAGAAAAGGTTTGAAGGCCAACAGACAAAGTGGCCCAACACTTCGCATGCAAATAAGATGCATTCCCTCTCAAACCCTAGATCCTTTTCAGAGATAGTCTGATTTCTAAGCAGACTGAATGACAACTTTTGCGAAACTTTCTAAAAAGTTTACCACAGTCTATAGGGGCCATATCAAGACACCATGCCAAGTCTCATGATTTTCTAGCTTCATTTGTATTTTTTAGAATTAAAATGGTAACAACCTACATGTCGGGGGCCGAGTCTTGGCCCCTGGTGTATGGGACTCCTCTTCTTTCCTTGCACAGGGCCTAAACATAGACTAAAGAATAGAAATAGGAATTTTCAACCCAGTTCTAGCCATGATATCATGTGTATGCAGTTCAGATTTTGAATTTCATGCATTAAAACCCTAGAAATGCACTTAATGGTCGGAATATAGCGAAAGGACTTGGAAGAAGCCCAAAACATGATATGTGTGATGCAATGGTGTATGTTGAGTGTAGATAAAATTTCAGGGCCAACGGACAAAGTGGCGTGACAATTTGCATGCAAACCTGACACGTTTCCTCTGGAAATCAAGATCCTTCCTTGCAGATGGTCCAGTTTCTAACCAGTCTGTGTGACAACTTTTGCGAAATATTCTCAAATTTTTATCATAGACTCTACGGGCCATATCATGACACCATGCCAAATCTCATGATTTTCTAGCTTTGTTTGCATTTTTTAGAATTAAAATGGCAATAACCTACATGTCGGTGGCATAGTCTTTGCCCACTGGTGTATGGGACTCCTCTTCTTTCCTTGCACAAGGACTAAACATAGACTAAAGAATGCAAATAGGAATTTTCAACCCATTTCTGGCCATGATTTCATGTTCCTGCAATTCAAATTTTGAATTTCATGCATCATAACCCTAGAAAGGCACTTAATGGCCGAAATATAGCAAACGGACCCGGAAAAATCACAAAATTTGACATGTGTGATTTAATGGTGTATGTTGAGTGTAGAAAAAGTTTTAAGGCCAACGGACGAAGCGGCTCGACACTTGCATGCAAACCTGACCGGTTCCCTCTCGAAAGGTAGATCCTTTCTTGGAGAAGGTCCGGTTTCTAAGTAGTCTATGCGACAACTTTTGTGAAACTTTCTCAAATTATTATGACATCCTCTAGGGGCCATATCTTCACACCATGCCAAATCTCATGATTTTCTAGCTTCGTTTGCAATTTTTGGAATTAAAATGGCAATAACCTACATGTTGGTGGCCGAGTCTTGGCCCCCTGGTGTATGGGACTCCAGTTCTTTCCTTGCATAAGGCCTAAACATAGATTAAAGAACACAAATAGGAATTTTCAACCGATTTCTTGCCATGATTTCATGTGCCTGCAGCTCAAATTTTTGAATTTCATGCATTAGAATCCTAGAAATGCACTTAATGGCCAAAATATAGCAAACGGACCCGAAAAAAGGCCAAAACTTTACATGTGTGATTTGATGGTGTATGTTGAGTGTAGAAAAAGTTTCAAGGCCAACAGACGAAGCGGACGGACACTTTGCATGTAAATCTGACTCGTTCCCTCTCGAAATCTAGATCCTTCCTTGGAGATGGTCTAGTTTCTAAGCAGCCTGCGTGACAGCTTTTGTGAAACATTCTGAAATTGTTACCACAGCCTCTAGGGGTCATGTCATGACACCATGCCAAGTCTCATGATTTTCAATTCATTGTGGCCATTATTTCATTTACTTGTAGTTCAAATTTTAAATTTCATGCATTAAAACCCTAGAAATGCACTTAACGACTTAACCCCATAGTGTCGCCATACGATCTGATGACACTCCCTCCCACGGGGTGCTACCCTTCTCCTTTGCTATACCCGCAGCCTCCGCACCCACAACTGCCAGCGTACGTGTGGCCCAGTCTCATCCGGTTGATTTGTATTTGACGAACAGAAGGACCACCTAAAACACAGATGCAACAAAACAAACGGATGGGACTGGATATATTCAATGGAGGCTTGTGAAGGCCATGTAGCACGACATCACATTTTCCGCTGAATATACCAAGTCTCATCCGGATGATTTGTATTTGAGGAATAGAAAGAACACCTAAAACCTAGATGCAACAAAACAAATGGATGAGACTGGATATATTCAACGGAGGCTTGTGAAGGCCATGGATCATCACATTTTCTGCTGAATATACCCAGTCTCATCCGGATGATTTGTATTTGACCAATAGAAAGAACACCTAAAACACATATGCAACAGTACAAACGGATGAGACTGGATATATTCCGTGGAGGCTCATGAAGGCCGTGGATCATCACATTTTCTGCTAAATATACCCAGTCTCATCCAGATAATTTGTATTTGACGAACAGAAAGAACACCTAAAACATAGATGCAAAGGGTGGAAGGAGGGCAAAATTCTGGTATGGAGAAGAAGACATCCACTAAAGAGTCCTCACGTTATATACAGGGTCACGAGGGTAGAAGGAAAAGGGAGGGAGAAGAGCGCCAGGAAAACAATAAGCAGGAGAAAGTAGCGGAAAAGAGGGAGGGTGGGAAAGAGAGAGGGCGGGAAAGAGCAAGGGCGGAAAACAGGGGAAAGAAAGGGCAGGAAAAAAGTGGCGGGAGAGAAAGGGCGGGAAATAGTGGAGGGAGAGGAAGGGCAAGAAAGAGAGGGAAGAGAAATGGCGCGCAAGAAAGAAAATAAAATAAAAGAACACAAATGGAAGAAAAGAAAAAAATGATTACCGAGTGCTTATTATGGCCTATGGGGCACTCGCAAACAGTTTCTACATTAAAAAAAGTAAATAAAATACTTGGTCGTGTGTCTGACCAAAGACATTCGGCAAACCTGCCCCTCTGTAACAGCGCCGTCAAGTGCGGCCGCAAGGGACACGTGACCAGCTGTTTCCCGAGTATCCATTCTTTGCTGAGGTGTCTTTATTTAGCCGATTGTTTTCTGCAGTGTACTGGGCAAAGACCGGCGCTTTGCCGAGTGCCATGGTTTTGCCGAGTTTTTTACCCCTGGGACTCCGCAAAGGCCCTGTTTGTCGAGTGCCCAAGAAAAGGCACTTGGCAAACAGAAATACACTCGGCGTACAACGTTTTTCCAGTAGCGAGTGCAGGTCGTTGCGATGCGTACAATGAATGTGGAAATAAATTTATGATGAAATGGAGCTGACGCTGAAGGCAACCAAACCAATTAAAGCCTCCTCGATCGTCCTCTCACTGATGGCAAATTGGCAGTATGCATTAACTCCATGTCTGGCCTGATCATTGATCTTCCAGCTGTGTGGATGATTATCAGATGTCACAGCGAACTTGAAAAAATCTCCCTGGTATTTCCGTAAAAAAATAATTCTCACTGGCTTTGTCCAATTCTCTCTTTGGCTGCTTCCCCTTGTCAGCAAACCGTTATAATAGTCATTGGCGGTACCTCATCAAAAGAGTTGTTTTCAGAGGATGGTGTGCAACGTGAGAGCGCTTTAACAATTGGAAGATGCTTTGCTGAAATGGAGTTCAACTGTGACACAAGCTATATATTATAATTGCCCTTACAAAGCACCATTGGCTTGCTCGGGCATTCGCTGTGGTCTTCGTAAGCTGTAGTACTATCTACAGCTTGTCAACTGTGATAAAAGCTGAGTACGATGGAGAGCTAAAGGAAGATAGATAAAAATTCTGCCTAATACAAGTTACTACATCATTCATTCCACTATATGTACTCCCTCCATTCGAGATTAAAGGGCCAGCGGGCCACCGTCCGTCGTTCGGATTTGTTAGGCCGGCTGTTTTATAGCGATGCGTTTTTCTCTCGTTATGCTGCTGGTCCCGCGAGAAGAATTACTTCCATTTGATGGCAGCCGGTGGTGCGCGGCTAGACCGACATGTTCCGGCGAGGTCGACGCGGCCTTTGATGCCGCGTCCATGTGCAGGGGAGTTGAAAATTGCACAGAAACCAATGGAGAGAGATCAAACAAATAAAAAGCATGGGAATCTAGTTCCTATATATTTGTTCCCATCTTCATGTTTTCAGTTGGCACATGACGAGATATCTGGTGAGGAGATGGATAAGTTGCCGATATACTAGTTTTTTTTTTTTTTTTTTTTGCGGGTAGTCGATATAAAGCATGGGAGCAATGATTCCACCAACGGACGGAATATTTAATGCATGAATTTGTGTGCGCCTACTAAATGAATTAATGGATATATAATGTCGTGTCAAACTTTAGAGTTGCTATTTTTCCAATATATATGTGCAACATGCAAGAGTGAATCTAAAAGGGTGCTGTAGTAAGTTGCTCAAAATCATGGGAGGGGAGACAATTATCAAATTGCTCTATCTGGTGGACATCTATCTCGTGGACATGGACAGTGTCCTACATCACAATTTGATCTATTCATCTAATGCATTTCAAATTCTTTTTTTATTTGCGGGAAAACTTCCGATCAATTCATCTTCAATCATGGTAGTACAACGAATACCAGAAATAATAAAAATTACATCTAGATCCGTAGACCACCTAGCGACGACTACAAGCACTGAAGTGAGCCGAAGGCGCGCCGCCGTTATCGCCCCTCCTTCGTCGGAGCTGGGCAAAACTTGTTGTAGTAGACAGTCAGGAAGTCGTCGTGCTAAGCCTCCATAGGACCAGCGCAGCAGAACAGCAACCACCGCCGATCAAGAGTACCGTAGATCGGAAGGATCCAACATAAAGACACAGGAACGAAGAAGATCGACAACCAGATCCTAGAAAATACACCAAAGACAGATTCGCCGGAGACACACCTCCACACGCCCACCGACGATGCTAGACACACTACCGGAATGGGGGCTAGGCGGGGAGAACCTTATTCCATCTTCAGGGAGCCGCCGCCGTCTCGTCTTCCTGAGCAGAACACAAACCCTAACAAAACTCGAAGAAACATCTAAAAACGGAGCCCTCCCACCGGCAAGGGCCAAGATCCACCGCGCCCCCATGGCCCTAAGGCCAACGGAGACGAGGCGGACCCGCGGCGGCGGAGGCGGGAAGCAGACGAACCATAATATTTTTTGGAGAGCAGACGGCTGTGTGAGGAGAGCGCGATGGGGAGTTCAGCCCAGGCAGAGTTTCACGCACGAGCACCTCGCCGCCATCATTCTCAGAGGTGCCACGGGCTTTCGTGTCAGCCTTCTAAAGCGGCGGCGAGGGTAGAGACGTAGGGAAAGGAGGCGACGGCCAGGTTACCGGAATCGCCTCAATGCATTTCAAATTCGTTTCTATTAAAGGCTCATATGGAACACAAGAATAGTAGAATACATGTATAGAAAAATATATGATGTTCAATCCTACATAAATCAAAAAGATGCGAACATATAATAAAAATTATTGGGTTGCACTATGGGAAATACTAAAAAGGACATCATAGGTATGACCACATTCTAGAACTTTTTTTTGAGTTGAGAGTACAGAAAGCTACCCATAGGAATTTGATGTTCCCTTTCCTTTCATTTAAGGGAGGCTCTAGAGGGCTAATTCATAGATTGCAAACCTCTAAAAATCATATGAAAATCCTTTGGTTCAAAATAGCAATAAGAATGACATAGTATTGTCTACTACATTCATGTGAGTAGCTCATGCATATAGTAGCCCGTGCGAATGCACAGCCTATAGAAAAATTTCGACGTCTCCAGTGCTCTGCATCCACGATCAACCTTCAAACCACGTTTAATTGCTTCTTCCGTCAAGTCGCTGTCATCATTATCATTATGAGGTCCATGGCCGAATTCCCCGGAAAAAATAATTGTTTCCTAGAAGTGGAAACCGAGATTGATGTAACACCCCTGTGTAAAAGCCACTATGATCATCTGCTAATATTGCCAAGTCACTTTCATTTGCAGTGTCTAGTCACATTGGTTAAAGATTCAATTCAAAACCCTCTCTGAAAATCAACTCAAATTCAAAAGTGCAAAATGAAGTTGCTCAAAACCTGTTGGAAAAATGTTCACCTTTTAGCTAATAATTCAAAACTATTTACTGTTAAGAAACACAACATCATCATCAGTCCTAAATGGGCTAAAGCATTTTAGTAGAACCAAAGCAGCACCTAAAATGCCCTATTCATTTTTTAGTAAATTCAAATTGGATACAAATATGCCCAAAACTTTTTGTGGCAATGCTGGATATTGCAAAGCATTTATGTGAGCAAGTTTCACATTTTTGCAACATCAATTGATAGCTCAAAATATTGCAAAACCCTTGCTGTAAAAAGAAAAAGCAGAAAGGAAAAAAGAAAAAGGAAAAGGCTACTGTGCACTGCCTTAAGTGCACAGTGCCAGAACCCCAGCCCACCAGGCCCATCTCCCTCTTCTCTCCATCGCGCTGTCGCCACCGCCGTGGACGAGCGCGCGTGCCGGCAGCGCGTCGACAACGCGATATCCATCGACGCCGCGGCTCGTCGAGGGGATAAGAACCCGGCCCCGTTCCTCCCCCCTGGTCCTTCTCCGTCACTTCTCCCCCTCTCCCTCGCTTGCTCCGCTCCTCCTCTCCCTCAGATCCATCGAGGCCGAGCGAGGTCGCCGCCGTGCCTCGCCCGTCCTCGCGGCCACCGAGTCCCTCCGGCCACGCCAAGCTGTCCACGAGCTCCGTCTTCGTCGACCACGTCTCCCCGTCGAGCCACGCGGCGTCGGACGCCTCCAGGAACTGCCCCGGCCTCTTCTTCCCCCTCGGATCGCCGGATGCAGCCGCCGTCGATTCGCCATCACTGCTGCTACAAAGCTGTCGCCGGGCCCCCTTGTGCCTGCAAGGTGAGCCTCCGCTCCTCCCCGTTCTCTTTTCCTCACTCCAACAGGCCCGTAGACGCCGATCCGCATGTGCCCGAGCTCATCGCCGCGGAGCTTGTCACCGGCGAGCCTCTGGTGACCATTCGGTCACGGGTTAGTGCCCAACGTGCTCACCGTGTCGCGTAGGTCACGCCTAGCTATTTAGTTCGCTCGCTTACTCATCGTAGCCGCCGTTGCGATGATCACCGAGAAGCACCGCCGCCTAGCTCGCCGCCGGTGTGTTTTCCGACCACCCCCGCACCTGAAACTACCCCAGTTCGACGCGGCGTGCTTCGGCCGTTCGAACGCGACGCGGCGTGCTTCGGCCCGTGCCCTCCGCCGCGTCTGGAGGTCGCCGGCGTTGAGCCGCCGGCCGCCGCCGACGTGGCACACCCGGGGCCACCCCCCAGGTTCACTGCCAGTGGGCCCAGCAGCCCCGTTGACTGGTTTGACCAGTCAACGTGCCGACTGGGCACCCCTGTGTCGCTGACAGGCGGGCCCCACCACGTAATTAAGTTAATTAAAATGTTTTTATAAATTGAAATAATTAGTTAAAAGTTTTAGTCACTGACATGTGGGGCCCTGCTACTAATTAACCTCAGATTAGTTAAATTAAACCTTGTTTAGCCCAGAGTCTATGACAGGTGGGACCCACTGGTCAGGTTTGACCTGGCCAGCCGACTATTGACTGCTGACGTCACCCATACATCATGCTGACGTCACCAAACACTGTTCTGGTAAATAAAATAAATTCCAGAAAATCAATAAAACTTTAGGAATTCATAGAAATTAAACCGTAGCTCGGATCAAAAAACATTGTACATGAAAGTTGATCAGAACGACGAGACGAATCTAATCGTGTCGTCTGTTTCTATGTCGGAACCCTCTACGCAGGTGAACCCATAACTTTCCGCCCGTTTCCGGTAGATGAATAGTGCATATATACCGGTTAATAAATCCAACTTAAATCCTGAAATAACTAAAATGACTTAGACATATCTTTAGGCAACCCTGCACTGCACCATAGCATAGCATGCTTCGTGTTGCATATGTTTACTGTGTATTCATCTGTTTCCTCCCCTTCTTCTCTCTCGTTAAACCCCGACACCGACATAGTCCCCGAGGCCGACGCAGCTCCGGAGGTCGACTACGCCGCTGACGAACAGACCCTTGCCGCAGAGTTTCCAGGCAAGCACCCCCCCTTTTGAGCATGCCTATATCGCCTATTCTCTTCTCTCTTGTGCATGCATTAGAACTGCTGCTGTTACTGCTTTACCTATTCTAATGCATAGCCTGTTTATTGTAACCTGCTGTTGATAATTACCTGCTTTCTTAAACTGTTTAGCATAGGCTGGTTAGAGACCCGTCAGAGACCCCATTTTGACCCAACTGCCCCGCTGGATTATCAGAAGACCCGATCAACGGGATTGAAGACCAGGCCCCGCACCGCACATCACCCCCCTAGTTGTACGACACTACCGGGTTACTATCGAGTGCCGAGGGTGATACCTCATCAGCACTTCTGATGTTAACCTTGTAGGTTAGTTCATCGGTTGTGGTCATCGAGGGTGATTCCTCTTTCTCCACTCCCGGTAACGACGATGTCATGCAACTCCTCAAGAGTGGACCTCGAGGGTGATTCCTCTTTCTCCACTCCCGGTAACGACGTTGTCATGCAACTCCTCAAGAGTGGACCTCGAGGGTGATTCCTCCTTAGTTCACCTTGACGATTACATCAGGTGGAATTCCATCGAGGGTGATTCCTCAGGGTTCCCCCTTAGTGTTCTGGACACACGGATACTATGACTTTACCACATAACCACGATACTAAAGTCGGGTCGGCCCTGAGGGGTACCCGCGCGAGTATGTGATGCGATTGATGTGTAGTCGGGTGACCAGAGAGAGTACCCGCGAGATAAATACGAGGCGCGGCCGGGCATTCTTAGCCCTTGCAGCAAGTCCTCGAGATGGGGCGACGGGGTCACATCGTTCGTGAGTCTCTGTTCGTTACCGCGCGCCTCTGGCCTGATAGCACTAACCATCACGTGGGAACAGTTATGGGCACTCTGCGTCGTGGCATCAGCCGAGGCTTACTGGATGTCAGCAAGGAGCGGCACACGTCGAGTTGGACCGCGTTAAGCAACCGCCTTGATAGTGTGGGTTGCTAGGTCTGCTCTCGGCCGTGAACGTAACGTGCAGGAGCGCTCAGGGCGAGGGGCCCAGCCCCCTGGGCGCATAGGTTTAGTCCGGCGTGCTGACCTCTCTGTTAAGCCTAGGTCGGGTTGCGGCATATCGTTTGGCCGAGGCCGGGCATGACACAGAAAAGTGTGTTCGGCCGGAGTTAATCGAGCGTGGTGGGTAAGTTGGTGCACCCCTGCAAGGAAGAACTAATCTATGCATAGCCGATCCTCGGTAACGGACACTCGGAGTTGTATCCCGATCGATTCAACTAGAACTGGATACTTGTGATGAGAACCGGATAATATGGCTCTGAGATTGCTTTCTCGCAGGGAGTCGAGGAAAGATCTCTGGGCGAGGTTGATGACACTACTATTACTTTACATTATGCTAATCTGCACTCTTCTAATGCTGCAAGACCGCTGAAGATGATGAAGATGCTAGTCTTCGATAGGACTAGGTTTTCCCCTCTGTTCTGGCATTTCTGCAGCCAGTCCACATATACAGCCTCCCTTTTATAATGTTGCATATGTAGTGTAGATGCTTGCTTGCTGAGTACTTCAGATGAGTACTCACGGTTGCTTTGCTTTTTTTTTTCTCCCCATATCCTTTTGATGCAACCAGACGACGGAGCCCCGGAGCCAGCTGCCCCCGCCGACGGCTACTACTACCCTTCTCCCGGCGAGTACTACTACGAGGAGCTGTCCGACGAACAGGAGTAGGTTCGGAGGATCCCAGGCAGGAGGCCTGCGCCTTTCGATCGTAACTTTTATTTTGCCCCGCCTTTTAAAGGCCTATCTGTGTTTTCTTTTATATTTGTACTCAGATATCTGATGATTCTGCTGACGCTTGTATGCGAGCTTATGTATTCGTGCCCTCGAGGCCCCTGACTTATAATATAAAGGTTGTATGACTTTATTTATGTTTTTAGAGTTGTGTTGTGATATCTTCAAGTGAATCCTAGGCTTGATCGTGTGCATTTGCATGTATGGTTAGTGCACGATTAAGCCGGGGCGTCACAATTGAGGCCGAATTTATCGGGTTTGGTTAATTCGGTGTTTGTTTCTATCATTTTGGTATGTGTTTTCGAGTTCTATGCCCACCACTACCATGTACCAATTACCAACCATCTTGTTATATAATTAAATGTCGCAAGTAGTTGAAACGTTACTATAATTCATTAGGCGTGATAAATATGTGAAAAAAAGATGCGTACAAAGATTTTCATGAACTGAAAACATGTTTTCAGAAAAAATAATGGACCAACAGATGAGATGCGTGTGACTGTAAAGTAGTCTAACAGAAGAAATAAAGGTGGTTTAGTACATGCACCGTTAAGCCTGCTCACGGTCGGTTTGGTTAGAACCCGATCAAACCACCAACCCGACCCGCACCAGACAAGATAGATGGTTTAGTACGGGTTTCCCGTTTTCTGCTTCAACCCGCGAGAGTGTGAATAGCTATGGAGTTGGAAGGCGCCGGCATCGAGAGCACTAGCAGAGATGAGCGCCGCCGCGCTGGCCAGGAGTGAAGAAGCTGAGCGTGGAACATGGGATGCTGGCATGCTGCTCTGCCGCGCAGCACGCATGGATGACGAAACGAGTCTGGCCAACCTAAAACTGAAGGGCACCGGTGAGTAGCTCGTTGATAAATGTCATGGTATTCTGCTGGCAATCAAGGTGGTCCCTATGTGTCCAGAGGACATGGGAGGCGAGCGCTATGTAATGGGAGTAGCTCATGAGCCCTGCGTGGTCTGTGAAGGGGATCGACGACGCCATGAAGCGGCTATGCTACCACGATGTTAGCTTTCGAACAAAATTAGAGGGCACGAGACGTGCGCTTGGCCAAGAGATTTTTTGATCTTGTGTGTTGGTGATTTTTTGATGTGATCGATTCGTAGGTGAAACCAAACACACAAGCTGTTCGTGATATTTTGATGTGATCGATTCGCCGTGCCAACCTGTGCAAACCATCAAACGTCTACGCCCCTGTTCCCAAACCGCAGAAACCAGCCCAACCGGCCAGGCCAAAACCTGTCCACATTTAACCGGATTTGAAAACCAGCAAAACATGAAACACCCACCCATATAGAGAGTTCATCCCGTCTGTTCATCTGAATAATTGATACACGCAAGCATTTTTTTCAAAAAATAATAATTAACGTGCAGCACAACAGCGGACAAAACAAGTTTCACACGATCAGCATAAAGAGATTACAAGCCTGAATACTTTGTTGTTAGAAAAAAAATACACAGGTACATATCTGTAGCAATCACATACTCCCTCTGTCTAGGTGATTAAGTCATCTTAGATTGTGTACCGTGACCAAGATGGAGGAAAAAACAAGAGAATTTAATGTTTATTTACTAATTAATATCATTGCATGCAATGCTCTAACCACTGCATGTCGTGTTTGGTAGTCTCAAGTCATTGAAAGCATGCACGTCCCACATCTCTTATTGGTTGATATGTCAAGAAACAAGAAACAAGGTGAGAGTTAATGCATCGCGCCTAAGTGTTTTGGTATTATTTGGTTTTCGTAAGGTGACTTATACACCTAGACGGAGGGAGTACAGTTTTTTAACATAGGGAACAGGTGCAGTATTAATTTGTACAAGACTTGAAATACGTGCCAAATCCAGGCGCACAGGAAAGACTCGTGGGTGGTGAACGAGCAATAATTAGTCAAGCGAGACCAGCCTGCACAAAAAATTGACGCCTCGTTTAATCACTTCTTCCGTCACACCATGTTTAATCGCTTCTTCCGTCACATTGCTGACGTCATTATCATTACGACGTCCATCCCCGAATTTCCTGAAATAATTTTTGTTTTTTAGAAGTGGAAACCAAGAATGTGACCGAATTTATCGGTTTTGGTTAATACGGTGTCAGTTTCCATCATTTCGGTATGGGTTTTCGGTTTGTATGCCCACCACTACCATGTACCAAGCATCTTCTTGTGGAAATAAACGGTGCATGTAGTAGAAACATTACCAATATGCATTATGCATGATAAATATTTAAAGTGAATTTGCATATACATAGATTTTCGATTCTGACTTGTACAGTACATCAGGGACTTGATACACGTACTCAATTATACAGGACTTTTACACACTGACCGACTCTCACACTCTGACTCGTAAGATCGAGTCTTTATTTAGGCTTTTTTTTTGCGGGGTTTTATTTAGGCTATTTACATTAGTAGAGTGGTGACGGAGTGGAGACTATGGTGGTGGAAGAAATAAAGGATGGCCACAACTGACACGTACTACTAACAAGCACCCACAAGCTCCTACTGGAGATGTGGGTGCCTTTGAAATAGTACAAATCTTGAATGGAAGGTGAAAAGCTAGCACACGTTGTCAACATGCTCTTTAATAGTCAGATGCACGCTTAACCCATGGTCGTGGCCTCGGTCAACAACGACGTTTTCAGATGTTTCCCAAAACTTAGGGAACTGGAGGTCATGGTTGCCTAAAACATGGCGCAGTGTTTTGATGTTCCAGAAGGACATGGGCAGAGTTTTCACCTGTGTCCCTCGCACGTCCATTGTCTGCAGCTTTCTGAGTTTCCCGATGGAGTCCGGCACCGTTGTCAAGTTCGAGTTCCGGACACTAAGGTACTGTAGGTGCAACATGTTCCCGATTCGATTTGGCAGTTTCTCGCCGATGCTGATACCCTCCAGGCTGATGACGCGAAGGAATGTGGATTCCTTGAGCAGCTGCCTGAAGCCTTCCTTGAATTCCTGTGGCCCTGCTGCATAGTGCCACAACAAATATCCTACATTAGCCCGGTAGCTCACCTAATAATATGTAATGTAAAGACGTGGTAGGTATTTCTTGAGAAATGTGTGTGGCTCTACGTACCTTGTGCTTCATGGGACAACACAGTTCGCACCTTCCAAAACACCTTTGTTTTGTCCGGCATTTTGTTGCTGTTGAGAACTAGGCGCCTCGCGCTGACTGTGACCGGGGCGTACCCACCATAGTGTGTTAAGGTTTTCATGAAGCCAATACGCTGCGCCTCCGACCTGAAAATCTGATGGACCTAGTCATGAATGGCAACTGATTGCACGGTGTCTCCTTTCTTCTTCACCAGCTACATAAGGCCTCGGAAGATCAACTCCTTGAGGTAGCGCTGACCCAGCTCTTCCGATTCCACTTCCACCCCAAGCTGCTGAGTTAGGAAGCCCTCCGCCACCCAGAGCCGCACCAGCTGGCCGGCGTCGATTGTGCTGCATTCCGGGAAGCCTGCCGTGTAGAGCAAGCAAGACTTGAGATCGTTGGGGAGGTCATCGATGCCCATGGACACTATTGTCATGAGTACGTCGTCTTGGTTGTTCTCCTTGAGGTACTTCGATGCTGCTCCCCACTTGCTGTAGTCCATGGTCCTCATCAGCCTGGCAAGAAGAACCACAGCCAGTGGTAGTCCCTTGGTTATCGCTTCAATGTCTTTACGGATCGTATCCATCATATCTGTCTGGTAACGACTCTTCCGGAGCCCCCGGAGGCCCAGACCCCTGTTGAACAACGTCACGCTCTTATCTTTTTTCAGACAAGGAAGCTCAACGATGCCAACATTCTCGTCTTCAGCACAGGGACTGGACGTCGCTGTCAGCACAATCCTGCTACCTTCTCTGCCGGCCATGAGCCAATTCTGTGCCTCGAGCATGGTGCTGCTCATTGGGCAATCTACCACGAACAAATACTTAAGTTGGTCTATATTCTTCCAGCTTGGTGGCTTGGAGCACTCATCTTCCAGCTTCCTTTTTATTTGATCAGTGATGTTGCTGGTGTCTGGAGGAAAGCTCGCCCACATACATACCTCAAAATTCTTCTTAATGGTTTCATTTTCGTATGCTTTCTTTACCAGATACCTTTTCCCCATACCACTCTCTCCAACCACATAAATCACATGGCTTCCATTTTTGTCAAGGAGGTGGTCATTCAATTCCTTTTCTTCGTCCTTGCGTATTGGCACGCCCTGTTTGTTTTGATACTCCTCCAAGTCTGTGTCGTACCTGTTTCCGATTAATATTTATTAACTAAAGCTAGTAAAACAAAAATAACCTATTGCTCTAGTTAAGCAACCAAGATAATCCACATCATTTAAATTATTTAGTAAGTTAGAATTTTAATTTATAGTTGAGATGTGTGCTCCAGAATATATTTTTATGTATGCTACGATATCAGATCATACTCACGGTTATGTACAAAAGCCCACTCGAATAGAATAGTTTCCTGCAGTGGTACGAATGATGTGACAATTTACAAAAAGATATATTTTTATGGCATATAACACATGTCTCTCTGGTCAAACTGAAGACCTAAAAACCCGTGTCCGACTTATACTCCCATCCAGAGGTAGTATACTATACTGTATGAAACTATTTGTGATTAGTATCTGCTTGCACAAACCTTTGTGCATAACTACCATACTCTGTAATGCTATTTAATGTCATGCCTGGTTTGCTGGTTGCCATATATAGTGCGATCAGATAACTTGTCGTCTGAACTTTCATAATAAAGATATGACGTTGGAGCCAAAGGCTAGTACGGAAAGTCCTCTTCTGCTCACGAGCTCAAATGAGCTTGTGGTGAACAGTAAAATCCGAAACAATTGAAAACAAATTCAAAAAATTATGAATTTGTTTTGTGGCAAACTTTGACAAATGTTTTGAAAGCTTGCAAAGTTTCATTATGAAATAACATTTGTGGAAGCCATGGCAAAAAAAAAAAAAAATCAGCACTCCAAAATGCTTTGGAAAATAGCATTTTTGGAGCATCGAATTTTTTTTTGTCACAACTCCCACGAATGCCATTCCATGATGAAACTTTGCAAGCACTCAAAGCATTTATCAATGTTTGC
The DNA here is from genome assembly GCA_011799875.1 of Thinopyrum elongatum. Taxonomy (NCBI): domain Eukaryota; kingdom Viridiplantae; phylum Streptophyta; class Magnoliopsida; order Poales; family Poaceae; genus Thinopyrum; species Thinopyrum elongatum. Next base: position 739,321,870 of record CM022303.1, on the reverse strand, counting down.
CAAAAGAAATAGAATTTTTTGAACATTTTTCTATTTTTTTGGTCTTACTGTTCACCCGAGCTCATTTCAGCTCGAGCTAAGAAACTTCGTGAACCTAAGGTACTCCAATCTTTGGTTGCAAGTTTAAGGATGTAATTTAAATTATGTAAAAAAATGACGAGCTCCACTCGGTAGACAATGCTGGGATTATTCAGTGCTGGCCAGGTCCGTACGGAAGGAAACCGATCGATTTGGATTATTTCAGTGGTAGTATATGCTAATTTCCATTCCTTTATCTTTTTCTTTTCAGGAACGAACTAACACAATTAGAAGATCCTTTTTCCACATTTTACAGTCCATGAATATAATATTTCTCAGCCCTTATAACTAGCACCATGCAGTAGATGGTCAGATATTTTTCTCCTTCAAATTACACGTGTGAAATTTCTATAATCTTTATAATTAGTGTGATAAAATAATAATCTATAAAAATATATGATAAAGGATGTACTCCTGATATGTTGACAAATTTGAGTCTTGGATGGCGCAGGTTAATTCTTGCGGAAGAACATAGAAATTTCTCCATCAACTTGAGAAATAGAGAAGTGCTAGGAATATTACTCCCTCCGTCCGAAATCTTAGGCAAAATTCAACTTTATGGTTTACAAATTGTAGTGAAATTGTTGGTCAAAGTTGAACTTTAGCTTTAGGTCATGCCTTAGATTTTGGGACGGAGCAGACCACTGATATATATGTTTGCGATGTAAACTAGAAAATGATCCTAGGCACAGATTAGGCACGGGTTGATCAATTACCAACTTTGGCGGACCGGAGGGATGGCGCGTGACGCCCTCCATGTGATCGCATTTGTGCTTCCATTGTCGCTGCGGTACTTGGCGCTGTTGTCGACAATATCCTCTAGCCGCATATTCATGGATTTGATCTTCCGGGAGAGGGTGTACCGGACACGGATCTGTGTGCCGAAGTTAGAGAAGAACACGGTGGTAGCCCGCCACCAGTCGAGGCTGAAGCGGGAGAGGTCGGCCTCCAGGAAGAAATGGTCGATGGCGTCCTCGGCTGCGAAGGCAACCTCGCGCACCTGGCAGACGAGCACGCGGATTTGCTGGTTGCTATCTGACCGGCTGCGTAGGTCAGTCTCATGCACCAGCGCATGCAGCCACATGAGTTTGTCACGGAGGCGGTCAATCTCATTGCCCACTGTGGCTAGGGCCTTCCCCTCCGTCACCGCTACCTCCTGCAGCTTGCTCAGCAGCGGCCCAACAATGGCATCTGCCATCTCTCTCTTTATCTTTCTCTATCCCTCTCTAGTATGCCACAAGAGCCGGCAGTGTTTGATCAGTACACCTACATTTATTTCTACCACGATTTTATAGGCTTTTCGAAGCGGGCATACTATGAAAGAGGCTATGACAACCCTAGGCTATGATTTGCTTTTGCTCCTCAAACTAGAACCACACCCCCCTTTTATAGTGAAAACTTGAAGCAAAGGCATCTATTGCTTAACAGCACTATTTTTAACATCATTGTCAGTTCATTTATTGCACCCTCTTTTCTATAGCACGCACTTGGACATAATTTTGTCCAAAATTTACGGGGTCATGCCTCATCCCAGAATGCACATCTAAGATTTATTTTTCTCTGTTCTTTAAAAAAGATAGCAGTATGCTTTTCGATATTTTAAAACAACCACAAAAAAGAACATCCGCACTCAAACTATTATCATTTATGTTTTCTAATAAAATGAACTCCTCACTTAATTGTTTTATATTACTAGATCCTGAAGGAAAACAATTAGAATTACAGAGCATCCAAAAGCCTGGCCTCCAATTTTTTATTTTTTACTTGTGTCAATGCGAATTGGATTGGGCCTAGCGGCAAGAAGACATTACAATCTGGACCCAACAAATTACTACACGATTAATAAGAGAATTATTGCACTTATTTTTCCATTTCACGGTTGTGCTGCTCTAGAAGACGCACGAATTTTACCTAGGCAGCTAAGTCAAATACAATCACAAGGACGAGAAATCATAATCGGTGTGCGCAGAACAATGAAGCACGGACATCATTGATCAGGAGAATAATTGGACATCAACCGCATGCTTGCAGCTAGCAATCCATTTCTTAATTAATTATCCGTCATGCATGCCAGTTAATAGTCCATCGTTTCCATGTTAGCTCGTCCACCAATTGACTACGCTGGCTGTTCACACAATCTGCGGCTTCTAGCCATGGCTGTTCACACCAGCGAGACAAATCACCATCTCACGCTATCAGCATCATCTTAAATTTTTGCATGTGAAATCACCGGACTAGAAGCATCCGGTGCTTGTGTGAACTTAGTAGAACAAGGCATGAGCCTATATGTTTGCATGGGCAGGCAATTTTGAACTTGTCTAAGTAGTAAACTGTTTGATGCCATTTGATGTATGTGAATATTCATTGGTATTAGAAATATAGGTGAAATAAATTTGGTTGTGTGCATTTGCTGACGCAGTGGCTCGATACATTCTTCTCTTCCATTGACTAAAGCATACAAAGATACAAAAGAAACATAATGTGAAAGATTATTATTAAAGAAATATACTAATGGTTTGCCTTGGTAGAGAAAAAGATTACACTCCTTCAATTTATTTATGATTAGGCGTTATATGTGTGCATATGTAACACCATGGATTTAAAATACAAAATAAACCAGAGTATAGTTAAAGAAGAGCATGCTCTAAAGCTGGCATATTTTGACCATTGATCAAATCGACGATAAAAATACATGTTGTGTCCCCATCGTCGAGGCCATCATTTTGGACTACAAATATGTATCTTGGTTAGACTTCAGATCAACTTCGATCTATTAGATTTCGTTGGCCTAGGGTTCCAATTCAAAATAGGAGATTGGCACCTAGCACGGTTCCAGAACTGGAGCACCACGTGTAGTTTTTGGCGTGGTCTGGCCGTGTGAACATTGCCGACCGATCGATGCTGCTGCTTTGTGGAGTGGATCGAGCTTGCAGTGTAGTTCATTGCTGGATGAACATGTGTATGTTTCGCCATCATGGGTTGTCCCCGCACAAAAAATTTTAATTGCCAAGACTTATTTGATATTTAGCACGGACATGTCATTCAATTGGAGAAAAAGATAGTGCAAAATATTAAGTTCTTGGTAAGTAATATTCACCTGCTATCATTCAATTGATCACCTTCATTCATTTTTCTATCTTGGTATTATATTTAAATCTTGGAAAGTAATATTGGAAATCGGGGGAATTTATTTTATGTTAAGTGTATTTAGTTGTTGGTAAGTGCCTTGGTATATGTTACAAAAACTGAGTTATCTATGGCTGGTCATGCAAAATAATAGTTTCATAAGATTTTCTACCTTTCTAGGTATCTACTTTTCATCAATAATTTACATTAAAACAGTTTAGTCTTTGGCGGAACATGTCTTTGAATTAACTTAGCATATAGCCAAAACAGTAGAAACATGTGAAACCAAGCTCAATGAACTGAGCAGAGAGCTAGCACGCCTGGCCAAGAAAAAGCTGTGAGCAGCACTGTGAATGTGGGAAAAAATTAATGAATGGACTCAGGCAACAGTGAGCTGATGCTGAAGGGCTACCAAACCAACTCGGCCTCGTAACATGGGTCCACTTTATGAACAGTAAAATCTAAAAAAAATGTAAAAACATTTCAAACAATCCTAATTTTTTAGGTTAACAAACTTGGTCGACTGTTTCACTCACATGTGAAGTTTCGCGAAGAAATGACACCCGTGGTAATTTTGGCGAAGAAAACAAAATTGCTTCAAACATGGTCTTGTTTATAGCAACGATTCGTGTATGTCATTTCTTCGCGAAACTTCAGATGTGAGTAGAATACTCGACCATGTATGTTACAAAAAATTCCAGAATTGTTTGAATTTTTTTACCCTTTTTTTCGATTCTGTGATTCCTTTGTACGTGGCATGGTGGGATGGGGACAAATAGAGTTAAATATAATACCAAGATAGAAAAATGAATGAAGGTTTATTCTTTCGTGGATCTACTACCTCGGGAAGATAGCAGGTGCAAATGGGACGTGGATCTAGTACCAAGTCAGAGAATCAGCTACTCAATTTTTTTTGAATTATTTTACTATTTTTTGGATTTTACTTTTCAACCGGGCTCATGTGAGCTCGAGCTAACAAAAGTACTTTCGATGCAAATGCATCAAAATCTGAAATTCATCTTGGGTAGCAGGATTAGGGTGACGCGTACCTGAGCTATGAATCCATTCTATCTGACCCATGCATCTTGGGTAACATGATTATCTTGTTGGATCTGGCAGGATCTTTATAGCTAAGTTTGAGCCACTAATACAATTAGGGGATGGTTTACCTTGATCACATGATCCACCGACTTACTTCCTTCAGTTTTCACCACCAAGAACTTGATCTAGTAACTGTGATAGTCCTCTTCCTGGTACTCCAGTGCAGGCATGATCAGCAGTGTTTTTCTTCAGATAGAGAGAGAGAGAGAGAGAGAGAGCAAAGTAAGTGTGTGTGTGTGTTCATGAGCAGCAACAGCAGCAACTACTACTTAGCAGCCGTAGCTGCTTCTTCTTCTCCTCTCTTTATTCATAAATTTGCACTGTGCACTGGGAGGGGGGCACACCATGAGTTGGCTGATGAGCTGCCCCTGATCAGGGCAGCTCATCAGAGTAGGTAGGCACTGTAGCCAACGCCTACTGTAGCAGCTATACTGTAGCAGATGTTTTCCACTTTAAGCTTTAATCCTTAATCTTTTAATCTTAGGACATAATAGCTACAGTTTAGTCTTTAAGATCAAAATATCCTACATTCTCCCCTTGATCGTAAGGCTAAACTCATAAGCCCATTTCTAAATAAAAATGGCATACGAGGCAAAAGGATTGCAACGGTCAGTTATTACCGCAGAACCCAGTTACTACAATATACCACCTTATCTCGAAATGGAACTTCTTTAACTTAGGAGCTCCATAATCTTAATTCTTACTTAAAACTTCTGAGCTCATTCCTTTGTTGGAACTTATACAGAGCCAATAAGATACAATGGTCAATTAAGTACCATTGATCTAATTGACCACAATACATCATTCCATCGAAGAAACAAACCCCCTTAGGTTTGTGGGGAGATGGTGTTGCTATGGTCCCAAGAGTGCAGTTTCTCTTCATATATTCTTGTGCATATCCTTATGCGTGCGCTTTTGAAAATAAGAGAAATATGTTTTGCTTCCAGAATCATAAATTTGTCCCTAAATAATAAGCTGCCATTTAATCTTTATGCCGGCAACATTATAAGGCAAGCCTCTTTAAATATGATACTTAACTTTAATACCTTTAGCATAACACTTATGAATTCATCATCAAGACATTAAACTTAGGTGGTGCTCAACACTTATGCGTTAGATTTAATAACTATTTGTTGAGCCTTAAAACTCAATTCATCAAGGCCTTGAATATATTTTATTCTGGAATTAATCTTTCACAATGTCATAGGTCTGACAGACACCTTTTGACATGTTACTCGAGTAATCTGCACTCGTACATTGTTAGGTCCAGGATGAATTTCTTAAGAGAACTCCTTATTCTTAAATTTGTATGGATCAGGGACATGAATCCATATTTTAAAGGCTTAGGGAATAAAGAGCATGCCACAACTTTAGTTTGCATCCTTGACGATGCCTTAAGAAAATTGGGTAAAGCCATTCCACAATATGGCTCCCCCGCAAAGGTGAAACTTTTGTGGATAAAACTTTCATAAATTCATACCTTGCCAATTACCTTAACGGTCCACAACTTGGTGGTCACCTTATATGTTAAAACATAAGCTTGCAATCCTTTAATGTGATGTATCACACATCATTACTTTAGTGCTTATGCCAACAAGGTAAAGCTTTTCTTAATAATTTTTCAGGGGTCCAGTCCTGGACTTATGTCTGTCAGTTATCCCGGTCTCATAACTTAAAGGGCACATAATAACTTAAACATTAGTAACAATATAAGAAGAAAACTTATTGCCCTTGTGGGAGTAATCATAAATCTTTAGAATGAACTTTAATACCCCCTTTATGCACCAATCTTAGTGGATCTTTAGAACATGAAGAATATCACTAAGATTAATTTACTATCCCGAGGGAAAACCTCAGGTCTTAAGCAATATCCCTATTGCTTATGGTCAATAAACATAATATTGACCAATCATAAATTTCTCATTAAGATTATTTCTTATTGAGCTTTGTACCACTGTCAGATACTGATTGTCTTAAAACTGATTAATTAACATAATTGATTCCTTTATAATGCAAAGGAAAAACTTTATGAAATTTCCATCTCTAAATTCTTAAATTTGGTGACCATATGTCACCTTTTCATAATTTATTCCCTTAAACTCCCGTTACATTAAATGTCTTTGAACAAGTCTTTTAGCAAGATGTGTTTCTTAAACTTTAATAGAAACTTTTGCCAAGGTTTACCTTGGTGATCTGGGAGTTAGGAATTGCTCCTGGGAATTGGGAATAGCTCCTTTAATAGTGTCAACACTGGAGCTCTTAATTGCCATAAAGCCCTTATAATTTAACTGCTCTCCCTTTAGTTTTCAACATCATACTATGTTTCAGAGTACCATAATTTTCTTTATCCTCCTTTACTTCTTTAGGAGGGTTATTATGGAGGGCATAACTAATTCTTTTATCTTGCTTAGGAGAAAGCTTATGCAGAATTTATCACTTAATATGGCATAAACATTAGAAGGAACATAATGACTAATCATATGGCATTAACATTAAAAGGGCAATTTATAATTGTCCTTATCACCATAATCATCATACACTGAGGTAATAATAACAATAATATTTCCCTTAAGAGAAGGAAAATTAAGAAAATCAAATGGTAACTTAAGAGATTTGACTTGAAGTGGTATTTAACAAAAGCTCAATGAAGCTCAACTTCAATAAGCTCAACTTTCATTCATAATTCCACACTTAGCCTTACTTAAGATGAGACAGAAAATAGAAGTGAAATTTAAACATACCTGGAAGTTCAATTGCTCCCCCTCGAAATGTGGACGGAGCTATTACTCAACATTTTGACAAACTTCCATAATAAGTATTCCACTTTTAGAGAAGAAGTCAATAAAATCAACAACATGAATCGCATTATAGGAATGGAAGATGAATAACTTTATTCAGTGCTAATGGAAAACTTCCAATAGCCTTAACATTAGCCTCCATTCCAACTTTAAAACTTCACCTCAAAACATTCTTGTCCATGAGGCCATAACAATATCATACTTATAGTTCTTGTGGATACAAATTATTTTAAGCTTAATTCCAGTCCACTTTATAAATTTTATTGTGAATAACATAATAAAGTGAACTCAAAAGCTCCTTAAATTCATCATGACTCAAGCCTTAAATCTTGAGTATTTATGATCAACATGATCTCATAAGATTTTAATAAACTTTTAAGCTACTTCATTAATGCCAGAAATAATTCACTATGACTAAACTAGAGAATTACTCCCCAGATCCTTACTGGCAAACTCCCCCAGATCTTTACTGGGTTTTGCTCCCAACTGATATCAATAGATAAGAAATTTATCAAATTCTTGTTGATGCCTTAGTAGTTAAAGCTTCTTTAATGGGAGCTCATTGGATTTTTCATTATGTATGACCTCATGAAACAATGATATATTCATAAACTTAAATCATTTCTTATGAAAAACATTAAATCAGTCGAAGAACTTATGGCTGAATTAGAGAACATTAGCAATAGGGATAAATGGATGATCACAAATTTTGATAGTGATCATATAAAACATAATTTCTTAAGTAGACATTAATCTTTAGGGAATGACACATGTATCCAATCAACTTTGCTCAGAATGAATTCACGTGCCATAACTTATCCCAAAATAACATTAAATCTCCAACCAAAGTTCCCTTTTGGTTTCACCTTAATTCGAGACAACTTGGTGACCATAATAAGGATCACAGAAGCTTAAAGCATTAAGAATCAATTGATCTGGGAATTAATTAAATGACTCATGGCTATAACTAAAACTTTAATAACTTTATACACATATAGCCATGAATCACAATATTAATCAGAGGCACTTAATTGCGGGAGAATGCAATTCAATTGTAAGTATAAACTTACAACAACTTAATAATCAATTGATTGATTTATGCCCTTTAGTTCAATTCCCCAAAAGTACTCTAATATTTGTGGCCTATTTCTAGAAATTTGTCCAAAAGCCTTATGCATGAGAATTCTTTTCCCAGATCATAAACTTCTTTTGTTGATATGATGCACATCAGCTTTGGCCAGAAGTGTATCTTAACAACAAAATTTTGTGATCAAGTATTCATTAATCAGCTTTGGCCAGAATAACAAATACAGTCACACTTTATGGCCTCTTCTCACTTCTTTTACTGATCCAACTCACATCAGCTTTGGTCAGAAGTGAGCAAGAGTAGTAAAATATTTTACAGTCAGATACTCGTCAACCAGCTTTGCCCAGGATGACAAACATCAACCACACTTAATTAAAATCATGTCTCTGTATGCTTCTTTCATTGAACTAGTCCACATGAACTTTGGTCAGAAGTGGACAAGAACAATAAAATTTTGTAGTCATGTACGTACCAATCAGCTTTGGCAAGAATGGTAAATACAGACCACACTTCATTAGTCAGAGACATTTAATAAAATAGCTTCATTAAATATTTATGGATTAAGGACAAAATTTCCTTAATGGGCAATGAGTTATGACAATCCATGGTTTGAATAGTATGTAACCATGAAAAGTCAACATTAGGTATTCTTTGTGCCCAAAAATTAATCATAATTCAGATCAAAAGCCACTTAGTTTCTTTAAATCAATAATTGATTGAACTTTGGGGAACATCATTATCAAAAAGGCCTTTTTCAAAAAGACACATTATTTGAGCAACCAACCTTAATTATCTTAGGGCCATTTCATAATTAGCACAATTTCTCATAAAGAGCATAAAAGTCCCAACTTTATTTGGTTGCTCAAAATATTATTTAATTGAGGCCACATTAAAATTGAAACTTAAAGCTCTATAATAAGAAACTAATTAGAGAAGCACATTATGAACTTAGATAAAATATCATTATTCTGTAATCAAGACATGATAAAATACCTTGAAATAATTAATTATAACATAACTGCCTTAGAAAACATTAAAGACAATTTTGGTCAGAATGACAAGGCATAAAACCACATTTTAATTTGAGGACCCATTAAACTTTATTTCGCGGCGGAAACATTATGCCATAATGATCATCATGATTTTTCATCATCAAAATAAAATGCCAACATGAAAAAATAATTAAACATAATTAATTTGCAGCAAGAATAATTTAAACATGGCGTGGCATAACATATTAAAATATAACAAAAATTAACATACCTGAATAATTAAATTACCAAAAATTAACCATGATAATTTATGCTTAAAATTTAAACCAAAAGAAAAATGCTCACTTTAAAGCATAAAATGTGAACATTATCAGAAAAAATATATGGCATTTTTTCTGAGTTTATTTCTGCCCTTAACAGAAATATTTCTTTAGCCCAAAATACAATTTTTTTTCTTCGGGCCACAAAAAAAAACTGTTGCTGAGCTGAGCCAGCCGGCCCAGTCAGCTGCTTCTGTTCCCCTCGGACACTGAAGGCCTGGGCCACAGCAGCCTGTCGGCCCAGCTGCCGCTGGCTTGGCCAAAAGCCAGCCACGAAGCCCAACCTCCCCGAACCCTATCCCCATTGCCTCTTCCCCTCCTGCTCACACGCCGCGAGGACGAGAGAGAGCGACGCGGCGACGACATCGGCCGCAACGGAGCAACGGAGGAGGGCGACTACGCCGGTGAGCTCCCCTCGTCGGAGTCCCGTGCGGCTCCAGTCCGCGCGAGGCCCCGTCGAGTGGCGCTTGCCGGCGCTCCCCGCGAAACAACCGAGTGCGTGCGGGTATCCCCACAACGACAACTACGGCGCCCTGCAAGGTCTGGCACGACGGCGTGCTCCAGCGACGACGAGCGTGCGGGAAAGCGCGGCCACCGGCCGGTGTAGCAGACGCAAGGCCGCCAAGCGTGAGCCCAGCCACGCCCTCAAGCGTTAGGTTGTGGCTCCCGGTGCCACTGCAGCATGAAGGCTACGACGAGTCCCCTCACGTAAGCATCTGCTACCTTTAAATCATTACCTTAGCTTTAGGGTTCTTAAAATTTGGGGAACATCATAATTAGGGTTAGGGTTCAGCTGAATTTGGGGATTTTATGTACTAGGGTTTCGGCAATTGGGGATTTCATAAGGTTTTGCTTCAATTGAATCAATCCCCATCTCAATTAGGCTTTAACCGAAACCATAATTCCAATTCCAAGAGGAATTGCATAATTTTTATTAGCTAGGGTTTCAATATTGGGGAAAAAACATTAGTGTACATGCTCAATTTGCATATTCCACTTTGATTTAGAACATGAACTGAAACCACAAGCTACTTTAATAGAGGGAAAACATGGGATTTTACTCCTAGGGTTTCCAGAGACATTAGGGATTTTGATATATGCTTTAAATCCCTTAAGTTAAACATCAAAATGGAAACCTTAGGCATTACATAATCTGCTAGGGCTAGAAGCATAAGAAATTTAGGGCCAAATAAAAAATCAAGCCTTGATATACGTAAGAGCAGCTTGAACCTTTAGCTTAAATGCAACAGATCAAAATTGATATGTCCCTTTATAGGATTCTGTCCCTTTATAGGGTTCAAAGAAATTCAAGCCATGCTTAAATATTAAGGACAGCTTGATCTTAAGCATAAATAAGAACAACCCTTTGATTTTTAATATAAACTTGATAAATCAAACAAAAACTGAGTTATATGGGCTCAAACTTAATACTACATGGCTCTGGTGCCATTGTTGGATCTGGCAGGATCTTTATAGCTAAGTTTGAGCCACTAATACAATTAGGGGATGGTTTACCTTGATCACCTGATCCACCCACCTCCTTCCTTCAGTTCTCACCACCAAGAACTTGATCTAGAAACTGTGATTGTCCTGTTCCCAGTACTCCAGTGCAGGCTTGATCAGCTGCCTTTTTCTTCAGAGAAAGAGAGATAGAGAGAGAGCAAAGTAAATGTGTGTGTGTGCATGAGCAGCAGCAGCAGCAACTACTACTTAGCAGCCGTAGCTGCTTCTTCTTCTCCTCTCTTTATTCATAAATTTGCACTGTGCACTGGGGGGCCCACACCATGAGTTGGCTGAAGCTCATCAGAGTAGGTAGGCATTGTAGCCATTGCCTACTGCAGCAGCTTTACTGTAGCAGATATTTTCCACTTTAACCTTTAATCCTTAATCTTTTAATCTTAGGACATAATAGTTACAGTTTAGTCTTTAAGATCAAAATATACAACATATCTGACTTAAGTCAGGTGACTTTAGAGTGGCTGGCATGTGGGCCCGCCTCACCTGACTTAAGTCAAACAATCTTCGCCCGCGTCTTGCCAGGACAGACATTGCTATCCGTTCCAACGCACCGTCGCACTGCTAGCCAGATTTGGCCGCACTGATTGCTCTCAATTCCTCACCCTCTTGTTCACATGTTGATAGCAGCAAGCAAGTACGCATCTGTGGAGCAATCAAGACACCTTAATAGATAATTAATGTGTACGTGCTTCATGTCAAAGATATAGTTGACCCATAGATCAAGTGATTAACTAACTGGAGATAATCAGCGCCACCGTTGATCAAGTAATTACCCCTGGGAGAGCGGCAGCGATGCAAGTAGACCGCGAGGTAGACAGAGTAGTTCGGAGAAAAAGTATTTTAAGGTTAGAGGGAACCTTTTTTCACAGGAAGAGGAATAATTACATCATGGTAAAGGTGGGTAATTTTATTCAACTTTAGTGTCCGAAATTCTATTAGCAAAATAAATTGGTTGTGGTGCACTGAAATATCGAATAAACGGCCGGATGTTTTGTTTTCTTGTGTGATTTTCTAGCACGTCTTTTTTTTAGGATGTCATGTACTTTTAATATATAATAGAATAGATAGATGATGTACCCCGTATCTATATTGCCTATCGATATCGGTGCTGCATTAGCTGATGACGAATGGGCCTCATCATAGTACCTCATCAGCAGAGTTGTAACTGTATTAGACTTTCAGTCGATGGTGTGGTGTGCACGAGCGACAAGTGTCTTTCACACATCGAAGAAGCTTGCTCAAGTTAAACTCAAGCGTTTATTAAGAATTTAGTCTTTGGAGGAACATGTCTTTGAATTAACTTAGCATGTAGCCAGAACAACAGAAACATGTGAAACCTTCGCGAATGCTGCAAGCTCAATTAACTGAGCACAGAGCTAGCACAACTGGATTTTTTTTTTACGTCTAAGTGGCTCGTACCCTTTCGTTCCCCTTCCCTGTTCCTCTCACAGAGATGAAAGGGGGGCGAATCAGTTTCCACAGATCACAGCCGGCGAGCCCACGGGTTCCTCACTCCTCCGCTCGTCGCTCCGGTGGCAGCAGGAGGGGGGAACCCTGGAACTTCACGTCGGGCTTGTAGATAGGGTTAGGAGTAGTTTTTCGAGCGGCGGCGTTGAGGTGGATATGACGGCACGGCAGCGAACAAGTGCACCACAACGAATCCCACCTCGGCGAGGCTCTCCATGGTATTGCCGACGAGCATGTGGCCGTGTCTTCTCGCTGGTCCTTCGAGGCGGCCGGATCAGTCTTTCCAAGTGAGATCGGCGAGGCGCCCTGGCTTGGGAACTTTTTTGCTCTGGCTCCATCTCTGCTGTGATGGCGCATATTTTGGTGATGTTGCGGTGCCAGGAGGGTTGTGTAGGAGATTGCTGGTGGTCAGCATCGTCGGTAGCGGTGGTTGCCACGCGGTCCAGAAGACAGGTCAATCGGAGCAGGGTTTGTGGAAGTTGGCGCGTAGATCTGGCATTCTCCTTCGACTCCGTCGACAGGAGACAGTCGATCTGGAGCCACTACTAGGAAAATACTTATAGGTGGACTCTCAGCAGTGGCAGGCAGGTGTTTGCAACCGCCACTGGTAAAATGGCCAGATACCAGTGGCGGGCGGAAAACAACGCCTGCCACTGCTAGCAGACTACCAGTGGCGGGCCCAAATTCATGCCACCACTGGTAAAATGCGCCCAGATTAGCCGTGGGCCAAACATACCAGTGGTGGGTGCGAATTCTGTGCCTGCCACTGGTAAGTTAACTACTAGTGGCGAGCACTCATATGAAAGCGCCACTGGTATGTTGGGCCCAGATTATCCATGGGGTGCCACTTACCAGTGGCGGTCACAAAATACTGCCCGCCATTGGTAAGAGGCACACACGGTATAAGCCAGGCCAGCACCCCTGTCGTGCCCATTTCTCTCCTTCTTCCTCTCTCCCTTACCAGAGGACCGCACGACTGCTCCTCTGGTGCACTCCTCACCTTGTGGCCACTCCTCTAGATCCCGTTGCTCTTCGGGTCCCTCCTCTCCATCGCCTCACTCGTCTCTCCTCTCCTCCTTTTTGGACCCGGCCTGCATGGCACCGTTCGACAATGACCACGGCGCGAGCTTCTCCCAGAAGTGGATCTTGGTGCCGAGGGGGCCGTCGGCCGGCCAGCCACTCCTCGGTACCTAGATCCATTCCAAGAGGTGCTCCGGCACTCTTCGGCGATCGTTTGTCTCGAGCTCCCCATCGTTGGCCAGCGAGGATAACCATTTTTTTACTTTACAATTCTTACCAATGGCGGGCGTGTGTCTGCGCCCGCCACTGGTAAGTCAACTACTAGTGGCGGGAGCCCCTATGCGCCCGCCACTGGCACGGTTTTGTCATTTTTTTGTAATTTTAGGGGTTTATGTATAGGTTAATGGTCCAATCTTTTTTCTATATTGAAGGTACATCATTCGAAGTTTCATGTAAAAGTTTGGGACTTTTTTATGTTAACTTAATATTTTTAATTGGAAACATTTATGATGTACATTGCTTAAAACTTTGAAACTTTGCATTGTGTCATTATATGACCTAGGTATTTAGGGCTTTAGATTTTCTTTGGGGTTCTAGTGTTTGATGGTTTTATGTGATTTAGGAAAATGGTTTGAATTTTTTTGGGTTTATTTACTATATTTTAGTCATTTTATGAATATATTTGTATTCCATTGGATATAATTAAAATTTAAAATGCAAGTACATTAAAAATTTCTAAAAATTGGAACAAAGATCATATTGAAGGTAAATAGCATATATTAATTTAGGCCTTATGAAACTAATGTTTGGTAATTTCAAACATGCAGATGTCAAAATTCGAACACAAACTTAAATTTATGCGAATGGTTTTTTGAACTTTCAGAAAATTTAAATGTTGTCTGAAAACTATGAAACTTAGCATGGTGTTATTATATGGCACGTAGAGTATGTGGTTAAAATTTTAAAAAAAAATTCAAAATGCTAGGATGTAGGTTGCTTAGAAACTGAAGACGGCCTCGAGGCACGTGCGCCACATATAAAATTAATGAACTTGTTGTTGTTTCTCGCATACATGACTTAAATACATACTCAACAGTTTAAATGTGAGTTTTGCACCAATTGTTGGGCATTTTTTAATCTACATGTAGTTCAAATTTGATTTATGTCCATTAAATAGCTAGAAATGCATTGAATACCCTAAATATATCATATTATCCAAGAAATAGTCTCAAATTTGAACATGGAACTTGAAATGGTGTATGTTCAACATAGAAAGAGTTTTAAGGGGAAATCATGAAAAAAATTGAGTTACCCTTCAAACTCGACACTTTCCATTCGAACCTCTGATACTTCCTCGAAGACTCTTCAGTTTCTAAGTGAATTGCATCATAACTTTTTCGTAACTCTCTCAATTTTTTACCACACACTCTAGGGGTCATACCATGACACCATGCCAACTTTCATCTTTTTTGGACTTTATTTACATAAATCAAAAACCATTTACCTCAATTAAATACTTAGAAATTCATTTAATGCCCTTAAACTAGCAAATCAACCAAAAACTTGCAAAAGTTTTAAATGAAGCTTCTAATGGCATAACTTGAAGCCTAAAAAATAATTGGACCCTAACTATAAACCTAAAATTTGAAAACCCTAGCATTACAAAAATTTACCAAAAAAATATCAATGGGGGGCGCACAAATTCACCCACCACTGGTAATGTTGTTACAAGTGGCGACATTTTGATCGCGCATGGTACTAGGTCAAAATTCCCCAAAATCCCCTTTCCCCACCCCCCTAAATCCCTAGCTCTCCCGTCGCCCATCACCGCCCGCCCTCGCCGACTCAGACTCCTCGCCTCCCTGTCGCCCTAGCCACCCCATCGTCCTCGCCTACCATCACCCTCGCTGACCGTTGCCATCGTCGGCCACCCGCGCTCCCGTAATAAAGTATTATTTTATTTTCATGTTCGTAATTAATGTTTATATTTCTATGCTATAATTGCAATGGTTCTTGAATATGAGATTTGGAGGAAAACTCAGTTGTATGTGTGGAAACATAAACACTAAGTAGATCCCTAGTCTCACCTCTAAGACTAGCTCGTGTATTTCATGATGATCCTATTTTCCTGATCATAGGGCATTGTTAAAGTAACAAGGATGCCAACAATAATGAGAACACATTGTCACTTTGTTATCAGTATTATGATATTATGTCTTTATGTATACTCATGTCCTTAAACCATGAGAATATCGTAGACCTTCATACCGGATGGTTACTTTGGGGTTGCCAAACGTTATCCGTAAATGGGTGATTATAAAGATAACTTTTGGCTACGTCGGAAAAGTATGTCAAGGGACTCGATAGTTCAAGAATGGGATTTGCTCCTTCGACGATGGAGAGGTACTCTCAGGGCCCACTCGGGATTACAGTATCCATCATCGTCTCGCCAGATAGAGCATGATAATGATCACAGGATACCAAAATACGGAAATGATAAAACAGATCAAAACCGGTAACGAGGACAACCTGGTATTTGTGATCAAGAAGTTGTTTCACAAGGATACCGATAAAAGTATTTAATCGGGTTTTGTAACGTATCGCGAAGCAAAGGGAATTGTATGCGGAAATGAAAGGTTCGCTCGATAAAGATCTTCGTGTGTATCTAAGAATTAACATGGGAGTCGAGATCCCGCTGTTAATTATTAACTGGAAGGTGTTCCGGGTCATGTCCACATATTACCAAACCTGTTGGGTCACGCGCTTAACGGTTAATGGTTTGAGAGAGTACTAGGAGATCATAGGAGAATGAGGGAAAGGCAACGGAGGTGTTCCGGATGTTTTCAAAAATGTTTCGGGAGATTCCGGGAGTGTCCCGGTGATGCCGGGAATGTCACGGAGGTTCCCACGTAGGTCACGAAAGATTTTGGAAGGGTTCGGCACTTTCTGAAAGTTTCTAGTTGGACCTAGTGGGCTGCCCCCTTGGCTGGCCCAAGGGGCAGCAGCCATGTGGGACACATGTCCCGAAACTGGTATGCCTCCCGAGCTTGGGGGGGTAAGTCAGATGGTGGGGGGGGGAGGGATCCTAGGAGGATTACCCTCCCTTTGTGTGCTGGCCCTAGGAGAGGTTGCCCCTCCTCCAAGCCGCACCCCCTGGCCATCTGTAAATAGAGGGGAGGGGTGCCCCCTAGGGAAAAGTCCCAAGGCTGCCACCCCTCCCTTGTGCCATCTCTCCCCCTCTTGCTGGAAGGCTGCCCCTCCTCCAGTTCTCCACTCGACCTTTTTCCTGGACAACTAAGTGCTGTCGAATTGCTAATTTGGTACGTGTGGATCCACAGAGGAGTTGTACTTTTGACTCTTGATCGGGGAAAATTATCGTGCCTGAGAAGTATTACCTAGCTGTGGGAATCTTTAAATCTCCATCAACATCTACTTCATTTCTGCTACGTTCTTGTTGGTGAGATTGATCTATCCTTTGTAGGGTAACGCAGCAGAAAACAAAAATTTCTGACCTACGCACCAGCCCAGGACCACTATGGAGACTGCATACAAGGTTTGATCATTTTCGTTACCGACTCGTAGCGCAGCGGAAGTAGAGTCAATGACGATCGGCGGTGCAGATCCCCGCAGCTAGGATTTACAACCTCCCAACCGCGAGGATGTATCCCCTCGTCTTCCCTTCAGACAGCCCTCCGGGAGGCGGTCGAACAGTCCCCCGGACGGTGTCGCGGACAGCCCTTCGGGAGGACCTTCGAAACTCGAACGGTCACTCGGACAGCCCTTCGGGAGGACTCACAGAACTCGAACCGTCACTTGGACAGCCCTTCGGGAGGCACTCTCGAACAGCCCCTCGGGCACTAAGATCGAAACTACGACCTCTCTACAGAGTTGCACACATACGGTGTCATCTATCCGGCAGGGCTTCGCCGTCCAGAACTAGTTCCCACCGGAACCCAGACAGCCTTTCGGCTCTACGAAACTCTTTTCGTGGGAGGGAGAGAGAAGCCAGATAATTGCATGGCATGAGTATGAGAGCAAGGGATGAGTCTTTAGGCAGCCCCCTCCACCCGTATTTATAGGCCAAGCCCAAGGGTGGCTTCTCCAAGAAGCCAAGGGGAAAAATACCAAAGGACCCTCAAGGTGGCTTCTCCAAGAAGCCACCCAAAAAGCACTTTCACTATTCACGACGACATTTTTCAGCGTCCGTTCGAACTGAAAATATTTATGTGGGCTTAGAACATTTCCAGTACCCACTAAAATAATTTTCAACGCGTTCTGGAACAATTCCAGATTAGTGATTTTCATCTGCGAAAAGCATCTGAAGTGGTTCCGGCAGCTCCGGAACATTTCCGGTTTTTCTTCCAGAAAATTCCCAAAAGTTTCCAGAATGATTCTGGCACCCTCCAAGAATTATCGGGCATGTGCCGAAACCAATTTGACTTTATGGTATCCTCTGAAACAACTTTTCAGTTTCACCGAAACTCATCCGGTGTTCTCTCTGCGGAACTTTTCCGCTGTCCGAAACTTTTTCGGTGTCCGAAACTTTTTCGGTGATTTTCTCTCAGACTCCCTGTCTAGTATTCAGCAGATAGATGACCCTTAAGCATGTGACCCTATAGGTTCGGTGAAGTATAGACATGACACGGAACCCCTTCCGATCAATGATCAACATCGGAGCCGTGGACACCCATATTGACCCCTATACCCACACGAATGAATATTCGAGTGAACCTCCAGTTGCCATGTGCTATTCCTGTTGCTTCGCGATATGTTACAAATACCCGAGGTGAGACATGTTGGCATTCCCGTGGATCAACAACTTGTCCACTATGCTAGTTACCTCGTTACCGGTATTGTTCTCTTTTCTCGTTACCGTGTTCCGGCATCCCCGTGATCAAATCACAAAGTGTCTGGCCAGACGATGATGGATACCATAACACCGAGAGGGCCCAGAGATATCTCTCCATCGTCGGAGGAGCAAATCCCAATCTTGAGCTATCAAGTTACTTAACATACTTTCCCATGAACCCGTAAGCCGCCGTAATAGCCATCCAGTTACGGATGACGTTTAACAAACCCCAAAGTTCATGAATCAAGCATGAAGAAACTCGATACTCTCATGGTCTGAGGAATCATGCAAACGTTAACCATCTCTGTGTTATCAACCATTAACTTGTGATGAATGAATCTCATAGCATAACATCAATCGGGTCGATTCAACACAAATGTACTTCTAACATTGTGCCCTCAAAGCTGCTGGCATAGACATGCCCATGATTGGGAAAACATAATCATCATGCAACACTTGAGCTAGTCTTAGAGGCATGACTAGGAATACTTTTTACCGTTTATTATTCCACACGTGCACATGGGTTTTCCCCAGAGCCTTTATGGATATACGGGCTCGGGAACCACAGCAGTTATAGCATGGAACATAAACATAATTATGAGCAAGGAGATAAATAATAACATTTATTATTGCCTCTAGGGCATATCTCCTACAGACTCCCACTTGCACTAGAGTCAATAATCTAGTTAATGTTAATGCACTTTACACCTATGGCACATTGGTGTAAAATATGCTTCGCATGTGGTATAGCCTGATGTCCAACGGATCTGACGACTTCAGATCCGTGTGTATCTTTGCATATCCTCGCGTTTTCACACTTTCACAAAATTCATATTTTGTGTACACCTTGCTTTGTATATGTGTGAATCATTGGTCGAAGCCTGATTCCTCAGACTGAGCTATGGAGCAACTATCTGCAATAGTGTCCCATTGACCAAGCCTTCTTGGAACCATACTAAGTTCATGAATGAACTATATGATTCAACAACTTCTTTGTCGCTTCTAAAGCGTCAACATACTTAGCCTTTGTTATAGAATTCGCCTCAGTATCTTGTTTGGAACAATTTCCAACTACCGTGGCACCATATTGTGTATTGCACAAAACCCATAACTTTAATCGAAAATCGCTTGGAGCATGGATAAAGACTGTATCGATGTAACCTTTTACAACGAACTCTTCATGATCTCCGCTTGCGAGAAAACATGTCATCAGTGCTACTATAGTACTCAATGACCTTTTTTCACTGTTATCCCATGATCAGTACTTTTGATCACTTTGGTATCTATACTCGCAACAACTTTGGAGTATTGGACATATCTGGTTGTTTTTACATACCATGGAATACATGATTAATCCAAACATGAAGGTGTGTGGAATCTCCATCATGTATTTTCCTCATCAGTGTTTTTGGGACACCGAGTCTTGCAAAAACTCTTTCCATGTGACTTCGGCAAGAATCACTCCTTGACGTTTTTAATGCTAAAAGGTTTTAGCATCTTGTCAATATGTATCTTTGCTCAGCCCCATTAGGTAAATCTATCTCCATAGATCATCATGCCTAATATAAAGGCTATTTTGCCCAAGCACTTCATCGAAAATCTATTTTCAAATGAAGTCCTAATTCATGTCAAGAAATTTATTTCCAATTAACAATGTGTCAAGCACACAACGTTTTTAGAAATTTTATTATGCTCCCACTTACTTTCTTGAATCATAAGCATCTTCGTTACCCATTGATGAAGTCAAACCCCTTTGACCATTTCATCAAAACACGAAGATTCCAACTCCATTTTGCTCTCTTCTGTCCATTGCTGGAACTCTGAAGTTTGCATACTTACTAGCATCCTCTGGAATGACAAAATACCTTGGACTGTAACACATGCAAGTCCTTGGTTTCATTTCCATCAGATGGAAATCCTTTTGTCATCCTTTGTTTCATATCTCATGATTGAAATATGTATTAATTGCTAGTTCAACCCGAACTGATTTTAAGCATCGCTACGATGAAACAACCTCATCGTAGTCAACTCCTTGAACTTGTTATTGCAACAAGTCAAGCTTTATGGATAAAACATTTTTACCTGTATCAGTTTTTAGTTCCATAAAATTCGTTAGACTCTAAGTCTTTCGAAAGGTGTATCAAGGTTTTAATCTTGAAACATTTATATGGAGACTATCTCGGATTGTATTGGCATTTAGCCAATTCCGGAGTCAGGGCCCATCAACGCTTCCTTGTGTATCGTAGGTATACTGTTGTCTAACAACAATATCTCGTTTGCGCACCTGAGAGGTTTGCACGAGCCTTGCCTACGTGGTTCAGCTGCAAGTTCGACCGAAGTCCATACATTTTATTGTAGAGACTTCCGTATCAGTCATAGTAGGAAACTCTGGAATTACGTCCAAGGTCTCTTTCCTTTGACCTGATGACGGAGATACTGGTTATCTCGTCGAGTTGCATTATTTTCCCACTCACCTTTTTAAAAGAACTATTTTCTTCAAAAAGCATACCGTTCTTTGTGGCAAACCTATTTGCCTCGGTATAGTGAGGGAGGAATACCCAATGACTTGGGATAACCTACAAAGTAGCACTTGTCTGATTTGGAATAGGTTTGTAACCTTTTACACAAGCCCCATATTCCAAATGTTTAAGAAAAGATATAACATGGTTGGGCGTACCATACCATGGTGTCATTTCAACAGACCTAATGGAGCTCTTTTCAGTGTAAAAGCCGCAGTCTCTAAAGCATCACTTTAAAAGGGATAATGGCAAATTTAATTATGTCATCTTTGATCTTACCATGTCATAAATGGTTCGATTACATCTTCACGGACTTTCCACTTGCAGTGGTGTTCCGGGAGGTGCAAGTTATGAAACCCCTTTCACAACTCATCAGACATTCGCTAAACTTGTAACTCAAATATTCTTTTCTGCAATCGAATTGTAGAAACATAATCTTCTTGTTACAATAACTTCTACTTCATATTTGAAAACCTTTTGAATGAATTCAAAAAATTCAGACTTACGTCTCATCAAGTAAATATCCATATATCTACTTGAGTCATTTCTGAAGATAGATAAATCCACTACTTGCAAAAACATTTATCGGACTACATATATCAAAATGTATGATCACCAATAAATTCTTTGCTCGTTCCTTATGGCCTGTGAACGGTATTTCAGTCACTTCACTTTTCAAAGGAAAGTTGCAAGTGTCAGATGATTCAAAAATCAAACGACTGCAAAATCCATCATAATGGAATCTTTCATGCGGGTTTCTCCAATGTGACCAAATGCAGTGCCACACTTGTGTGGTATTCTTTTAGTCTTGCGACATTTAGCGTCAGTGTTATGGATGTATCATTTTATCATCAATATTCATAACATACATCCCATCTTGGATGGAAGTATGGCCCTTCATGTTATTCATAATACTGAACAACAATTGTTCTTTTATGAACAACTCTTTTGCAACAAACATTGTGCAATGGGCTAGAGTGTGTAAAACTCTAAAATGAATTATGAAAGTAAATCCAGAGGTAATATATTATTATCATTATTCATAACATGCATCTCATTCTCAATGAAAGTATGGCCCTTATGTTATTCATAACATCGAACATAAAAAGTTCTCTTATGAACAACCTTCTTGCAAGATTACTTTATGCAAAGGCTAGAGTTTGTAAAACTCTAAATGAATTATGAAAATAAATACAGACGGTAATACACCGATGGAAGGTATAGTAACATTTAACATGTTCCCTGTGTATACCTAAACCTCATTCCTGGCTAGTCTTTCAGGCCATAGTAGTTCTTACATCGAGTTGCAACAGAATGCAATCGAGCGGGTATCTCTATGATTAACTCACAATACCCAAGAATCAGTGATTAACAAATTAATCATAATTCCCAAGAACTATATCTTTGACTAGCCTTCTATACATCAAAAACTTGTATGACATTCATACATGAGCTGGATCTTCCAGTCTTCTTTCTTTCTGCCTTTATACTTCTAACAGTTTAACTTTTAGTATTTCGCCTACTCTCAGAAGAAGCACCCAACTTAAGAGTGGCGTTAGCCCCGAACTTCCTAGGCGTGAAAGTTTCACTAACACCCTTCGGACACTTCCTTTCTCTTTAAGTTGTTGTTTTATTCACGTTTCATCATATGACAGGCGTTCTTCTGGATCCCTCTCTTATCAGTCTAATGCATAGTAAACTCTTTTACTAATAGTTTGCAAACAAACATTGCTTTGGATATCTCATATCTTTTAGCCTTTGTCTGTCTCTGAAAATGATTTTTAGATTCCATGAATATCACATAACTATCCAAACTTTCGAAGTTCGGGTCTCATGGAAGCAAACATATTGCACTTGACTGAAACGGAATTCTAGCTTTTGGATCGAAGGACGAGAGTCACATGATCCATAGCATAAGCAAGAGAATACCGAAAGTATGCGATAGGATAAAGTCCTTCTCGGCACTCTTGAGGACAATCCTCACATTACGTTACCAACCGTAAAGTTTTAACCAGATATTTAACAGCTATTCAATTTTAATAGGGAAGGTGGAAACGCGAGCCATTATTCTACAACTATTATGCATATAACACTTAGACAGTGTCCACAATTAATTGCACTGAGAATTAAACAAGTTAATTCAACAGTGCGCTCCCACTCAAATCAATATCTCTCATAATTGATTCAACAGTGCGCTCCCACTCAAATCAATATCTCTCAAGTTAATTCATCAGTCGCAGTAGGAAACTCCGGAATCACTTCCAAGGTTCCTTTCCTTTGACCTGATGACGAAGATACTGGTTATCTCGTCGAGTTGCACTGTCCTCCCACTCACCTTTTGCAAGAACAATTCTCTTTAAAAGCATACCATTTTGTGGCAAAAACTTTTGCCTCGGTATAGTGGTGGGGGAATACCCAATGACTTGGGATAACCTACAAAGTAGCACTTGTCTGATTTGGAATAGGTTTGTAACCTTTTACACAAGCCCCATATTCCAAATGTTAAGAAAAGATATAACATGGTTGGGCGTACCATACCATGGTGTCATTTCAACAGACCCGATGGAGCTCTTTTCAGTGTAAAAGCCGCAGTCTCTAAAGCATCACTCTTTAAAAGGGATAATGGCAAATTTATTTATGCCATCTTTGATCTTACCATGTCATAAATGGTTCGATTACATCTTCACGAACTTTCCACTTGCAGTAGTGTTCCGGGAGGTGCAAGTTATGAAACCCCTTTCACAACTCATCAGACATTCGCTAAACTTGTAACTCAAATATTCTTTTCTGCAATCGAATTGTAGAAACATAATCTTCTTGTTACAATAACTTCTACTTCATATTTGAAAACCTTTTGAATGAATTCAAAAAATTCAGACTTACGTCTCATCAAGTAAATATCCATATATCTACTTGAGTCATTTCTGAAGATAGATAAATCCACTACTTGCAAAAACATTTATCGGACTACATACATCAAAATGTATGATCACCAATAAATTCTTTGCTCGTTCCTTATGGCCTGTGAACGGTATTTCAGTCACTTCACTTTTCGAAGGAAAGTTGCAAGTGTCAGATGATTCAAAAATCAAACGACTGCAAAATCCATCATAATGGAATCTTTCATGCGGGTTTCTCCAATGTGACCAAATGCAGTGCCACACTTGTGTGGTATTCTTTTAGTCTTGCGACATTTAGCATCAGTGTTATGGATGTATCATTTTACCATCAATATTCATAACATACATCCCATCTTGGATGGAAGTATGGCCCTTCATGTTATTCATAATACTGAACAACAATTGTTCTTTTATGAACAACTCTTTTGCAACAAACATTGTGCAATGGGCTAGAGTGTGTAAAAGTCTAAAATGAATTATGAAAGTAAATCCAGAGGTAATATATTATTATCATTATTCATAACATGCATCTCATTCTCAATGAAAGTATGGCCCTTATGTTATTCATAACATCGAACATAAAAAGTTCTCTTATGAACAACCTTCTTGCAAGATTACTTTATGCAAAGGCTAGAGTTTGTAAAACTCTAAATGAATTATGAAAATAAATACAGACGGTAATACACCGAGGGAAGGTATAGTAACATTTACTATGTTCCCTGTGTATACCTAAACCTCATTCCTGGCTAGTCTTTCAGGCCATAGTAGTTCTTACATCGAGTTGCAACAGAATGCAATCGAGCGGGTATCTCTATGATTAACTCACAATACCCAAGAATCAGTGATTAACAAATTAATCATAATTCCCAAGAACTATATCTTTGACTAGCCTTCTATACATCAAAAACTTGTATGACATTCATACATGAGCTGGATATTCCAGTCTTCTTTCTTTCTGCCATTATACTTCTAACAGTTTAACTTTTAGTATTTCTCCTACTCTCAGAAGAAGCACCCAACTTAAGAGTGGCGTTAGCCCCGGACTTCCTAGGCGTGAAAGTTTCACTAACACCCTTCGGACACTTTTTTTCTCTTTAAGTTGTTGTTTTATTCACCTTTCATCATATGACAGGCGTTCTTCTGGATCCCTCTCTTATCAGTCTAATGTATAGTAAACTTCTTTTACTAATAGTTTGCAAACAAACATTGCTTTGGATATCTCATATCTTTTAGCCTATGTCTGTCTCTGAAAATGATTTTCAGATTCCATGAATATCACATAACTATCCAAACTTTCGAAGTTCGGGTCTCATGGAAACAAACATATTGCACTTGACTGAAACAGAATTCTAGCTTTTGGATCGAAGGACGAGAGTCACATGATCCATAGCATAAGCGAGAGAATACCAAAGTATGCGATAGGACAAAATCCTTCTTGGCACTCTTGAGGATAATCCTCACATTATGTTACCAACCGTAAAGTTTTAACCAGATATTTAACAGCTATTCAATTTTAATAGGGAAGGTGGAAACGCGAGCCATTATTCTACAACTATTATGCAAATCACACTTAGACAGTGTTCAAAATTAATTGCACTGAGAATTAAAAGAATTAATTCTACAGTGCGCTCCCACTCAAATCAATATCTCTCATAATTGATTGTGAGTGATTCAAGATCCGCATTTCAATTCAACGCCATTGATGGTAGCATCACTGATGACGAAAATCTCAATCGGTAGGCAAACTTGCCAATCACATCTCTATGTGACTCTTGTTCATCTTTCGATGCGTGTGTTCCGAGCTCATGACTTTCATGCCTGAACGTCAAGACAACCAAGTGATCTCGCTGCGAGGTCTCAACTCACCCGCCTCACACATCCCTAATCGTTCGTACCCATGTTAGCATGTGATACCCCGAAAAGTTAGGTGCCGTGACGGTGCTACACTTGGGAGAACACTAACTACTTGATAATTTTGTGAGAGATCACCCTAATAAAAGCGACTACCGCGCAATCAAGAAGGGTGCAACATAAGGGATAAACATCTCAGGCAATTCATAATAGCATGATATGGTATAGCCCTTTCTGACGGAGAAGTCTTGTATTCCTTCGTCTTCGGCATTCACGTCGGTGATCACCTTCGCGAAGATTGCCACCACCTTGTCGATGCAGCAGATAATATTGCTATCTCTATAGCTAATAAAATAATGCATTACACAAGGTTGACACACAGGTCATTTAAAGTGCAATCATATGGCTCCAGCCATCATGCCGAATCATGACACGCAGGTCATGTTAATCAATTTACATTATATAGTCATCTCATACATAATCAAATTATTATGAGCACTGCTATACCACATCACATGCACATGTAAACCCTCCTGCAAAACCAAGTTAGACGCCTCTAATTGGTTCATGCAAATAACTAGTTATTCGTGGCTTCTAAGGTTTCGAAACAAACCGAAGCTACCAACGTCCATCATCAAGTATGATAATTCAAGTCGCTAGATTAACTTTCCAGGGTGTATGAAAACCGAGATAATAAAATCTCGAGCCCCATACTAAACTACGTCATACGCATGACCCCCGTGCAGATCATATCTGCATTGCCCTTTTGTCTGCGAAATTTCATCTTTCCTTTTAACTACGGTGGAATTCAATGAACTGTTAGCACTTCGTTGATCAATCAGGATCGCGGATTGCCAGAACTTTGAAACTCCACCATGCTGTTATCAAGATCAGAAATATGCAAATTCCAGGGAAGCAACAAGAATATCGGGTAACAAATTTCATCTGCTACCCGCACAAATAATTTTCAGTAATAGAACTCATCTACTACCTAATTATATTGTACAACACCCATACATCACTATGTATTCTAGATCGCAACCTGCATCTACGCATAGCACGGCTCTTGATGCCACTGTAGGGTAACGCAGCAGAAAACAAAAATTTCTGACCTACGCACCAGCCCAGGACCACTATGGAGACTGCATACAAGGTTTGATCATTTTCGTTACCGACTCGTAGCGCAGCGGAAGTAGAGTCGATGACGATCGGCGGTGCAGATCCCCGCAGCTAGGATTTACAACCTCCCAACCGCGAGGATGTATCCCCTCGTCTTCCCTTCAGACAGCCCTCCGGGAGGCGGTCGAACAGTCCCCCGGACGGTGTCGCGGACAGCCCTTCGGGAGGACCTTCGAAACTCGAACGGTCACTCGGACAGCCCTTCGGGAGGACTCACAGAACTCGAACCGTCACTTGGACAGCCCTTCGCGAGGCACTCTCGAACAGCCCCTCGAGCACTAAGATCGAAACTACGACCTCTCTACAGAGTTGCACACATACGGTGTCATCTATCCGGCAGGGCTTCGCCGTCCAGAACTAGTTCCCACCGGAACCCAGACAGCCTTTCGGCTCTACGAAACTCTTTTCGTGGGAGGGAGAGAGAAGCCAGATCATTGCATGGCACTTGTATGTGAGAAGGGATGGATTTGTGGGCAGCCCACTCTCCTCTATTTATAGGAAAACCAAGGGGTAAAGTTGGCATTCACAAATACCAAAAGTACCCCCACTTTATGTCATTTACATAAAGAATAAAGCAAAAAGGAGTGCCATGTGGAGCTCCATGGAGCTCCACCCTCCATGGCCGGCCACCCCTTGGGGGCCCCCCCAAGGGGGCTTCCTTAGTGCCTAAGGCTTCTAGAAGCCTTTTGGGAAATTTCCCAAAAGGTGCTTTCCATAAAATTCCCAAAAAGCACTTTCACTATTCACGATGACATTTTTCAGCGTCCGTACGAACTGAAAATATTTATGTGGGCTTGGAACCTTTCCAGTAACCACTAAAATAATTTTCAACGCGTTCTGGAACAATTCCAGTTTAGTGATTTCATCTGCGAAAAGCATCTGAAGCGGTTCCGGCAGCCCCGGAACATTTCCGGTTTTTCTTCCAGAAAATTCCCAGAAGTTTCCAGAATGATTCTGGCATCCTCCAAGAATTATCAGGCATGTGCCGAAACCATTTTGACTTAATGGTATCCCCTGAAACTACTTTTCAGTTTCACCGGACCTCATCCGGTGACCTCTCTCTGCGGAACTTTTCCGCTGTCCGAAACTTTTCGGTGTCCGAAACTTTTTCGGTGATTTTCTCTCAGACTCCCTGTCTAGTATTCAGCAGATAGATGACCCTTAAGCGTGTGACCCTATAGGTTCGGTGAAGTATAGACATGACACGGAACCCCTTCCGATCAATGATCAACATCGGAGCCGTGGACACCCATATTGACCCCTATACCCCCACGAATGAATATTCGAGTGAACCTCCAGTTGCCGTGTGCTATTCCTGTTGCTTCGCGATATGTTACAAATACCCGAGGTGAGACATGTTGGCATTCCCGTGGATCAACAACTTGTCCACTATGCTAGTTACCTCGTTACCGGTATTGTTCTCTTTTCTCGTTACCGTGTTCCGGCATCCCCGTGATCAAATCACAAAGTGTCTGGCCAGACGATGATTGATACCGTAACACCGAGAGGGCCCAGAGATATCTCTCCATCGTCGGAGGAGCAAATCCCAATCTTGAGCTATCAAGTTACTTGACATACTTTCCCATGAACCCGTAAGCCGCCGTAATAGCCATCCAGTTACGGATGACGTTTAACAAACCCCAAAGTTCATGAATCAAGCATGAAGAAACTCGATACTCTCATGGTCTGAGGAATCATGCAAACATTAACCATCTCTGTGTTATTAACCATTAACTCATGACGAATGTATCTCATAGCATAACATCAATTCGGGTCGATTCAACACAAATGTCCTTCCTGACATTGTGCCCTCAAAGTTGCTGGCATAGACATGCCCATGATTGGAAAAACATAATCATCATGCAACACTTGAGCTAGTCTTAGAGGCACGACTACGAATACATTTTACCGTTTATTATACCACACGTGCACATGGGTTTTCCCCAGAGCCTTTATGGATATACGGGCTCGGGAACCATAGCAGTTATAGCATGGAACATAAACCTAATTATGAACACGGAGATAAATAATAACATTTATTATTGCCTCTAGGGCATATCTCCTACAGATCGAAACAACGACCTCTCTACAGAGTTGCACACATACGGTGTCATCTATCCGGCAGGGCTTCGCCGTCCAGAACTAGTTCCTGCCGGAACCCAAACAGCCTTTCGGCTCTACGAAACTCTTTTCGTGGGAGGGAGAGAGAAGCCAGATAACATCTTGGCATGTGTATGAGAGCAAGGGATGGGGAAATGGCTGCCAAGATCACTCCTATATATAGGCTAGCCAAGGGGTAAAATTGTCACACAAAAACCCCAAAGTGCCCTTGGAATATCCCTTTCCAAAAGGGAATATGCCCTATGGGAGTGCCATGTGGAGCACCATGGTGCTCCACCTCCTTGGCCGGCCACCCTTGGGGGGGGACCCCCCCCCATGAGGTGCCATGCCCTCCTTCCCCTTCTAGAAGGCCCTTTTTGGAATTTCCAAAAAGGTGCTTTCCATAAAATTCCCAAAAAGCACTTTCACTATTCACGACGACATTTTTCAGCGTCCGTTCGAACTGAAAATATTTATGTGGGCTTAGAACATTTCCAGTACCCACTAAAATAATTTTCAATGCGTTCTGGAACAATTCCAGTTTAGTGATTTCATCTGCGAAAAGCATCTGAAGCGGTTCCGGCAGCCCCGGAACATTTCCGGTTTTTCTTCCAGAAAATTCCCAGAAGTTTCCAGAATGATTCTGGTATCCTCCAAGAATTATCAGGCATGTGCCGAAACCATTTTGACTTAATGGTATCCCCTGAAACAACTTTTCAGTTTCACCGTAACTCATCCGGTGACCTCTCTCTGCGGAACTTTTCCGCTGTCCGAAACTTTTCGGTGTCCGAAACTTTTTCGGTGATTTTCTCTCAGACTCCCTGTCTAGTATTCAGCAGATAGATGACCCTTAAGCGTGTGACCCTATAGGTTCGGTGAAGTATAGACATGACACGGAACCCCTTCCGATCAATGATCAACATCGGAGCCGTGGACACCCATATTGACCCCTATACCCACACGAATGAATATTCGAGTGAACCTCCAGTTGCCGTGTGCTATTCCTGTTGCTTCGCGATATGTTACAAATACCTGAGGCGAGACATGTTGGCATTCCCGTGGATCAACAACTTGTCCACTATGCTAGTTACCTCGTTACCGGTATTGTTCTCTTTTCTCGTTACCGTGTTCCGGCATCCCCGTGATCAAATCACAAAGTGTCTGGCCAGACGATGATGGATACCTTAACACCGAGAGGGCCCAGAGATATCTCTCCATCGTCGGAGGAGCAAATCCCAATCTTGAGCTATCAAGTTACTTAACATACTTTCCCATGAACCCGTAAGCCGCCGTAATAGCCATCCAGTTACGGATGACGTTTAACAAACCCCAAAGTTCATGAATCAAGCATGAAGAAACTCGGTACTCTCATGGTCTGAGGAATCATGCAAACGTTAACCATCTCTGTGTTATCAACCATTAACTTGTGATGAATGAATCTCATAGCATAACATCAATCGGGTCGATTCAACACAAATGTACTTCTAACATTGTGCCCTCAAAGCTGCTGGCATAGACATGCCCATGATTGGGAAAACATAATCATCATGCAACACTTGAGCTAGTCTTAGAGGCATGACTAGGAATACTTTTTACCGTTTATTATTCCACACGTGCACATGGGTTTTCCCCAGAGCCTTTATGGATATACGGGCTCGGGAACCACAGCAGTTATAGCATGGAACATAAACATAATTATGAGCAAGGAGATAAATAATAACATTTATTATTGCCTCTAGGGCATATCTCCTACATCCTTGCATCTTCATAGTGTTTCTGGGCATGTTCATACATACGGTAATTTTTTTATTTCATAGTACATTCCCCAACAGTGGCATCATGAGTGCGGTTCAATGAGTAGATGCAGGTACGATCCAGAGCATATGGTGATATGCTGGCATTGCAATTGTTTTGTGCGGATAATTATATTAGATCTAATAGCTTGATGTTCATGTTGTTTCCCATCTAGTTGCAAATTTTTGGATATCAACGGCATAATAAAATTTTGTTACGAAGGTCTAGCGTTCCGTGATCCTTCTATGTTGCTCCTGAGTATGCTAGTTGTCGGACCAAAGTCATTCTTCAGATTCTTTGGGTTTTTATAAGATGAGAAAGAAAAAAATTGTGAGATGAAGGGCTTGTAGATTTTGGTCTACATGGGGGTCACGTGTATTGATGAAATTTAGTATGGGGCACGAGATCTATCTTGTGACTCATACACCACAAAACTTAATCTAACACATGAAGTAGTCATGCTTGATAGCTACGTAGGTAAAAAGCGGTTTGCAACGAAAACCCTTGCAGCCACAGTAATTAGCAAAAAAGATCAGAGGTGTCTAACTTGTTTTTGCAAGGTGTGCAGGTGATGTCGTATATCCTTCATTAATACAATATGTTTGCATGAGATGGAAAGTGATTTTAATATTATTTGTCATGACATGCGTGTCGTGAGTACAGTAAGATGGATGGAGCCAAATGATTGTAATTTATTTAATTGACCTGTGTGTTAAACTTCATGTAATGCATTTATTTCATTAGCTATAGAGATAGCAATAGTTATAATTGTGAGGACATGAAGATGATGATCATGCAATGATGGACCTCGATGCTACACCGTACGCGAAGAAGGTATTCTCCGCCAAAAGATGTAGGAGAAAGGGGACATGACATCTGGGATTTTCTTCGGCGTGAAGGGTCTATGCCATATCACATATATTAACTGCATGTGATGTTAATCCCTTTTATGCACCATGTTTGATGCACGATAGACGTATTTTATAGGGTGGCCCCTCCAGAAAATATCAAGTAGTTAGTGTTCTCCCAAGTGTAGCACCGTCTGGAATAGATGCCATTTTGAGGTGCGCCATGTCACAAGGGTATGATAGACTTGATGTGTATGAGGCGGGTGCGAACGGTTCGCATAGCAAGGGCACTTGGTTGCCTGGACGAACTTAGCAAGAACGTCATGAGTTTGAAACACGCCCATCGAAAGATGAACAAGAGTCACACAGAGATGTGATAGGCAATTTGGACTACCGGTCTAATTTTTTATCATAAGTATGTGACATCAATGGCGAAGTAATTGAGACATGGATCTTGAATCACTAGTAACCAATTATGAGGGATATTGGTTTTAGTGGGAGCACACTCTAAATTAAAATTGTTAATTTGAGTTGCAATTAATTATGAACAATGTCTAAGTGAATTTGTATATTTCGTTGTAGATAAGATGGCATGCAACACCACCTTTAACTTAGGCCCAATGTTTGAGAAAGGGAAGCTAACTGCATCTGGCAGTAACTATGCGGGTTGGGTCCATACCCTGAGGATTGTCCTTAGGAGTGCTACGAAAGAATATGTTCTAGAGCAAGCTCTCGGTGATCCACCACTCCCAAATGTCCATGTGGATGTTGTGAATGTCTGCACCACTCGTAGTGATGACTACACTATAGTATAGTGCCTGATGCTTGCCTTTTTGGAACCAAAGCTTCAAAAATGTTTTGAGAACATTAATGCATACCACATTATTGTGGAGCTGAATGCTTTGTACCAAAAGCAGGCAAGAGCTGAACATTATGAGATAACCAAGGCCTTATGGGACTGCAAGATGACAGAAGGAAGTATGGTAAGCGAGCACGTAATCAAGCTAGCTAGTTACGGGTAGAGGTTTTAAGCTCTGGGTTTTTCGATCCCCGCTATGCTCGGTACTAATCTTATCCTTGCATCTCTCCCGCCAAGCTATAATGACTTTATCATGAATACAGAAAGACGCCAATCATGTGATGATGGTGAACAAAACAACTCATTTCAAGAAAAAGGGCATAGCCAAGAAAAGCAAGGGCACCGGTAAGACCAACGCGAAGGAAAAGCCTAAAGGCGGCACCATAAAGAGATTGAGTGCTTCTTCTGTAAGCACAAGGGTCACTGGAAGAGAAACTGCAAGAAATTTCTGGCAGAGAGAAAGAAGACTGGAACATCGAACTTAGGTATAACTGTTATACATGTTATATATGTTTTTCTTGCCAATCCTCACTATAATTCTTGGGTATTTGATACCGGATCAGTTGCTCACATTTGCAGCTCGATGCAGGAACTACAGAGGCCACGAAGACTGGCAAAGAATGAGGTGCATATGCACGCCAGGAATGGATTTCATGTTTCTGTTCAACCGATCGGTGTTCTACCTCTATTTCTACCTTTGGGATTCATTATAGAATTTAATAATTGTTATTACGTTCCAGCCTTATGCAAGAATATTATACCAGGATCTTGTTTATTGCAAAGTGGATATTCGTTTAAGTCAGAGAACAATGGTTGTCCAATATATTTGAATCATATGTTTTATGGCTGTGCACCTATTGTGAATGGGTTGTTTATCATGGATCTTGGATGTAGTAATCACGTCTTGAACACTGATGCTAAACATCTTAAGAAGACTCATAAAACAAATACCACATTTTTGTGGCACTTCCGTCTTGGTCATATCGGAAAGAAACACATGAAGAAACTCTATAGTGATGGAATTTTGGAGTCTTCTGATTTTGAATCATTTGACAATTGTGAGTCTTGTCTGATGGGAAAAATGCCTAAGAGGCCGTTCACCGGCCATATGGAATGGGTGAGTGACTTGATGGCAATTATACATACAGATGTATGCAGTCCGATGAGTATACCAGTATGCGGTGGATATCTCTACTTTGTAACTTTTACCGACAACTTAAGTAGATATGGTTATATTTACTTAATGAGGCAGAAGTTTAAAACTTTTGAAAAGTTGAAAGGATTTTAGAACGAGGTGGAAAATCATCATAACAAGATAATCAAATTTCTCCGATCAGATCGTATAGGAGAATATTTGAGTTACGAGTTTAACGAGCATCTTAAGAGTCGTGGAATTGTTTCACAACTTACGCCACCCGAAACACCACAGAGGAATGGAGTGTCCGAGAGACATAATTGAATCTTATTGGACATGGTGAGATCTATGATATCATTAACTGAACTGCCCTTATCTTTTTGGGGTTATGATTTAGAAACCGCTGCTTTTACACAGAATAGAGTACCGTCAAAATCTATGGAAATGGTGCCATATGAGATATGGAATGGGAAGAGGCCCAATTTATCTTTTCTTAAAATTTGAGGATGTGATGCATATGTAAAACGTTTACAACCAAAGAAACTCGATCCCAAATCTGAGAAATGCTACTTTGTTGGTTATCCCAAAAATACAGTTGGGTATTCATTCTACCACCGCACCGAAGGCAAAGTGTTTGTCATGAAAAACCAAGTATTTCTCAAGAAAGAGTTTCTTGCAAAAGAGGTAAGTGGGAGGATAGTAAAACTAGTTGAGATTGTTGAATCTTCAGCATCTGGTCAAAGGGGTAAGGCATCGGAAGAAGTTCCGGAGGTCATCCCTGCGACTGAACCGGAAGCTCCTGCATGTGATGCAGAAACTTTAGACACGACTGTAACTGAACCATGCCGAATAGGAAGAGTTCGCCATCATCAAAGTGGTTAGCAAATGAAATATTCTTCTTAGAAGATGATGAACCTGCAAACTACAAAGAGGAAATGGTGGGCCCTATCTCCAAGAAATGGTTTGAGGCCATGAAATCCGAGATGGAATCCATGTACCAAAATCAAGTTTGGAACTTGGTAGACCCTCCAGAGTGTGTGAAACCAATTGAATGTACATGGATCTATAGAAGAAAAATAGACACAGATGGAAATGTGACCATCCATAAAGCTTGACTTGTCGCAAATGATTTCTGACAAATTCAAGGAGTTGACTACGACAAGATTTTCTCGCCGGTAGCGATGCTTAAGTCTGTATGGATTTTGCTGGCAATTGCTGCATGTCTCAATTATGATATATGGCAATTGGAAGTCAAAACGGCTTTCCTAAATCGAAATTTAATCGAGGATGTGTATATGATACAGCTGATGCTAACCACACCTGCTGACCACAAGGGTCCTTGTTGGGCTCCCCAATGTAGGAGTTTGTAGCAAGCAACAAGTTTTCCCTCGGTGAGAAACCAAGGTATCAATCTGTGGAGCTACCGGTATTCTACAACAGTTAATGCTCTGCATACAAATAAAACTTCACTTGTGTCCCCAACAGAGCTAATAAAGGCATCAACCTTGCTAGTCTTGCCAGTTCCACAAGGTAATTAAAAGATAATGTGATAGATAATATTTTCATATTTTCGGACTAAAATAAAACTAAAAATAAAAGTGCATGTAAAAGTTGTTCGAAGGTGATTCTTATGCTAAAAACTGGACCAGGGTTCATAGGTTTACCAAGTGCATCTCTCCAATAGAAAAATGTGCGGTAAGTAACATAATCATGTGAAAAAGTACACAATGAAATATTTCATGCTCATGCCAAACATATGAATGTGTTGATTCTACATAGGCAATACGTCCATTATACAATTAGACCAAGATACCCTCTACATCTTATAGCTAAATAGCCCGTCCATAGACCGAGATCCATCTGCACCATCTGGAAATTAAGTGTAAACACGGGTAATTGCTTTGAGCATAATGACATATTGTTGTTTAGGGGATTCCAATGAACCCTCTACTAAACCTTAACCCTTAGTGGCAACAATTCAGTACAAGCCTTTTCCACTTTCTATAACTGTGGTAGTTTACTTGCAAGATTGAACCCAACTAATGCACACCCCTCCCACTACTGATTACTGATCTAAACTGGCCAAGAGTAGACAAGTTATCAGAGAGAAATATACATATATAGATCAAACATAATGGCATTCATAAATCTAAACATAAAGAAATAATTCATCACATGATCTACATCACCGCTATGAATACATCAGATTAACCATACAAATACTAGGATGATCATATGGCTATTGTACTGATCGTAAAAACACATCAAGAGGAGAGATTACTACTTGGCTACTGCCATGAAACCGTAGTCCTGGGGGTGGACTACTCACAACTCATCTTGGAGCGCGAGGATCGATGTTGGTGATGATGGAGATGAATTCCCCGCTTCGGCAGAGTACCAGAACAGGGCTAAAAATGTAGACCACCTCATAAATGCAATGTGGCGGCGGCAAGAAAATGCTTGATAATTAGGCTAGAGTTTTGGGTGTATATAAACACCTTCGGGCACCGGAGCCACTAGGGGGGAGGTCCCCAGGACGTAGGTGCCCTAGGGCCTCGGGCGCCTCCTCTTGCCGCCTAGGCACTGGGAGGACCTGGTGCTAGGCCTTAGCTCCCCGGTCTTCTCACGGCACAAAAGTTCCCTAACTATTTTTATTTGATTTTTTCTCAGACTTTTTCTGTGGTGTTTTCCTAAAATTCCAAAAATAGCAAAAATAGGAACTGGCATTGGGCACTAGATTATTATGTTAGTCCAATAAAAATTGATAAAAAGTAGGCCCAAAGTGTATGAAAGTCTTAGCAATATAGCATGAACCATACAAAAATTATATATACATTTGAGACGTATCAGCGTCACCAAGCTTAATCCATGCTCGTCTTCGAGCATGAAGATGATAACAAAAGATAATTTTGGGAGATGAATGCTATTAATCATGATCTTGATTAACTGATGTAACACTTACGATGAGTTTAAATCAATAAAAGAGATGTTTGGCAAAGGTTTATAATAACAATCTTCAACTATCTTAATGTATACAAAAGAAGTTCCTGCATACTCTTTGATAATCAAATGCATCAAGTTAAAATCGCCAATGTGAAAGGTGTAGAAAGAATGCCAATATTTATCGGAAACACAATGATAATCATCTATGCACAGTATGTATACATGGCAATCATTTCTAGGCTAACCCAAGATACAAGACCAAATACAATCACTTGTTTCATTTTTCTTCTATTTCACAGTGTTCACATATTCAGAATCTGAGCGCAAGTATGAGTTTCTACACTAATCAAGGCAATGAGAACATAATGTTGCGGGTTAGGAGAGGTCAAAAATAAGAATGTCTTGCACCAAAGCGGCTGACCATTAGGACAAGAGGAAAACCTTATGGTCGATATTGGTGCAAGGAGTAGGGATTGCCATGCAACTAGGATGCACATAGAGCTATATCTGAATGAAAGCTCTCCTATTAACTAATGGGGGCGCATCCAACTTTCCTTCTCATGAAGACCTAGAGCCTATTTGATCAGGCTCATCATTGGAATATACAAGCCAAGTTCTATAATGTGAAGTCCTTGTTAGTGTATATGACAATGAAACTCATGAACTCTCAACAATGAAATGCATGAAGCTGTTCTACTTTGAAGCACTTATTTTTGCTTCCTATGCTAGGTGCTACTTTGAAGCACTTTACAAAATTTTCTATGGTGAACACTTAGTGCTACTTTGAAGCACTTCACATGTGTACTCTAAAAAGGATAATGGTGTTGCGCCTTCTCTCTCTCACATTTTTTTGCCTCCGTGACACATCTTTTTTTGTGTGTCCCTTAACACTTACTTTTATTTAGCACCTCCATGGTGCATATTTTAATTTCTCTCAAGGTAGAAGTAACACCTTACAATGATGACTACTACACTTTTCTCAACTTCATCAAAATGCAAATATAGCTCTTGCTATGTACATGAAAAAAACTCTCTATATGATGCCTTTGGCAGTCTATCAGGATGTGCAATGATCTAGCGTAGCATGTATATAATGAACAAATGGGCTAGCCATGAAACAAACATAATGATAGCTATAATGATCATGCAAAGCATATGAAAATGACAACATATCTCTAGTCGTGTAATATAAATGATGGTAGTGCATGGCAATTTAGTCGGAATGACTATGGAAATGCCATATGTTGGTAGGTATGGTGGTGGTTTTGAGGAGATATTGGGTTTATGTGTAGGAGAACAAGAGGAAGTCCGCCCATGTGGTTGGATGTATCAGCAAAGGATGCACCATGTCTCAATGTGAGAGCGGGCAATGCTTGATACCGAATAGGCTAGCAAAAAGGTTATTTGGTTGGAAGTACAGAACTCAAAAACTTGCATTAACCATAAAGAACTCATCAACCAAATAAGGGCCTCATGGCATTACTAGAACATAGTATAGCAAGTCAAGTATCCCGTGGTGGTTGATTGGTAGGTTCAAGGCCATAATTTGTCCCCGGCCGCATCAAAGTCGCTAGTCTATAATGGTTACATGCAAATAAAACAATGCAATTTCAGCTTCTCATTAGAGTCCCCAATTTTTATTTGTTATTAGGTGAAAGAAAGGCAATGGTTCTTTTAAACATTGAGTACATTATCCTATCTTGAAATATCAGTAGCTACTTTGCATACAATTTAATAGTAATAAGAATGTCTCAAAACCCAAGCCAAATATCCACAACTATTGAAAAAGACTCTAGTTCGGTGTTCTTATCAACCTGATTACTAGCCCAATCATGCAAGATGTAATGTCCAGTAATAAACCCAATATAATAACCTCAAGATATTAAATTAAAACATGTGCTAACCAAGTCCTAAAACACTCCAACAAATCTAAGTGAAGCACAAAAAGTCATAGCAGCCACATGCCACTTCTATTACTCTAGCAGATTTAACTGAAGAACAAAGAGTAGGGAACAAAGCCAAGCACTTTCTCTCCATAATAATGGAAATGACCAGAGGTGATGATTATATTTATTCAAAAGTAAAAACAAAAGAAATGGTCAAACATAATGCAAACAAAGCAAAACTATATAAGAGGAGTTCAAAAAGGGATCATACAATGGATGTTGATGAAGAACGGGGATGCCTTGGCCATCCCCAAGTGGTGCCTTTTGGGTATTCTTAGAATTTAAGTGGGGATGCCTTGCGAATCCCCAATCTTGAACCTAAAACCTTCCTGGTGCTTGTGATTGTGATAGCATCCCTAATGAAGTTAACCTCATACACACAGTTTAGCTCAAAGGAACCGTGAGTACGGGTAAGTCCATAAATAATAATAAATAGTTTCCCTTTCTATATATAAATCATGGAATCATGGTATAACATTATCTACAGTAAATGCAATAATAATAGGCTCTCTTGATCAAGGAGAAACCAAAAACTATGCAATCCTATAGCAAATACAACAGTTGCACAAGAATCTGTCAAAACAGACCAGCAGCTAAAAACGTAATAAGTATGGATACTTCCATTGCTGAAAAAATTCAGACAAAATTAGGATAAATATTAGACATACATAGCTCTTCTGTGTAAATATTTCAAGTCAAAAGCATGTTCCAGGAATAAATGCCAATTTTCACAAGAGCGGTAATCTGCAGAAAACATGACATCATTCACCATATAGCATGAATACTCAAACTAATTGCATAACTTGGCACTTTATTGAAAGAAAACAACGTTGCTACAGTAAGGCATAAAGTTCTACATTATTCGAACAAAACAACAATCTAAA
Organism: Thinopyrum elongatum; assembly: GCA_011799875.1. Classification (NCBI taxonomy): domain Eukaryota; kingdom Viridiplantae; phylum Streptophyta; class Magnoliopsida; order Poales; family Poaceae; genus Thinopyrum; species Thinopyrum elongatum. The sequence continues at coordinate 739,282,556 of CM022303.1, read as the reverse complement.
TGTTGGGTGCCTCCCAGAAGCGCTATCTTTTATACCTTTGCGCTAGGCATGATAGTTTTTGAAGGATTTTTAAGTTTTGTCTTCTCCACTTCTCATGGAGCTATTCAATCCCATCATGATTTCATAAACATTTTTATTTCCCTTTCTTGGAAAGTGTTCTAAGCCATTCCTCATTGGGAATAGAAATTTTATAGTTCCTTCTTTCATATCAATGATTGCCCGTACATTTCTCAGAAAAGGCCTTCCCAATATAATTAGACGTAGAGGGTTAGGCTCCATATCCATAACAATAAAATCTATGGGAACATAGTTCGTATTAGCAACCACAAAAATATCTTCAACTTTTCCAATAGGTTTCTTTATGCTGCTATTAGCCAAATGAACATTAAGTTCACATTTAGTAAGGGGTTTCAAACCAAGTACACCATATAGTTTCTTAGGAACTGTGGATACACTTGCACCTAAATCACATAGAGTATTACAAGTAAAGTTATTAATGCTAACCTTTATGGATGGTTCCCAACCATCTTTCAACTTCCTAGGGATCAAAGCTTCTTTATTATATTTCTCTTCCCTAACATGTAAGACATCTTGAGCAATATATTTAGTAAAGTGATTTCTTTGCTCTAAAGAGATAGGTTTCCTATCCATATTTTGTAAAACTTTTAAAACATCAGAGAGCTTACAATTGTTATAATCATATTCATCACCCTCCAAATCAGTGGGATCATCAAATCCTAATGTTTTGGCCTCTTCAACCCCACTTTTCTCAAAAAAATTAGATTCACGGGTATTTTCTTCTCTAGCCCATCTAGCTTGTAGTATGCATAAAGTCTCATTCTTTTAATCAATCTTTGCTAGTATCCTTTTAAGAGACTCTTCAGTACCATATTTAGGGTGAGAATATTTCAACTTTAAATCATCCACATCATTAGCAATAGTTTCTACCTTATCAAATAAAGCTCCCAATCTATCAATATTTTCTATGAAAGTTTTGTTAAATTATTTTTGAGAAGTGATAAATTCTTTATCCATTGCTTCTAGACCAGTGGGTATTTGATTATTACCATAAGAGTTATTCGAAGGATATGGTTTAGGATAATTGTTCCTATAATTGTTTCTATAAGCATTATTGTTGAAATTATTTATAGCAATGAAATTAACATCAATATTATCTTTATTTTGCTCAAACATATCACCAATAGAAACGTCATTGGAACTGGAAGGATTAATTTTCATAGACAACATAGACATAAGCATATCAATTTTGTCATTCAAACTACCAACTTCCTCTATAGAGTTTACCTTCTTCATTGTTGGGGCTCTTTCATTATGCCATTCGGCATTATTTGTCATCATGTTGTCCAATAGAGCTTTAGCATTTGCTTGAGTCATGTTCATAAAAGTTCCACCTGCAGCTCAATCTAAAAGATTCCTTGACATAACATTAAGTCCAGCATAAAAAGTGTGAAGCATTAGCCAATCATCTAGTCCATGACTTGGACAATTTCTAAGCATGCTTTTCATTCTTTCTTAAGATTGTGCGAAGTGTTCATTATCACTTTGCTTAAAATTCGTGATAGCATTTCTAATTTGTATTATCTTAGCAAGAGGATAATACTTTCCAATAAAAAGATCTTTTTATTTGTTCCAAGAATCAATGCTACCTTTCGGTAAAGATTGTAACCATTATTTAGCCCTAGCTCTAACTGAAAAATGAAACAATTTCAGTTTCACATAATCAGCCTCTCCTTCTTTATATTTTTGCACATCACAAAATTCAATAAAGTTGTGGAAATGAGAAGCGGAATCTTCACTAAATGAACCAAAAAATTGTTCTTTACTAACCTAGTTAAGCAAAGTAGGGCTAATATCATAAGATTCAGCACTAATGGAGGGTGATGTGATAGGTGTGCTCATGAAGTCATTATTATTTGTGTTAGAGAAGTTACATAACTTCGCGTTTGCACCAACGATACCGATTACAACTACAAAACAAAAAGTAACTACTTGCTGAAATTAGAAGTCTTTTTGGAATTTTTGATAATTTTCCAAAACAAAAACACTAACAATTATAAAAAACTACAACTAAGCAAGTTCTCAAACAAGTAAGATAATATAAGTGATACATAACTTGTTGCAGAAAATATACCATCCCGACAATGGAGCCAGAAAAGGGGTTGATGCTAAACACACCAGCTGATCACAAGGGTCCTTGTTGGGATCCCCATTGTACAAGTTTGTAGCAAGCAACAAGTTTTCCGTCGGTGAGAAACCATGGTATCAATCCATGGAGGTACCTTTATTCTGCAATAGTTAATGCCCTGCACATGAATAAAACTTCACTTGTGTCCCCAATAGAACTAACAAGGGCGTCAACCTTGCTAGTCTTTCAAGTTGCACAAGGGAATTAAAAGATAATGTGATAGATAGCATTGTCGTATTTTTGGAATAAAATAAGACTAAAAATAAAAGTGCGTGTAAAAGTTGTTGGAAGGTGATTCTTATGCTAAAAACTCGACCGGGGTTCATAGGTTCACCAAGTGCATCTCTCCAATATATAAAAGTGTGATAATTGACATAATCATGTGAAAAAGTACACAGTGAAATATTTCATGCTTATGCCAAACATATGAATCTGTTGGTTCTACATAGGAAATACGTCCATAATAGTATTAGACCGAGATACCCTCTGCAACTTACAGCTAAATAGCATGTCCATAGGCCGAGATCTGTCTGCACTATCTGGACATTAAGTGTAAACACGGGTAATTGCTTTGAGCATGATGACATATTGTTGTCTAGGGGATTCAATTGAACCCTATACTAAACCTTAACCTTTAGTGGCAACAATTCAATACAATCCTTTTCCAGTTTCTGTCACTGCAGTAGTTTACTTGCAAGATTGAACCCAACTAATGCACACCCCTCCCAGTACTGATTACCGATCTAAACTGGCCAAGAGTAAACAAGTAACCGAAGAGAAATATACATCTATAGATCAAACATAATGGCATTCATAAATCTGAACATGAATAAATAATTCATCACATGATCTACGTCACCACTGCGAATACATGAGATTAACCATACAAATACTAGGAAGATCATATAGCTATTGCATTGATCATCAAAACACATCAAGAGGAGAGATTACAACATGGCTACTGCTATGAACTCATAGACCAGGGGTGTGGACTATTCACAACTCATCTTGGAGCACGAGGATCGATGTTGGTGATGATGGAGATGAATTTCCCCCTCCGGCAGAGTACCAGAACATGGCAAAAAATGAAGATCGCCTTGGAAACATGATGTGGCAGCAGTGAAAAAATGCTCGATACTTAGGGTAGATTTTGGGGGGTATATAAAGACCTTCGGGCATCGGAGCCACCTAGGGGGAGGTCCCTAGGCCATAGGTGGCCGTAGGGGCCATAGGGCCCAGGGCAGTTCCTCTAGGCGCCAAGGCACTAGGGTGGCTGGTGTTGGGCCTTGGCTTCCCGGTCTTCTCCCTGCAGAAAACTTCCTGAACTATTTTTATTTGATTTTTTCTTGAACTTTTCCTATGTTGTTTTCCCGAAATTCAAAAAATAGCAAAAACAATAACTGACAGTGGGCACTAGATTAATATGTTAATCCAATAAAAAATGATAAAAAGTAGGCCCAAAGTGTATGGAATTGATAGCAATATAGCGTGAAGCATAAAAAAATTATAGATACATTTGAGACAAATCAACAGCCCGAGGGTATTAACGATCCTAAGGATGCTACAAATGTAGTCATACTTCAGAGGGCCGTTTATGGACTGAAGCAAGCATCAAGGAGTTGGAATCTTCGTTTTAATGAAGTGGTCAAAGAGTTTGGCTTCATCCAGAAAGATGAAGTGGCTAGTGTTTACTAGCAAATAAGTGGGAGCGTGATAGCATTTCTAATACTTTATGTGGATGACATATTGTTGATTGGAAATGACGTAATTTTTTTAACACTATAAAAGAGTCATTGAAGAATAGTTTTTCAATGAAGGGCGATGCGTCATATATATTGGGCATAAAGATTTATAGAGATAGATCAAGGCGCCTGAGAGCGCTAAGCCAGAGCACGTACATTGACAAATACTAAAGAGGTTTAGTATGGAGAATGCCAACAAGGGGTTATTATCAATGTCACTTGGCACTATGTTAAGAAAGAGTCAGTGCCCGCAAACCACTAATGAGTGAGTACAGATGACTATGGTTCCATATGCTTCTGCAATTGGAAATATCATGTATGCCATGATTTATACAAGACCAGATGTGTCCTCTGCTCACAGTGTGTTGCGCCCCCGACTCAATCGTACACTAATCATACACGCAAACGTGTACGATCAAGCACAGGGACTCACGGGAAGATATCACAACACAACTCTAACACAATTTAAACGGAGGTCCACAATATTACAAACCAGGGATCCGAAGATCCGAATACACAAGTCAGTCATACAAATATTATCTGAGTACAGACATAGTTAAACAAGTTTTGCCTTAAGAAGGCTAGCACAAACAGCGACACTAGATCGAAAGGCGTTGGCCTCCTGCCTGGGAGCCTCCGATCCTACTCCTGGTCATCTGGCTCGATCCAGTAGTAAGTACCCTCTGGACCCTCCTGGTAGTAAGCTCCGGTGGTGGCATCTGGCTCCAGGACTCCATCGTCTGATGTATCATCAATGTGGGGTATGGGGAAAAGAGAAAGTAAAGCAACCGTGAGTACTCATCCGAAGTACTCAGCAAGCAAGGATCTATACTACATATGCAACATTATCAATGGAGAAAGGCTGTATATGTGGACGGGGCTGCAGAAATGCCAGAATAGAGAGAAGGCCTAGTCCTATCGAAGACTAGCATCTTCAAACATCTTCACCAGGCCATCATCTTGCAGCAGTAGAAGAGAGTAGAATAGCATTTTATTTAGCAAACATGTTGAAGTACAGCTTAAAGATCCTTCCTCGACTGCAAAGCGAGAAAGCGATCCCGAAGCTTCAATTAAGTAACAAGTATCCAGTTTAAGTAGTAGATCGGGATACACAAACTGAGCATCCTTTACCGTAGGACCGGCTATCGATAGAAGATTCATCCCTGCAGGGGTGCACTACTGTTACCCAACACGCTCGATCAACTCTGGCCGGACACACTTGCTGGGTAATGCCCGTCCTCGGAAGATGAACACAAAGCAGAGCTCTACCTAGGCTCGGCAGAGAGGTCAGCACGCCGGACTAACCTATGCACCCAGAGGTCTCGGGCCATCGCCCTGGGCACCCTGCGCGTTGCGAGACTGGCCGGGGTGCAGGCGCGACACTGAACTCGTCAGTGAAGTATCCAGCCCAATCCCGACAATCAGCCCGCACGGTGAATCATGACGTCAGACGAGCTTTCGGAGAAACGTACTTCGCAGAGGGTCCCATAACCATTATCCCGCGTGGTGGTAGTGCGTATAGGGCACGTCGACCCACTCAGATCACACACCCAAATCTAATAGGCTCAATTAGTATCACGCGGAGACAATCAGAGTCTCTGATGCTCCGCCACAATGTCACACTCGAGTGCCCTTCCGGCACACCCGAAAATCATAGATCCCCAGCGGGTACCCACCAGGGTGGACCCGCCTGTAACAAAGTTCAAGTAATCGTGTGGTCATAACATCAAGGGGGAAACCCGAGGAATCACCCTCGACGGATTCCACTCGACGAAATCATCAGGGTGAACGTATGAGGTATCACCCTCGAGGTTCACACTGAGGGTTGCACGACAGGGTCGTATCGGAAGTGGAGAAGGAGGAATCACCCTCGATGACCACGACCGAACAGCTACACTGCAGAGTATTCATCCGGAGTGCGTTACGAGGTATCACCCTCGGCACTCGATAGTTACCACGCAGAGTCGTACAACTAAGGGGGTGTGAAGTGAGGTGTCGGTCTCTGGTCGACGATCACGTTGATTGAGTCGTCGATGATCAAGCAGGGGCAACAAAGGAAAGGTGGTGGGGTCACTGATGGTTCACTACCAACCTATACTAAACAGTTTATCATAGGCAGGTAAGGTAGCAATGAACATGTTACAACAGCAGGCTATGCATCAGAATAGGAGCATACATTAACAGTAGCAAAATCTAATGCAAGCAGGAGAATAGAATGGGCGATATCTGGAATGCTCAAGGGGGGGGGGCTTGCCTGGTTGCTCTGGCAAGAGAGGAAGGTCGTCAACGGGATGCTCGTCGGTAGAGTAGTTGTACCCGGGTGTAGCGTCGTCGGTCTCAACGTCTATCGAGAGAGAGAAGGAGGGGGAGAGAAACAATAAATTCACGGCAATAATGCAAACAATATGTATGACATGCCTAAATGATATGCCGGGGTGTTCTACTGCCTAACTAAATGATTTAGTTAATTTAGGAATTTATTTGGATTTATTTAATTAAAGTTGGGCACTATTCATTTACTGAAAACGGTCCAAAAGTTCAATGTTCTTATAGCTGCGGGCGTATGACGGGAATACGGAGGACGTATTCGGGTTCGTATCGAATTCTGAGCAAGTTTCATATATAAATGATTTTCATCGGAGTTACGGATTATTTAATATGATTTTCTAAAGTTTTATTAATTTCTGGAATTTATTTAATTATTTAAATCAACATTATCCGAAACAGTGTGCGATGACATCAGCATGACTTAAGCATGATGTCAGCGGTCAACTCTGGCTGACCAGAGTCAAACCTGCCAGGTGGGACCCACATGTCATACACTGTGGCTTAATCAGAGAGGTTAATTTAATTATCTGAGTTAATTAACAGGTGGGGCCCAGCAGTCAGTGACTGATTAGTGTTTAATTAACTAATTAACAGATTTTCTATTTATTTAAATTCAATTAAACGGCCGGGCCCCACATGTCAGTGAGACAGGGCGGCCACGTCAGCGTTGACCCCGGTCAGCGGGGTCAACGGGGCCCACGGGGCCCCACAGTCAGTGGCATAGGGCGGGACCCGCCAGTGCCACGTCGGCGGTGGCCGGCGAGCCAAAACGCGGCGGCGCGAGTCGGGCTTGGCTCGGGTTTTGCCTATGGTGGGTCTCAGGGGCTGGGGTAGGTTGCGTTCGACGCGGCTCGTCGTCGCGCATCGAATGGCGGCGGTGCGGGGTGCTGGGGAGGCCGGAGCTGAGCGCTAGGAGCTCGTCGGCGGCGAGGTTCTCGGGCGAGCTACGGGATCGACAAAATGGCGCGCGTTCAAGCGTTGTGAGGAGCTAGGCGGGGTCTATGCGACGCGGCGAAGCAGATGGGCAGCAGCACATGACCAAATGGTCGCCGGATGGTCGCCGGTGACGAGGTCCGCGGCGGTGGGTGTGGCCTAACGCGGAGCGGCGGCTACGGTACGCTAGCGAGCTAATGGAGAGGGGGAGGAGGAACAGGAGCTCACAGTGGGGCGTAGCCGTTCAAAGTGGGCTCGGGGAAGGCCTGGAGTAGCCGGAATCGACGGCGAATGGTGGCGGGGATCCGAGGAAGAAGATGGCGACGTGGGGGCGATGCAGGGCGCTCGGCTTCGGTTCATCGGCGCAGGAGGCGTAGAGGAGCACGGCGGAGCTCGTGGGCACGTCGTAGTGGCGAGGCAGAGGCGGTGGCTACGCGGGCGATGGAGCAATGGCGATGGCTGCGTCGGCCATGGCGGCAAGCGAGCGAGGGAGGGGAAAGAGTGTGGCGAGGGAGGCACCAGAGGGCTGCGGGGCTTGCCCTTATCCTTGGGCGGGCGCAGCGCGTTGTCGAGCAGGGGGAGAGGGGGGGGGGGGCCGGGCGCGTGCGTCCGGCGCGCGCGGGGTGTTCGAGGCGAGGAGCAGTGCGAGAGGTGGGGGACGGTGCGAGGACGGGCTGGGCCGGCGCTGTAGCAAGCAGGCCGAGTGTACAGTAGATCATTTAGGCCTTTTCCTTTTTCTCTTTTCTGTTTCTTTTTTTTCTGTTCTGTTAATTGTTTAGGCCCCAAATGGATTTTGTAAAAAGTGTGAGCTAGTCCTTAAATACCAGTGCACTATACCCTAACACCAAAAACTAGTTTGGGCAAAACATCATTTCATATTCGATCTAGATTAATTAAAAGGCTTGTAAATATTATTTTCAGCCACTGTTAAAAGAGGTTTGGGTCACCTAATTAATTTATTAAATGTTGGTTACAATTTTAGAATGGTCTCTGCAATATTTGTTATTTACTGAACATTTTAGTTTTTATGTTGGACAACTTTTATATCTCACTTTCATTTAAATTTGAATTTGACTTAGGAGTTGAAATGCAATATGATGCAAATGATGATTATGCACTGTTAATCATGCTAACATGTCATTATCAAAAGTGATTACTGTTGCTAATCATCGGGGGTGTTACACAGTGTTAGTAGCAGGTACCAGAATGATCCAGGAAAGGGTCATTGGAGAAAAGTTAAAAATATTTTATAGTGCCTTAACAGGACTAAGGAAATGTTCCCATTGTTTGGAGGTGATGAAGAGCTCATTGTAAAGGGTTACTCTGATGCAAGCTTCATGACTGATCCAGATGACTTTAAATCTCAATCAAGCTTTGTTTTCACACTCAATGGTGGCACAGTGAGCTGGAAAAGTTCCAAGCAAAGCACTGTGGTGGATTCTAAAATGAAGGTGGAGTTCATCGCTTCTTCAGAAGCTGTGAAGGAGGGTTATTGGATTAAGAAGTTCGCAACCGAGCTTGGTGTGGTTCCAAGTGCACTGGATCATATGGATCTCTATTGTGATAATAGTGGCACCGTAGCAAAGGCAAAGGAGCCAAGGTTCCACCAAAAATCCAAACATATTGAATGCCTATTTCACATAATCCGAGATTTTGTGAAGCATGGAGACGTAAAACTATGCAAGATTCACAATAACATGAATATGTATGATCCGATGATGAAGCCTCTACCACGAGCAAAACATGCGCAACACCAAAATGCCATTGGTGTTAGAGAACTTCTATAACTAGATTATTGACTCTAGTGCAAGTGGGAGACTATTGGAAATATGTCCTAGAGGCAATAATAAAGTATTATCTTATTTTCATGTTCATAATTAATGTTTATATTTCCGTGCTATAATTGCAATGGTTCTTGAATATGATATTCGAAGGAAAACTAAGTTGCATCTATGGAAACATAGACACCAAGTAGATTCCTAGTCTCACCTCTAAGACTAGCTCATGTATTGCATGATGATCCTGTTTTCCCGATCATAGGGGATTGTTAAAGTAACAAGGATGGCAGGAATAATGAGAACACATTGTTGGTAGAACAATGGTGTTGGATGATGGTTCAATATTTTGCCACTTTTACAAGGGTGTTTTGATATGGTTTTTGAAATGTTTTTGTTAATTCTCGTATTTTTTGAACACTAATCCTTCCAGAAAGAAGAAAACTTGTTTTTCCTTATGATGTGCATAAATACATATATTTGGAAGGAAACCAATCAAGATCCCAACAAATGAAGTCATTTGGAGCAAACTCCCTTTTGGAAGAAAATTCATCAGACGAGCCAGAGTGAAAGATGGCGCATGATACGAGTGCACATGCTCGTACCAACGGTAGTACTAGATGGTGTTGCCTCCCCCTTATGCACACAAGCAACTTTTGTGAAGGGGAGGAGAGCAAATACGAAGAGGACCCTCCGCCAAAACAGCCAGAACACGAAGATAAGGGATCCGGAGAAAAAGAACCTCTGGAGATCCATTCCATCTCTTTTGCTCCATCCCCATTTCATTCATCGCAACATCACCATCGAGAGAGGAATTCCAAGTTGTAACATTAGGGTTTGTAACTCTATTCAGACTCATCTCGAGACCAAGACTTGTTTAATCATGCGTCCTATTATAGATCATTGTGATATTGTCGATAAGATTTCTCTTCGGTTGATCTCTGAGTTGTTTGGTTATCCCCCTCTCATGTGTGAGTATTCCCCCATAGGAGTGGGAAATGTAGGGGATTGGTGAGATTCATTTGTGCCTATTCTATATGTCATAATTTGTGATAATAGTTCTATGTTTGATCAGTAAGTTGTTTATCTATGGTGAACTTAATGCGTGTTGTCTAATTTAAGGGCCCAGGCTACATGATCTGAAGACCTACACAGGTAACACATATTGTTTAGCAAATCTGTGACCTCCATGTGATAGGTGTTGGTATCTATCAAGAGCGAAGACAATATGAGATAACAGGGATCCATGACACTTAATGCATTGTTTATGTCTTATGACCTTAATTGCGGAAACAACCATGCTATGGCAACGTCAAACCAGGATGATAGGGGAGAATAAGTCCGGCATGGAGGAGTTCGACCATACAAGAGTGAGCCGCATACAGAACAAACAATCTACGCACTAGAATCAGAATACAAGGTAATTGATATTACCGTCGGACTAGCACATTTGATGTACAACATGATCCGAAGTTTCTCCGCGCCTAACCTCTCCATTGTAGACAACCGACTATTTACCTTCCATTGTTTTCTTTTATGTTCTTTACTTTTAAGCTCTTTATAATTCTCTTTGCAATCACCCACTCTTTTGCCAGTCTAGTATATATGTTTCAATGGACAGTAACAACCTCTGCAGATTTTTAGACAGTTATTTCACACAGGACCTGTGACAACTTGTGTGTGAGAGAAATGCTAAAATTAATACTCTCCTCTGCTCTTCATTGAGACGATTACTATTGGGATAATTACACGAAGGTGCTACGCTACCCTGTGTGTCTTGCAGGCCATCAAGCATTTTCTGGCGCCGTTGCCGGGGAACTAAGCACTGAGTATTAGTCTCATAACTGATTTGCATGTGTTGTTATCATAGATGCTCGCTGTCACCAACAGAGGCTCTACTCGTTCTGGAAGAACTTATCTACCCGACTATATCACATGTTATCCAGAGGAGCGATGAGCTTCATTAATAAAAAAATAAAAAAATCAAACTCCTGAGATTAACACTTTGTTTGCAGACATGACGATCACTACAAAGATGGAAAAGTCTTTGAAGGAGTATGGTGCTCCTTATATGAGCTCAAGATCTCCCATAGTTTATCCTAGTAATTTCACTTCTGATTATTCGGTTGATGGTGATCTTATTGATGAAGTGAAAAAGCATGCCTTTTCAGGAGAAGAAGAGGAAGACCCTCAAGCACATCTAATGCTCTTTGATGATTTATGTGGTACTTTTAAAATCAAAGATGTGCCTAGAGATTTTATCCTGCTTAAACTTTTTAGATTCCCTTTGAAAGACAAAGCTAAAGAATCGTATAACAGGCTTCCTTATAGCAGCATAACCAGCTGGAAGGCCTGTTCAGAGAAGTTCATGTACAATTTTTTCCTCTCTCCAAGATAGCAATGCTTCGAGGAGATTTTCCCTCTCTGTCCTAACCATGGCTTCTCTAAATATATGATACTCTATTTATTTTATCATGGGATAGATGACGAATCAAAATCCGTCCTTGATGTTAGTGCAGGTGGAGTATTCGTATCTTTAACCCCGAAGGCTGGAGAGGAGTTGATACAGAGGATCATGACTGCTAAAGAACAATGGTGTATTGAAGAACTAGTTAAGTTCTCAGGAAAAGTTTACCATGTTGAAAACATGGATGAATCCAGAGAGGTTACAAAAGAGAAATGTAAGCCTGTTGCGAAAATTAAACAAGAAAAGGTAGACCTCTTTAGTATCTATCAATGGGAGGATGAACTCAACGAGGCAATGAACAAATTCAAACATCACCAAGAAGGTTTTATAATAAAAATCAGGAGATGTCTCTATTGAAATGGAATGGTTATATCTCACCTCTCTTAAGGACTCGATGGTTTAGGTCATACCGTGAAAAATTTAGATAAACATTCTCGCATGATTGAAACTCAGTATTCACAAATTGCTAAAACTCAATTTTTATTTCTCACCCAACTTGATGAAGATAATATTGTTTCTTCTAATATTATCACTACTAAAAGTGGAATAACTACAGATGACCCTAAAGAACCTGACTGGTATGAAGAAGAACAAGTTAAGAAGAAAAGAGATAGTCAACATCAAATTCAAGAAGTATCTTCTTAACCCCGATGATGACAAAGAAGGACCGCTTCAGCAAGATGCTTGAGGTAATGAGGAAGAAGGTGAGAACGATACAGAAGTGGATTTCGACACAGAAACTGCCGATGGAGAAGACAAAGAGGAGGTTGTTCCAGAACCCGATGTAATTAAAGACTGAATAAAAGAAAAGAGGAGGAAGCCCCCATATCCAAAAAGAATTCAAGAAGTCTTCCCCGAAAGAAACAAGGAGAAAGGTAAGGAGAAAATTTAAGAAAAAGGTAAAATGAAGAAGACTCTACCCTACCCGAAGGCAGTTAGACCTCCTTCAAATAACGAACTTTTTGCATGTTTTGTGAAAACTATTAAGAATCTTCAAGTTTCTTTGCATGTTACCGATAGTCCAAAGATTCCTACTTTTTTAAAGTTTATGTTTGATATTATTAACAGTAAAAGAAGTTTGAATTTAGAAGAACAGGTGGCAATGATAATAAGCTATCCCTTCGATGAAAAGATACCAGCAAAGCTAGGAGATCCAGATATACCGACGATAACTTGTTTGATAGGTAACATCGATATACACAATGCTCTATGTGACATCGGAGCAGAGGTAAGTGTTATGCCCTTGTCACTTTATAATAAGTTAAACTTAAGAGCATGTATCTCGATCGTAATAACTTTGCAGATGGTAGATAAGTCTACCACAAAGCCAATAAGTGTGGCTGAAGACGTCCTTTTGAGATTGGACAGACATGTCATTCCTACTGATTTTATTGTACTTGATACGCCTGAAGATGAAAAATTATCTATTATTCTCGGGAGACCATTTTGGAATACCACAGGTCTTGCACTCAATTGTGCCTTGGGGAAGGTTACTTTCTGAATATATGACAAAGGTATTATCAGATACTTTCCGAGGATGCCCGGAGAGAAGGAGAAGTATGTTCCACCTCAGAAAAGAATATGCGCGGTAAGTGAAGAAATTCGCAAACCACCTGAGGTTTGCGCATAAAACAAAGGTATGAGGTTGAGCTCAGTAACCTAAAAACCAGCGTTTAATAGGAGGCAACCCATCATCGCTTAAAAAGTTTTAATTTTTGTTATCGTAGAAACACTGTACCAAGTGTTCGTCTTGATAACCTAACAGAAGGGACTAGTAGATCATGTTTTGCCAGGTTGATAGACTATTTCCTGGTGCTTTCGGTCATAGTTGCTCTTCTAACGAGACTGAGCAGCTTTCAAATGTTCACGGACAATGCGGACTTGATCTTCTGCTTGCTGAATAATGTCCGGTCCGACGAGTGAGCGTTCCCCAGTTTCTGACCAATTCAGAGGGGTTCGACACTTATGACCGTATAGAACTTCAAACGGTGCCATCTTCAGACTAGCCTGATAGCTATTGTTGTAAGAGAATTCGGCATACGGGAGAGATTCCTCCCATTTCTTACCGAAGGAGATGATGCAAGCTCGAAGCATATCTTCGAGCACTTGATTAACTCGTTCAACTTGACCCTGTGACTGAGGGTGAAAAGCGGTGCTAAAAGACAGATGTGTTCCCATAGCTTCTTGGAAACTATTCCAGAATCTGGAGGTGAAGAGGCTGCCACGATCAGAACTGATCTCCAACGGAACACCATGGAGTGACACAATTCGGGAAACATACAAGTTTGCTAACTGGCTAGCAGTGATTGTCTCTTTAACTGGCAGAAAGTGGGCAACCTTAGAGAATCGGTCAATGAAGACAAATATAGCATCATTACCCTTCTGGGATTTGGGAAAACCAGTAATGAAATCCATTTGGACCTTGTCCCATTTCCATTCAGGAATTGCAAGGGGTTGCAGAGTTCCTGCGGGCCTTTGATGTTGAGCTTTAACGCGGCGACAAACGTCGCACTCAGAAACATAACGAGCAATATCTCGGTTCATATTAGGCCACCAGTATCTCTGACAAATGTCACGGTACATCTTTGTGCTACCAGGATGAATTGACAGAGGAGTGTCATGAGCTTCCATCATAACGTGTTCTCTCTTATCTTTGAACTTAGGTACGAAGAGACGGTGTTGGAAGAATAGGATCCCATCATTATCAAGATGGAACTCCGACGGTTTTCCTTTTTCAAGGTACCGCTTGATCCTTTCAACTTCAGAGTCATACCGTTGCATAGTCTTGATGATGTGTTCTAAATCTGGTTCGACAACGAGGGTATTGAGATAACCCTGTGGAACAATATGGAGGTTCAATTTAAGAAACTCTTCATAAAGAAGAGGTTGTGATTCCTGAACCATATGGTTACTGCAATAAGCCTTGCGGCTCAAAGCATCGGCCATTACATTTGCCTTGCCAGGGGTGTATGAGATATTCATATCATAATCGGCTATTGTCTCGAGCCATCTTTGTTGACGAAGGTTCAGATCCGGTTGAGTATATAAATACTTCAAGCTTTGATGATCCGTATATATCTCGCAACGGTTACCGAGAAAGTAATGTCGCCATAGATTCAGGGCATAAATAACCGCAGAAAGTTCGAGATCGTGCACTGGGTAATTTTCTTCGTGAGGACGCAATTATCGGGAGGCATAAGCAATCACTTTGCGTTCTTGCATTAGGACACAGCCTAATCCTTAACGGGAGGCATCGCAGTATATCACGAAATCCTTTTGGGAATCCGGGGGTGCTAATACTGGGGCAGATGTCAATTTATCTTTTAGTGTCTGAAAGCTTTCTTGACATTTTTCTGTCCACTCAAATTTAACACCTTTGTGAAGCAGATTTGTCAATGGTTTTGCAATCTTGGAAAAGTTCTCAACGAATCGACGGCAATAACTTGCAAGTCCGAGAAAACTTCTGACTTGCTTGACATTCTTCGGTGGAGTCCAGTCAAGAATAGCCTGAACTCGTTCGGGGTTAACAGCAATTCCATCCTTGGAAATTACATGACCAAGGTAAGTTACTTCAGAAAGCCAAAATTCACATTTGGAATACTTGGCATACAACTGGTGTTCTCGGAGCCTTTCTAGTACCAAACGGAGGTGTTCAGCATGTTCTTCTTTATTCTTAGAATAAATCAGGATATCATCCAAATATACCACAACGAATTTGTCGAGGTAATCCATGAATATATAATTCATCAAACGGGAGAAAGTTGCTGGAGCATTCGTTAGGCCAAAGGACATGACGGTGTATTCATGGGAGCCATAACGAGTGATGAATGCAGTCTTGGGAATATCCTCTTCACGGACACGGATCTGGTGATAACCCAACCTCAGGTCGAGTTTAGAGAACACCGATGATCCAGCGAGTTGATCATAAAGATCATTGATCCGGGGCAGTGGGTATTTATTCTGGATTGTGGCCTGGTTAATGGGCCGATAATCCTGAACCAAACGGTTAGTTCCATCCTTCTTCTTAACGAAGAGTGAAGGTGCTCCCCAAGCAGAGGAACTGGGGCGGATGAAACCACTCTTAAGTGACTTGTCGATTTCTTCCTTAAGGTCGAGTAGGTGATGCGGAGGCATCTTATAAGGTCACTTGGCAATAGGGACGGTGCCAGGCTTCAAGTCGATGACGAACTCAACAGCTCTAGCCGGGGGTATCCCTGGAAGTTCTTCTGGAAAGACGTCTGGAAAATCTCGAACGACAGGAACGTTCTCGATCCCTTCCAGAGGTGAGGCGTTCAGAGCATTCAGAGCATATATCTGAGCTTCAGCGTCCCGAGTAATGCGGGCGGTATAGTTCACTATCTCATCGGTGGGGTGAAGAAGTTGGACGACTTTTTTGGCACAATTGATCGAAGAAATGTGAGCTTCCAACCAATCCATTCCAAGTATCAGGTCTATGGTGGAAGACTTCAGGACAATGGGTGATGCAAGGAATTCCAATCCTTTAATTTCGACGGTAACGTCAGGTGCTATTACGTCAGCATGACAGTGACCTCCGGGAGTTTTAATGACTAACGGAGGATGCATTTTCTCATATCAAATGCCATGCATCAATGCAAATTTTCCAGAGATGAATGAATGTGATGCTCCTGAATCAAATAAAACAGAAGCAGGTACTGAATTAACAAGAAGGGTACCCATCACAGTAGCAGGTTGATCCTGGACTTCTTCAATGTCAATGTTGTAGGCGTGTCCACGACCATGTGCAGCAGATCCAGTATTATAGTTGCGGGTCTGGTTGTTGCCACGACCATTGCCACGGCCAGTACGAGGAAAGGCTAACTGATTCTGATTCTGGCGGCAGTCTTTAGCCTGGTGTCCTGGTTTGCGGCACTTGAAGCACAGACCATCTTCAGGACGAAGAGGAGCATTGTTTTCAATAGCTTGAGTTTTTGGCTGCCTCGATGGTGGAGGAGGCAGACATGGTGCAGCATAGTTGTTCTTTGGCGCAGAGGTATTGGAACGGAATGCATTGTTGGGGATCCAAACTCAACGCTTCGATGCTGAGCCCGAAGATGAGCCAGCATCACGATAGCGCTTCTGCGAGTCCTTGTGTTCCATCTGAGCGGTCTCAACAAGAATAGCCTTGTTCGTCAGAGTTGAAAAGTCATTGAAGTCTTGAGTAGCTAGTGCAAGCTTGAGGTCGGGGTGTAGTCCATTACGGAACTTCTCTTCTCTGCGTGCATCTGTAGCGATGTCTTCTTCAGCATAGCCGGAGAGGTCTAGAAATTCCCGCTGATAAGCTTCGACAGTCTTGTTGCCCTGAGTGAGGTTACGGAACTGGGTCTTCTTGCGTTCCATAATTGCTTGAGGGATATAACGTGTACGGAAAGCAGCCTGGAACTCATACCAAGTGATGACTGTTCCAACAGGCAGAGTACGCTTGTGTGTGTCCCACCATTGAGCAGCGGGGCCCTTTAAGAAAAAGGCCGCTAAGTTGACGTAGTTGGCAGGGGCGACATTAGCAGACTCCATCTCGTGAGTGATGTCGCGGAGCCACTCATCGGCATCCAGGGGCTTGTCTGAGTTGCGGAACTGCGTTGGGTTGAGTCGTGTAAACTCTGTCAAAGTTACTGAAGCTGGGTTCTAGTTCTGGTTGTTCTGATGCGGAAACTGAGCCATGATTCCCACCATGAACTGGCGGTTGAGCTCAAACTGTTGCATCGTAGCCGCCATATAGTCTGGCGGTGGTGGGCGTTCAGGGGCACGACCACGACCACGACCACCTGGTCTAACCATCCTGCTAAGTATCAACAGGGGGTAGTTTAGTAAAAGCAATTGTGAGCGTTTAGTGACAAACATGATGTAACTCGACAGCAATTTAAGTAGTGTAACAGATACATAACAGTAGTCGATTAAGACATACAGATCCATACACAGAGTCGGGTACATACGGACAGCATAACGGCGCAAATTGAAAAACTAGAGACACACTAGGCGGCACGCAGGCACGCGGTAAGGAAGTACACAACATGACATAGCAAAGGCTACATCAGCCTCGGAGAAAACCACTGAAACGGGGTAACTGCAAGTGCGGACGACGAATGTTCGTCGCGGTAGGATCCTGTACTCCATATGCACTCTGATGCAGAACCCGGTCTCGAACTGTAAGAAGAGGTCCACGTGCAGGCGTGTGACCTCCCACAGCAGGCCAATCAATACCTGGCGGCATCTCGGTCCTGCGTGGGTAAAGAATATACTCCGGATGTATCCCTGCACGAACAGCTGGTAGCAACTGTGTCATAGCCTCGTAGTAGCGTGCTCGAGTGGCGAACAAATCGACGGCAAGAGCCCGAACAGTGCGATCCAGAGCCTGAGTGCACTGAATCAGAACCTGCGGGTCGTAGCGTCGAGACTCGTACGGGGGACAGATAGCTGTGTTGTATCCAGTAGCATCTCCAACAGGTGCATACGGAATGTACCGAAACACAGTATCATCCAAGTTAGCATTGTGCTCTCCTCGGAGACGTACGAAAGCAGAGTAGGCGGCATCATGGACTGCCATCTCAATCGTCACGCCTAATCCGTGAAAAAGGTGTAGCTCGGTGTCTGAGTTGTTCTGCTGATCATAAATCCGAACTTCAGCATAGTACTGTTCCTGGTTGAACTCGCGGTAAACCTCATAAACCAAGTACTCGGGATACCAACGGTTGCCAAGTCTGCTCATGAGAGCGATCAGGACAGCTGGAAACCCAGGGGTATTACGAGCCCAAGTGCGAAGCACAAGCAGTGTCATAGGACGCGGTGCAAACAAACGGTCCATCTGAAACAGAGGAAATTCAGATTTGTCAAATGACAATGAGAAGTTTAACACAACTCGGAGAGAAAGGTTAAACAAAACAATGGAAAGGAAAATGACTATCAGACTAATCAGATCAATGACAGGGAAATCACACAGATATCCAGCTCTCCGGGTAGACAGGATTTACGAGATCCTAAGTGTCCCAGAGTATAGACGAGGAATAAAAGATCCTAATACTACCCAGTTGGCGATGTGGGCCCGTAAGCCACACAGCTAAGTTAATAAATTAGTTTTTCGATGTCTAGACTCGACTTCGGCCAAGGAATTTGGAGGGGGGCTTCCTACAGGCAGTCGGCTCTGATACCAACTTGTGGCGCCCCCGACTCAATCGTACACTAATCATACACGCAAACATGTACGATCAAGCACAGGGACTCACGGGAAGATATCACAACACAACTCTAACACAATTTAAACGGAGGTCCACAATATTACAAACCAGGGATCCAAAGATCTGAATACATAAGTCAGTCATACAAATATTATTTGAGTACAGACATAGTTAAACAAGTTTTGCCTTAAGAAGGCTAGCACAAACAGCGACACTAGATCGAAAGGCGTTGGCCTCCTGCCTGGGAGCCTCCGATCCTACTCCTGGTCATCTGGCTCGATCCAGTAGTAAGTACCCTCTGGACCCTCCTGGTAGTAAGCTCCGGTGGTGGCATCTGGCTCCAGGACTCCATCGTCTGATGTATCATCAATGTAGGGTATGGGGAAAAGAGAAAGTAAAGCAACCGTGAGTACTCATCCGAAGTACTCAGCAAGCAAGGATCTATACTACATATGCAACATTATCAATGGAGAAAGGCTGTATATGTGGACGGGGTTGCAGAAATGCCAGAATAGAGAGAAGGCCTAGTCCTATCGAAGACTAGCATCTTCAAACATCTTCACCAGGCCATCATCTTGCAGCAGTAGAAGAGAGTAGAATAGCATTTTATTTAGCAAACATGTTGAAGTACAGCTTAAAGATCCTTCCTCGACTCCCAAGCGAGAAAGCGATCCCGAAGCTTCAATTAAGTAACAAGTATCCAGTTTAAGTAGTAGATCGGGATACACAAACTCAGCGTCCTTTACCGTAGGACCGGGTATCGATAGAAGATTCATCCCTGCAGGGGTGCACTACTGTTACCCAACACACTCGATCAACTCTGGCCGGACACACTTGCTGGGTAATGCCCGTCCTCGGAAGATCAACACAAATCAGTGCTCTACCTAGGCTCGGCAGAGAGGTCAGCACGCCGGACTAACCTATGCACCCAGAGGTCTCGGGCCATCGCCCTGGGCACCCTGCGCGTTGCGAGACTGGCCGGGGTGCAGGCGCGACACTGAACTCGTCAGTGAAGTATCCAGCCCAATCCGACAATCAGCCCGCACGGTGAATCGTGACGTCAGACGAGCTTTCAGAGAAACGTACTTCGCAGAGGGTCCCATAACCATTATCCCGCGTGGTGGTAGTGCGTATAGGGCACGTCGACCCACTCAGATCACACACCCAAATCTAATAGGCTCAATTAGTATCACGCGGAGACAATCAGAGTCTCTGATACTCTGCCACAATGTCACACTCGAGTGCCCTTCCGGCACACCCGAAAATCATAGATCCCCAGCGGGTACCCACCAGGGTGGACCCGCCTGTAACAAAGTTCAAGTAATCATGTGGTCATAACATCAAGGGGGAAACCCGAGGAATCACCCTCGACGGATTCCACTCGACGAAATCATCAGGGTGAACGTATGAGGTATCACCCTTGAGGTTCACACTAAGGGTTGCACGACAGGGTCGTATCGGAAGTGGAGAAGGAGGAATCACCCTCGATGACCACGACCGAACAGCTACACTGCAGAGTATTCATCCGGAGTGCGTTACGAGGTATCACCCTCGGCACTCGATAGTTACCACGCAGAGTCGTACAACTAAGGGGGTGTGAAGTGAGGTGTCGGTCTCTGGTCGACGATCATGTTGATCGAGTCGTCGATGATCAAGCAGGGGCAACAAAGGAAAGGTGGTGGGGTCACTGATGGTTCACTACCAACCTATACTAAACAGTTTATCATAGGCAGGTAAGGTAGCAATGAACAGGTTACAACAGCAGGCTATGCATCAGAATAGGAGCATACATTAACAGTAGCAAAATCTAATGCAAGCAGGAGAATAGAATGGGCGATATCTGGAATGCTCAAGGGGGGGGGGGCTTGCCTGGTTGCTTTGGCAAGAGAGGAAGGTCGTCAACGGGCTGCTCGTCGGTAGAGTAGTTGTACCCGGGTGCAGCGTCGTCGGTCTCAACGTCTATCGAGAGAGAGAAGGAGGGGGAGAGAAATAATAAATTCACGGCAATAATGCAAACAATATGTATGACATGCCTAAATGATATGCCGGGGTGTTCTACTGCCTAACTAAATGATTTAGTTAATTTAGGAATTTATTTGGATTTATTTAATTAAAGTTGGGCACTATTCATTTACTGAAAACGGTCCAAAAGTTCAATGTTCTTATAGCTGCGGGCGTCTGACGGGAATACGGAGGACGTATTCGGGTTCGTATCGAAATTCTGAGCAAGTTTCATATATAAAATATTTTCATCGAAGTTACAGATTATTTAATATGATTTTCTAAAGTTTTATTAATTTCTGGAATTTATTTAATTATTTAAATCAACATTATCCGATACAGTGTGCGATGACATCAGCATGACCTAAGCATGATGTCAGCGGTCAACTCTGGCTGACCAGAGTCAAACCTGACAGGTGGGACCCACATGTCATACACTGTGGCTTAATCAGAGAGGTTAATTTAATTATCTGAGTTAATTAACAGGTGGGGCCCAGCAGTCAGTGACTGATTAGTGTTTAATTAACTAATTAACAGATTTTCTGTTTATTTAAATTCAATTAAACGGCCGGGCCCCACATGTCAGTGAGACAGGGCGGCCACGTCAGCGTTGACCCCGGTCAGCAGGGTCAACGGGGCCCGCGGGGCCCCACAGTCAGTGGCATAGGGCGGGACCCGCCAGTGCCACGTCGGCGGTGGCCGGCGACGCGCCGGAGTAGCTCCGGTGAGCCAAAACGCGGCGGCGCGAGTCGGGCTTGGCTCGGGTTTTGCCTATGGTGGGTCTCTGGGGCTGGGGTAGGTTGCGTTCGACGCGGCTCGTCGTCGCGCGTCGAATGGCGGCGGTGCGGGGTGCTGGGGAGGCCGGAGCTGAGCGCCAAGAGCTCGTCGGCGGCGAGGTTCTCGGGCGAGCTACGGGATCGACAAAACGGCGCGCGTTCAAGCGTTGTGAGGAGTTAGGCGGGGTCTATGCGACGCGGCGAAGCAGATGGGCAGCAGCACATGACCAAATGGTCGCCGGATGGTCGCCGGCGACGAGGTCCGCGGCGGTGGGTGTGGCCTAACGCGGAGCGGCGGCTACGGTACGCTAGCGAGCTAATGGAGAGGGGGAGGAGGAACAGGAGCTCACAGTGGGGCGTAGCCGTTCAAAGTGGGCTCGGGGAAGGCCTGGAGTAGCCGGAATCGACGGCGAATGGTGGCGGGGATCCGAGGAAGAAGACGGCGACGTGGGGGCGATGCAGGGCGCTCGGCTTCGGTTCGTCGGCGCAGGAGTCGTAGAGGAGCACGGCGGAGCTCGTGGGCACGTCGTAGTGGCGAGGCAGAGGCGGTGGCTACGCGGGCGATGGAGCAATGGCGATGGCTGCGTCGGCCATGGCGGCAAGCGAGCGAGGGAGGGGAAAGAGTGTGGCGAGGGAGGCACCAGAGGGCTGCGGGGCTTGCCCTTATCCTCGCGGCGGGCGCGGCGCGTTGTTCGAGCAGGGGGAATAAGGGGGGGGGTTGGGGGGGGGCGGGGGGCGGGGCGCGTGCGTGCGGGCGCCGCAGCCCGGCCGGGTGTTCGACAGCGAGGCGAGGAGCAGTGCGAGAGGTGGGGGACGGTGCGAGGACGGGCTGGCCAGGCGCTGTAGCAAGCAGGCCGAGTGTACAGTAGATCATTTAGGCCTTTTCCTTTTTCTCTTTTCTGTTTCTTTTTCTTTTCTGTTCTGTTAATTGTTTAGGCCCCAAATGGATTTTGTAAAAAGTGTGAGCTAGTCCTTAAATACCAGTGCACTATACCCTAACACCAAAAATTAGTTTGGGCAAAACATCATTTCATATTCGATCTAGATTAATTAAAAGGCTTGTAAATATTATTTTCAGCCACTGTTAAAAGAGGTTTGGGTCACCTAATTAATTTATTAAATGTTGGTTACAATTTTAGAATGGTCTCTGCAATATTTGTTATTTACTGAATATTTTAGTTTTTATGTTGGACAACTTTTATATCTCACTTTCATTTAAATTTGAATTTGACTTAGGAGTTGAAATGCAATATGATGCAAATGATGATTATGCACTGTTAATCATGCTAACATGTCATTATCAAAAGTGATTACTGTTGCTAATCACCGGGGGTGTTACACAGCGTTAGTAGCAGGTACCAGAATGATCCAGGAAAGGGTCATTGGAGAAAAGTTAAAAATATTTTATAGTGCCTTAACAGGACTAAGGAAATGTTCCCATTGTTTGGAGGTGATGAAGAGCTCATTGTAAAGGGTTACTCTGATGCAAGCTTCATGACTGATCCAGATGACTTTAAATCTCAATCAAGCTTTGTTTTCACACTCAATGGTGGCACAGTGAGCTGGAAAAGTTCCAAGCAAAGCACTGTGGTGGATTCTAAAATGAAGGTGGAGTTCATCGCTTCTTCAGAAGCTGTGAAGGAGGGTTATTGGATTAAGAAGTTCGCAACCGAGCTTGGTGTGGTTCCAAGTGCACTGGATCATATGGATCTCTATTGTGATAATAGTGGCACCGTAGCAAAGGCAAAGGAGCCAAGGTTCCACCAAAAATCCAAACATATTGAATGCCTATTTCACATAATCCGAGATTTTGTGAAGCATGGAGACGTAAAACTATGCAAGATTCACAATAACATGAATATGTATGATCCGATGATGAAGCCTCTACCACGAGCAAAACATGCGCAACACCAAAATGCCATTGGTGTTAGAGAACTTCTATAACTAGATTATTGACTCTAGTGCAAGTGGGAGACTATTGGAAATATGTCCTAGAGGCAATAATAAAGTATTATCTTATTTTCATGTTCATAATTAATGTTTATATTTCCGTGCTATAATTGCAATGGTTCTTGAATATGATATTCGAAGGAAAACTAAGTTGCATCTGTGGAAACATAGACACCAAGTAGATTCCTAGTCTCACCTCTAAGACTAGCTCATGTATTGCATGATGATCCTGTTTTCCCGATCATAGGGGATTGTTAAAGTTACAAGGATGGCAGGAATAATGAGAACACATTGTTGGTAGAACAATGGTGTTGGATGATGGTTCAATATTTTGCCACTTTTACAAGGGTGTTTTGATATGGTTTTTGAAATGTTTTTGTTAATTCTCGTATTTTTTGAACACTAATCCTTCCAGAAAGAAGAAAACTTGTTTTTCCTTATGATGTCCATAAATACATATATTTGGAAGGAAACCAATCAAGATCCCAATAAATGAAGTCATTTGGAGCAAACTCCCTTTTGGAAGAAAATTCATCAGACGAGCCAGAGTGAAAGACGGCGCATGGTACGAGTGCACATGCTCGTACCAACGGTAGTACTAGATGGTGTTGCCTCCCCCTTATGCACACAAGCAACTTTTGTGAAGGGGAGGAGAGCAAATACGAAGAGGACCCTCCACCAAAACAGCCAGAACACGAAGATAAGGGATCCGGAGAAAAAGAACCTCTGGAGATCCATTCCATCTCTTTTGCTCGATCCCCATTTCATTCATCGCAACATCACCATCGAGAGAGGAATTCCAAGTTGTAACATTAGGGTTTGTAACTCTATTCAGACTCATCTCGAGATCAAGACTTGTTTAATCATGCATCCTATTATAGATCATTGTGATATTGTCGATAAGATTTCTCTTCGGTTGATCTCTGAGTTATTTGGTTATCCCCCTCTCATGTGTGAGTATTCCCCCATAGGAGTGGGAAATGTAGGGGATTGGTGAGATTCATTTGTGCCTATTCTATATGTCATAATTTGTGATAATAGTTCTATGTTTGATCAGTAAGTTGTTTATCTATGGTGAACTTAATGCGTGTTGTCTAATTTAAGGGCCCAGGCTACATGATCTGAAGACCTACACAGGTAACACATATTGTTTAGCAAATCTGTGACCTCCATGTGATAGGTGTTGGTATCTATCAAGAGCGAAGACAATATGAGATAACAGGGATCCATGACACTTAATGCATTGTTTATGTCTTATGACCTTAATTGCGGAAACAACCATGCTATGGCAACGTCAAACCAGGATGATAGGGGAGAATAAGTCCGGCATGGAGGAGTTCGACCATACAAGAGTGAGCCGCATACAGAACAAACAATCTACGCACTAGAATCAGAATACAAGGTAATTGATATTACCGTCGGACTAGCACATTTGATGTACAACATGATCCGAAGTTTCTCCGCGCCTAACCTCTCCATTGTAGACAACCGACTATTTACCTTCCATTGTTTTCTTTTATGTTCTTTACTTTTAAGCTCTTTATAATTCTCTTTGCAATCACCCACTCTTTTGCCAGTCTAGTATATATGTTTCAATGGACAGTAACAACCTCTGCAGATTTTTAGACAGTTATTTCACACAGGACCTGTGACAACTTGTGTGTGAGAGAAACGCTAAAATTAATACTCTCCTCTGCTCTTCATTGGGACGATTACTATTGGGATAATTACACGAAGGTGCTACGCTACCCTGTGTGTCTTGCAGGCCATCAAGCATTTTCTGGCGCCGTTGCCGGGGAACTAAGCACTGAGTATTAGTCTCATAACTGATTTGCAAGTGTTGTTATCATAGATGCTCGCTGTCACCAACAGAGGCTCTACTCGTTCTGGAAGAACTTATCTACCCGACTATATCACATGTTATCCAGAGGAGCGATGAGCTTCATTAATAAAAAAATAAAAAAATCAAACTCCTGAGATTAACACTTTGTTTGCAGACATGACGATCACTACAAAGATGGAAAAGTCTTTGAAGGAGTATGGTGCTCCTTATATGAGCTCAAGATCTCCCATAGTTTATCCTAGTAATTTCACTTCTGATTATTCGGTTGATGGTGATCTTATTGATGAAGTGAAAAAGCATGCCTTTTCAGGAGAAGAAGAAGAAGACCCTCAAGCACATCTAATGCTCTTTGATGATTTATGTGGTACTTTTAAAATCAAAGATGTGCCTAGAGATTTTATCCTGCTTAAACTTTTTAGATTCCCTTTGAAAGACAAAGCTAAAGAATCGTATAACAGGCTTCCTTATAGCAGCATAACCAGCTGGAAGGCCTGTTCAGAGAAGTTCATGTACAATTTTTTCCTCTCTCCAAGATAGCAATGCTTCGAGGAGATTTTCCCTCTCTGTCCTAACCATGGCTTCTCTAAATATATGATACTCTATTTATTTTATCATGGGATAGATGACGAATCAAAATCCATCCTTGATGTTAGTGCAGGTGGAGTATTCGTATCTTTAACCCCGAAGGCTGGAGAGGAGTTGATACAGAGGATCATGACTGCTAAAGAACAATGGTGTATTGAAGAACTAGTTAAGTTCTCAGGAAAAGTTTACCATGTTGAAAACATGGATGAATCCAGAGAGGTTACAAAAGAGAAATGTAAGCCTGTTGCGAAAATTAAACAAGAAAAGGTAGACCTCTTTAGTATCTATCAATGGGAGGATGAACTCAACGAGGCAATGAACAAATTCAAACATCACCAAGAAGGTTTTATAATAAAAATCAGGAGATGTCTCTATTGAAATGGAATGGTTATATCTCACCTCTCTTAAGGACTCGATGGTTTAGGTCATACCGTGAAAAATTTAGATAAACATTCTCGCATGATTGAAACTCAGTATTCACAAATTGCTAAAACTCAATTTTTATTTCTCACCCAACTTGATGAAGATAATATTGTTTCTTCTAATATTATCACTACTAAAAGTGGAATAACTACAGATGACCCTAAAGAACCTGACTGGTATGAAGAAGAACAAGTTAAGAAGAAAAGAGATAGTCAACATCAAATTCAAGAAGTATCTTCTTAACCCCGATGATGACAAAGAAGGATCGCTTCATCAAGATGCTTGAGGTAATGAGGAAGAAGGTGAGAACGATACAGAAGTGGATTTCGACACAGAAACTGCCGATGGAGAAGACAAAGAGGAGGTTGTTCCAGAACCCGATGTAATTAAAGACTGAATAAAAGAAAAGAGGAGGAAGCCCCCATATCCAAAAAGAATTCAAGAAGTCTTCCCCGAAAGAAACAAGGAGAAAGGTAAGGAGAAAATTTAAGAAAAAGTTAAAATGAAGAAGACTCTACCCTACCCGAAGGCAGTTAGACCTCCTTCAAATAACGAACTTTTTGCATGTTTTGTGAAAACTATTAAGAATCTTCAAGTTTCTTTGCATGTTACCGATAGTCTAAAGATTCCTACTTTTTTAAAGTTTATGTTTGATATTATTAACAGTAAAAGAAGTTTGAATTTAGAAGAACAGGTGGCAATGATAATAAGCTATCCCTTCGATGAAAAGATACCAGCAAAGCTAGGAGATCCAGATATACCGACGATAACTTGTTTGATAGGTAACATCGATATACACAATGCTCTATGTGACATCGGAGTAGAGGTAAGTGTTATGCCCTTGTCACTTTATAATAAGTTAAACTTAAGAGCATGTATCTCAATCGTAATAACTTTGCAGATGGTAGATAAGTCTACCACAAAGCCAATAAGTGTGGCTGAAGACGTCCTTTTGAGATTGGACAGACATGTCATTCCTACTGATTTTATTGTACTTGATACGCCTGAAGATGAAAAATTATCTATTATTCTCGGGAGACCATTTTGGAATACCACAGGTTTTGCACTCGATTGTGCCTTGGGGAAGGTTACTTTCTGAATATATGACAAAGATATTATCAGATACTTTCCGAGGATGCCCGGAGAGAAGGAGAAGTATGTTCCACCTCAGAAAAGAATATGCGCGGTAAGTAAAGAAATTCGCAAACCACCTGAGGAAGAAAAGAGGAGAGCAAAGAAAAAGATGCAAAAATTTTGAGCAGAAAGGGCAAAAGATGGCTAACAGAACGAGTGATCTGGCTCATACTGCCGGTCGTACCAAGCACCCGAGGAATCACCTCTGCAATCCAGGACCAATGACAGCATAGGTTACGAGTGCGACCGCTCGTACTCATGCTTGTACCACTTCAACACTAGAAGCAATCGAAGGTCTCATTTTCCAAGATGGCCTAAGGTACGAGCATGGTCACCCGTACCCTGGCTCGTACCGAAAGGGAGCTTCGACTAACAGAAGGTTCAGTTTTTTAAGACGGCGTAGAGTACGAGTGCTACCGCTCGTACCTTGGGTCGTACCGCATCCACTCGGCCAAAGTTCAAACCATCCAGGACGTTTGACGGCATGTGGTACGAGCGCTCGTGCTCGTACCACCACTTTTACCAGATACGCAGAAAACCTAGATCAAGGATTACACGCGAGACAGCGCACGGTATGAGCGTGCGTGCTCATATCATGTGAAATCTAGCCTGTTAAGGCCGGTGGCGGAAGGAGGGTGCCATTCATCCCCTACCTTTCACTCTACACTCTCTCTTTCTCTCTCAAACCCTTCTCCAAATCCACCCAAACATATGATTCTTTGCGTTTTTCGTCCGTTTGATCCATGCAAGCTCTTCTCCGGTACGTTTCTTCCCCTATCCATGGTTTATTTCCTCCATTCTACGATTATTTTGTTCTAGTTTTTGTTTTAGATGAGATTGATATTAGTTTGATTTGAACATTAGAGTTAGAAGTAATTGGTTAGAATCATTCTTAGGTAATATATAGACCCTATCCCCACATAAAACTTATTAATTTTCTGTTTGTTTTGTGTAGGTCACGATGAAGAGCCTTTTTAGCAAGGGGAAGAAGAATGCGACCGAGGGTTCCCGTGTAAAGCTACCACAGAGCAAGTGCGCAGCACTCATAGTGGACTACAACCAGAGCTATGCCGTGCAGAGCAACCGTGAGGTGGACCCCACTAGGCGGAGGTGTGAGGTGTTCTTGCTACAGGAAGCGCTCTTTGACGAATTTGTTTGGTTGGTGAACAATGCTGGCATGGGGGTGTTCAGCATGTTCCACACCTAGACCTATGAGGAGCTCACCCATGAGTTCCTCGCCAGCTTCCAGGACACACTCGAGGACGCCGATGCTCTACCGATGTGCTCCCTCTCTCTTGGGGGAGAGGTACGTGCGCTCACACTTCAGGAGCTGTGCGATAAGTTCGGCTTCATGAACGAGGGCTACATCAGCAAGAGGGGGTGGATGACACACAAGTATAAGGGATCTATCATAGTCCTTTCGATAAGTACGAGTGTCGAACCCAACAAGGAGCAGAAGGAATTGATAGGTAGTTTTCAGCAAGGACTTCACTGCAAGTGCTATAAGATAGTTTTAATAGATAGTTTGATAGCAAGATAATTTGTGACAAAGTAACAAGTAACAAAATAGCAAGGTGCAGCAAGATAGCGCAATCCTTATTTATGCTAAGGATAGGCCGGTGGTACTTCTTATCTCTACTCCTAAAGGGGGACTTGGTAGCTTCACCTCCACGGTTTATTTTTGTCTAGTTTTTTTTGCTTCACCTCCCACCATCCTGTCCCGCTAGTTTTTTTCGCTTCACCTCCCATGCAACGAAAAAAATCTGAATAGATCTAAAGTTTCCATGCGGGCGCAAGTTATTTAATAATGTCTTTATGTGAAAGAATCAATCACGGTCAATCTCTAATCAATCTCTAAAGACCAGATCTAAATTAATTAACCTTACCATAAGTCACTCAATCACATTAATTAATCTTTCCACACATCACCAAAATCACATTAATTAACATTACCATATGTCGCTCAATCACATTAATGTCGCATGACACATCCTACCAAATTATAATGGTGTTGCACCACAATATCAATTTCCAACATAATTAACATATTGTAATTTACTTATGATGCATGACATAGCCTACCAAATCTATAATTTGGTTCTTTCCGCCTGCCCCATGACATATAATGTCCAGGCCTGCCTTTATCCTTTGAGCTGATCTGGTCCTGTCTTCAAGCTCAAAGAGGGTGATGGCGACCCGATACAGTCTTGGTCGCCCTGGATCGAAGAGGGTGATAAAATGCCATACTTTCAGACTTAATTTGGTGAAAATGTGACATTGGCTAAGATTAATATGAAAATCACATTTACATTTGGTACATGACACATAAAATATGAGGGTTTCTATTACAGTGTGCTATTAATTATTTCACATTATGAAATTATCGATGTTGAGGTGTATTAATGCCTATGTTTTTTGCTTGCAGATGGATTCTCCGACACCATTCAGTGACCGCACTCCTTTTAATGACCTGTCCAACACAAGTAACATTGACACAAGTGACATTAATCATGTAATGTGTAAGTATACTGCCTCGCGCATTGAGATAAGAGATATATTTGTGAACCACCCTCAACTTCTCAAGGTTTCTGCCTTGACATATCTTGTAACCTTTTGTGTCTCTGCTATTTTGTCTATGTAGCAATAATCACGAGGTATGCACTTGGCTCTTGATTTTTCTGCTATGTAGTGTTGTTGACAATAATCATATGGTATGCCCTTGGCTCTTGGTAAATTTGGTGACCTAAAAGCATTTTTAGGTAACTGAGATAGGAAGTGAGGGGGATATTTTTCTCTCTCTTCTCTAACGGATACATAAATTTATACCACGAATCAGGCATGTGTGTGTGAGGGAGGGAAGATGGGAGAAATGTTGACATTTTTCATACTTTGGACAAACATTTCTATTCATAGCTTTCTTTTTCCGTGCAACGCATGAGCGTGGCGCCATCATGGTAGAGCCCGGGTGAGGGGTGGGTCTAGTATAGAACCAGGAGGTACTCCCACTAAGATGGGAAGGTGGTTGTAGCCCTTGTCCCTTGATGCTGGCCTGCCATGGCGGCGCCGATTGCTACTTGTAGACTGCATTGGATTTTTATCCCCGAAGAGGAGAGGATGATGCAGCACAGTAGAGTAAGTATTTCCCTTAGTTAAGAAACCAAGGTTATCAATCTAGTAGGAGAACCAAGCAACACCACGTAAACAGCACCTGCACACAAAACGCAAACCTTCGCACCCAACGCAAACGAGAGGTTGTCAATCTCTCGGCGGTCAAGAAATGAGATTAAACGATATACGATAGATTGATAAATAAATAAAAGATAAAATAATGCAGCAAGTATTTTTGGTATTTTTGTATAAGTAAACGAAATAGATCTTATATTAAAAGTAGACCCGGGGGCCGTAGGATTCACTAGTGGCATCTCTCACAAGAAAATAGTATACGGTGGATAAACAAATTACTGTTGAGCAATTGATAGAAAAGCAAATAATTATGACGCTATCCAAGGCAATGATCATGATATAGGCATCACATCCAAATCAAGTAGACTGACTCCTGCCTGCATCTACTACTATAACCTCACACATCGACCGCTATCCAGCATGCATCTAGTGTATTAAGTTCATAAGAACGAAGTAATGCATTAAGAACGATGACATGATGTAGTTAGGACAAAAGCATATAAGAATTCATCCCAACTTGTTATCCTTAATGGCAACCACACATGCGTATCAACTCCCCTTCTGTCACTAGGACTGAACACCGCAAGATGGAACCCATTACCGAGCACCTCTTCCCATTGCTAGAAGATCTAATCTAGTTGGCCAAACCAAACCAAAACTTCGGAGAAGAAATACAAGGCTATACTAAATCAGGCATAAAAGAGATCAGCAAAGAACTCAAATAAAACAAGGGTAGATCTGATCATAAACTCATAATTCATCGGATCTCAACAAACACACCGCACGAAGTCATTACATCGGATGGATCTCCACAAAGATCATGGAGACCATTGTATTGAGATACAAAAAGAGAGAGAGAGAGAGAGAGAGAGCCATCTAGCTACTACCTATGGACCCGTAGGTCTGTGGTGAACTACTCACGCATCATCGGAGAGGCGGCAAGGATGATGTAGAGCCCCTCCGTGATGAGTTCCCCCTCCGGCGGAGTACCGAAAAAGGCCTCCAGATGGGATCTGGCGAGGACAGAGGCTTGCGGCGGCGGAAAAAGTATTTCGTGGACTCCCTTTAGGGTTTTGGAATATTTGAGAATTTATAGAGGTGGAAGTAGGTCAAGAGGCGCAAGGTGGGTCCCACACAACACCTGGGCACGCAGCCCCTTTGGCGCGCTGTGGTGTTGTGTGGGCCCCACCAGCGTCAGCTTCCGTAGCCTCCAAGTTCCTGGTGATCCTTATCTTCAATAAATAATCCTCAAAAAGTTTCGGGATGATTTGGTCTTTTCTGATAATGATTTCCCACGAAACAAAAATAGGGCAGAAAACAGGAACTGGCACGTGGCACTAAGTTAATAGGTTAGTCCCCAAAAATGATATAAAAATATATATAATGATAATAAAAACATCCAAGAACAATAATATCATATCATGAAACAAGCAAAAATAATAGATTCGTTGGAGACGTATCAAGCATCCCCAAGCTTAACTCCTGCTCATCCTTGAGTAGGAAAGTGATAAAACAGATTTTTGATTGTGGAATGCTACCCAACATACTTCAAGTTATTTTCAAAGCATAGACATGAGGACTTAGATGATTCAAAGCAATAGTCTATATTTGACATGAGGACATAAATACTCAAGTGATGCTAACAAGCAACCATGCCTTTCAAAATAACAATGCTAAAGTAAACTATCCCTAGCCCATTATGCTCAATCATTGATCCATTCATGATGCACACTCGAATATCAATCATACTCCATGCACACACATGACCACATGACCGCCCTAGTTGGTACTTTTAAAGAGAAGGATGAGACTCAATATAAAAGTAAATAGAAAGGCCCTTCGCAGACAGAAGCATTGATTTATAGAGGTGCCAGAGCTCAAGTTTTAAAAGAGAGATGAAAATTTATTTTGGGTGGCATGCTTTTCTCGTCAACGAGAACGACTTAAGGTTCCAAACACTTCTCACATTGTATACATCATAGACGGTTCCCAAATAGAAAGTAAATTATTATTTTTTGTATATCTCTTTTCCCCCATCATCGTTTCAGTTTCATCAAGACTTTGGTCTCTCAACCGTCACATCCGAGAATGAAATATTTTTTTGTTTCCACCATTACTTATCACAATCCATGGCTAACCGTATCCACGGGTGCCTTCCATACCAACACATACCATTTATTTTTGGGACTGGGCATCCCTTATTACCGCCATACTCTCGTGCAATGACAAGTGAATAAACACTCATCTTGATAATAACATATCCAACATGAGAAATATTAGCCACCCCTCACCGCTTCATGAGCGATACAGGCATACAAAAGAGAAATATTTTTGAGATTTTTTAGAGATGGCACATGCAAATTTACTTGGGACGGCAATTAAATACCGCATATAGGTAGGTATGGTGGACACAAATGGCAAAACAAGATTTAAGGATAATGGATGCACAAGCAGTATTCCCGCTTAGTACAAGGTCAAGGCTAGCATAAAGGTTGAGAAGCGCGCAACCATAAGAATCATGATGACGTGATACGTCTCCATCGTATCTACAATTTTTTATTGTTTCATGCCAATATTATACAACTTTCACATATTTTTGGCAACTTTTTATATGATTTATTGGACTAACCTATTGATCCAGTGCCCTGTGCCAGTTCCTGTTTGTTGCATGTTTTTTGTTTCACAGAAAATTCATATCAAACGAAGTCCAAAAACGATAAAAATTTAAGGAGAATTATTCTGGAATATTTATGATTTTTGGGAGGTCGAATCAACGCAAACGGGGGCCCACAGTGACCATAGCCCACCAGGGCGCGCCGGGCACCCCCTGGCGCACCCAGGTATCTTGTGCCCTCCTCGAAGGTCGGTTGGGGCCCTGCTTCTGGCACAAGAAATATAATTTATGAAAAAAAAATTGTGTTAAAATTACAGCGCAATCGGAATTACGGATCTCCGGGAATATAAGAAACGGTGAAGGGCCAGATCTGGGAACGCGAAACAGAAGAGAACAGAGAGGGAGATCCAATCTCGGAGGGGCTCCCGCCCCTCCGACGCCATGGAGGCCATGGACCAGAGGGGGAACTCTCCTCCCATCTAGGGGGGAGGCCAAGGAGAGGAAGAAGGAGGGGGGCTCTCTCCCCCTCTCTCCCGGTGGCGCCGGAGTGCCGCCGGGGCAAGGATCGTGACGGTGATCTACGTCAACAATCTTGCTACCGTCAACACCAACTTTCTCCCCCTCTATGCAGCGGTGTAACACCACTCTTCCCCGCTGTAATCTCTACTTAAACATGGTGCTCAACTAAATATATTATTTCCCAATGATATTTGGTTATCCTATGATGTTTGAGTAGATCCGTTTTCTCCTGTGGGTTAATAGTGATCTTGGTTGGTATGATTGTATATTTTATTTATGGTGCTGTCCTACGATGCCTTCCGTCTCACGCAAACGTGAGGGTCCCTCGCTGTAGGGTGTTGCAATATGTTCATGGTTTGCTTATTGTCGGTGTTGCGGGGGTGACAGCAGCCTAAACGCGGATAAGTGGGTTATGGCGTATGGGAGTAAAGAGGACTTGATACTTAATGCTATGGTTGGGTTTCACGACCTTAATGATCTTTAGTAGTTGCGGATGCTTGCTTGGGGTCCAAACATAAGTGCATATGATCCAAGTAGAGAAAGTATGTTAGCTCATGCCTCTCCCTCATATAAAACTACAAGAATGATTACCGGTACTTGTTATCGATTGCCTAGGGACAAATGACTTTCTTGTTGACAAAAGCTATCTACTTTTATTGCCTTGCAATTTATTCATAGTTTTATTCTTGCAAAGTACTCATAGTTTTATTCTTGCAAAGTAGTTTAATACTTGTTTTAGGTAAAGCAAACGTCAAGTGTGCGTAGAGTTGTATCGGTGGTCGATAGAACTTGAGGGAATATTTATTCTGCCTTTAGCTCCTCGTTGGGTTCAACACACTTATTTATCGAAGAAGGCTACAAACGATCCCCTATACTTGTGGGTTATCAAGACCTTTTTCTGGCGCCGTTGTCGGGGAGCAATAGCGTGGGGTGAATATTCTCGTGTGTGCTTGTTTGCTTTATCACTAAGTAGTTTTTATTTTCTGTTCTAAGTTGTTCTCTATCTCTAGTTATGGATATGGAACACGAAACACCAAAAAAATTAGTGGTATTTGCTACTCGTGGAGATGGGGAACCTCCTAAAACCCTCGATGCTCGTTATGTGAAAAATATTATGCACTACTTTGATAATCCTGAGAAAACCCCATTCAACTTGATAATGGGAGTAACGTTGGATCAACGTGAATACTTTAGGGATTATCGGTTGACACGAAAAGGGAAACTTTTATGGGATCAAATTTATATGTTGCATTGGTATGCTCAGGATTTATGCTTGAGATATGATTATACTTGTTGCTCTAGGATGAAGGCTCCACACCTTCCCTTTTCATGTGAATTTAATAATAATGAAACCTTGGCTTCTTATGCCAATGGTATATATGATTACTATAATGGGGAACGAATAGAAGAATTTGTTGCTTTTAAGGGTGCTTATGAAACTGAATCTTTGTTTGAAAAGTTTGAAGATTTTGATGATTCAGTTTATATACCTAAAAAATTTGCTAGCCTTAAATATTGCTATGATAATTATAAATTCAATTACGATATTGATGTATTTATTGAGAAAGTCTCTGCTGTCCCAGAAGAGACTAATATTTTGTAGGAGTCTATTGAAGAAGGAATTGATGAAACTGTGAGCTCATTGGATGAAAAAGATGAAGAGGAGAGCAAAGAACAAAATGAGGAAGAGCTGATTAGCTACCCGTGCCCACCTTCTAATGAGAGTAACCCTCCAACTCATACATTGTTTAATTTCCCTTCGTTCTTACCGAAGGATGAATGTTATGATAATTGCTATGATCCTGTTGATTCTTTTGAAATATCTCTTTTTGATTAACTTGATGCTTGTGGCCATGATGCCAATATGAATTATGCTTATGGAGATGAACTTGCTATGGTTCCTTATGTTAAACATGAAATTGTTGCTATTGCACCAACACGTGATAGTCCTATTATCTTTTTGAATTCTCCAAACTACACTATATCGGAGAAGCTTGCTCTTATTAAGGATTATATTGATGGGTTGCCTTTTACCATTGCACTTGATGATTTTGATGAATATAATATTCATGTGCTTGCTGCTCCTACTTGCAATTATTATGAGAGAGGAACTACATCTCCACCTCTTTATGTTTCCAACACGATAAAATTGCAAGAAACTGCTTACGCTATGTATTGGCCTTTACTTGATGTGCATGAATTGTTCTTGTATGACATGCCGATGCATAGGAAGAGAGTTGGACTTCGTCATTGCATGATATATGTTTCTTTGTGCTCACTACTAAATGCCAAATCATTGTTAATTAAAATTGGCTTTGATATACCTTGGGATCCGGGTGGATTCATTACTTGAGCACTTTATGCCTAGCTTAATGGCTTTGAAGAAAGCGCTGCCAGGGAGACAACCCGGAAGTTTTAGAGAGTAATTTATTTCAGTTGAGTGCCTTTATATAGTTTAAAAACAAAAAAATATAAAAGGGGAACCTAAAACTTTTCAAAAAGGAAAGTGAAAGTGAGAGAGACGAGCATTGTTGAAGTGGGGGAGCTCCTTGAACTTTGTTCATGCTCATGGAAACTTTGTGAATCTTAATTACAGAAAATTTTCAACAAAAATAATTATCCCCTTGTACAAAGCCGTTGTATTATATCATGTGCCAAGATTTGCCTTTAGGATGATTAGATTGCTTGTTGGTATGTGCGGTGCAAAAACAGAGACTTTCGCTGTAGTGCACGATTTTACATTTTTTACTGGAACGTCGAAGGTTTCTGAAACTTTTTGCACAGTATTTATATACAAAATTTTTATTTTTACCTAATTTTTCAAAAAAATTAGAGTACCATAAGTATGGTAGGTGTTCAGATTGCTACAGACTGTCCTGTTTAAGACAGATTCTGTTTTTGATGCATTGTTTTGCTTGTTTTGATGAAACTATCGATTTTTATGGGTGGTATAAGCCATGGAAAAGTTATATTACAGTAGCTGCAATGCAAAAACAAAATATGAATTGGTTTACAACAGTACTTAGAGTAGTGATTTGCTTTATTATACTAACGGATCTTACCGAGCTTTCTGTTGAGTTTTGTGTGGATGAAGTTATCAAAGATCGAGGAGGTCTCGATATGAGGAGAAGGAGGAGAGGAAAGAGCTAAAGCTTGGGGATGCCCAAGGCACTCCAAGTAAATATTAAAGGATACTCAAGCATCTAAGCTTGGGGATGCCCCATAAGGCATCCCATCTTTCTTCAACAAGTATCGGTATGTTTTCATTTTCGTTTCGTTCATGTGATATGTGCAAATCTTGGATCGCCTTTTGTGTTTAGTTTTCATTTTTCTTTTATGCACCATTCTGGTATGAGATAGTCCATGGTTGATTTATAGAAATCTCATTGCACTTCACTTATATCTTTTGAGTGTGGCTTTATAGAATGCTTTTTGTGCTTCACTCTTATCATTTGAAGTTTGGATTGCCTGTTTCTCTTCACAAAGAAAACCGTTATTTGTAGAATGCTCTTTTGCTTCACTTATACTTATTAGAGAATGGTATTTTGTAGAAAGAATTAAACTCTCATGCTTCACTTATACCTATTTAGAGAGTCAACAGGAATTGGTCAATTGCATGGTTAGTCATAAAATCCTACATAAAACTTATGGATCACTGAATATGATATGTTTGATTCCTTTCAATAGTTTTGCAATATAGAGATGGAATATGTGGGAGGTACTAGTAAATGGTTATGTTTAGTAAGAA
Organism: Thinopyrum elongatum; assembly: GCA_011799875.1. NCBI lineage: Eukaryota > Viridiplantae > Streptophyta > Magnoliopsida > Poales > Poaceae > Thinopyrum > Thinopyrum elongatum. Next base: position 739,245,139 of record CM022303.1, on the reverse strand, counting down.
TATTGGTGTTAAGGTTTGTGATTCCCGAAGCATGCACGTATAGTCTCCCGTTATGCCAGGAAGTTGGAGCATAATTTATCCTTGATTGTCTATCTTTGTGTGAAGGTCAGGGGCGCGCGATGGTTAACTCCGACCAACCTCCCCCCTAGGGGCATGCGTAGTAGTACTTTGCTTCAAGGGCTAATAAACTTTTGCAATAAGTATATGAGTTCTTTATGACTAATGTGAGTACATGGATTATACGCACTCTTACCTTTCCGCAATTTGCTAGCCTCTACGGTACCGTGCATTGCCCTTTCTCACCTCGAGAGTCGGTGCAAACTTCGCCGGTGCATGCAAACCCCGTGATATGATACGCTCTATCACACATAAGCCTTATTTTATCTTCCTCAAAACAGCCACCATACCTACCTATTATGGCCTTTCCATAGCCATTCCGAGATATATTGCCATGCAACTCCCACCGCTTCCGTTTTGATGACTTGAGCATTCATTGTCATATTGCTTTGCATGATCATATAGCTGACATAGTGTTTGTGGCTCAGCCACCATTCATCATTTTTTATACATGTTACGCTAGATCATTGCACATCCTTGTACTCTACCAGAGGCATTCATATAGAGTCATACTTTGTCATAGGTATCGAGTTGTAATTTTTATTTCTTTTGAGTTATAAGTAAATAGAAGTATGATGATCATCAATTTTCATTATTAGAGCATTGCCCCAGTGAGGAAAGGATGATGGAGACTATGATTCCCCCACAAGTCGGGATGAGACTTCGAACATTGAGAGAAAAAAAAAAGAAAAAAAAAGAAAAAAAGAAAAAAAGGAAAAAAGAAAGAAAAAGAAAAAAAGAAAAAGAGAGAAGGGGCATGCTAGTTCCACACTTGTGCTTCAAAGTAGCACCATGTTTTTCATATAGAGAGTCTCCTGTGTTGTCACTTTCATATACTAGTGGGAATTTTTCACTATAGGATTAGATGCACACCCACTTAATTTTCAGATTGAGCTTTCATACACTTATAACTCCTAGTGCATTCGTTGCATGGCAATCGCTACTCCTCGCATTGATATCGATTGATGGGCATCTTCATAGCCTTTGGTTAGCCGCATCGATGTGAGACTTTCTTACTTTTTTGTCTTCTCTATATTTACCCCTATCATTATACTCTATTCCACCCATAGTGCTATATCCATGGCTTGCGCTCATGTATTGCGTGAAGGTTGAAAAAGCTGAAGCGCGTTAAAAAGTATGAACCAATTGTTGGCTGACACCGGGGCAGCACATGATTTATACTTTGTGTTATGAAGACAGAGAATGACAAGACTATATGATTTTGTAGGGATAGCTTTCTTTAACGTTGATATTTTGAATGACATGATCGTTTGTTGGGATGCCTAAGTATTGATGTCTTTATGTCAAATTATAGACTATTGCTTTGAATCACTCGTGTCTTAATATTCATGCCATGATTAGACATATGATCAAGTTTATGTTAGGTAGCATTCCACATCAAAAATTATCTTTTTTATCATTTACCTACTCGAGGACGAGCAGGAATAAACCTTGGGGATGCTGATACGTCTCCGTCGTATCTATAATTTTTTATTGTTTCATGCCAATATTATACAACTTTCACATATTTTTGGCAACTTTTTATATGATTTATTGGACTAACCTATTGATCCAGTGCCTAGTGCCAGTTCCTGTTTGTTGCATGTTTTTTTCGTAGAAAAACTATTTCAAACGAAGTCCAAATGCGATAAAAATTTACAGAGAATTATTTTGGAATATTTATGATTTTTTGGAGGTGGAATCAACGCCAATGGGGGCCCACAGTGACCATAACCCACCAGAGCACGCCGGGCACCCCCTGGCACGCCCAGGTATCTTGTGCCCTCCTCAAAGGTCGGTTGGGGCCCTTCTTCTGGCGCAAGAAAGATAATTTATGGAAAAAAATAGTGTAAAAATTTCAGCGCAATCGGAGTTACAGATCTCCGGGAATATAAGAAACGGTGAAGGGCCAGATCTGGGAATGCGAAATAGAAGAGAACAGAGAGGGAGATCCGATCTCGGAGGGGCTCCCACCCCTCCGCCGCCACGGAGGCCATGGACCAGAGGGGGAACTCTCCTCCCATCTAGGGGGGAGGCCAAGGAAGAAGAAGAAGGATGGGGCTCTCTCCCCCTCTCTCCCGGTGGCGCCGGAGTTCCGCCGGGGCAAGGATCGTGACGGCGATCTACATCAACAATCTTGCTACCGTCAACACCAACTTTCTCCCCCTATATGCAGCGGTGTAACACCTCTCTTCCCCGCTGTAATCTCTAGTTAAACATGGTGCTCAACTCCATATATTATTTCCCAATGATATTTGGTTATCCTATGATGTTTGAGTAGATCCGTTTTGTCCTGTGGGTTAATCGTGATCTTGGTTGGTATGATTGTATATTTTATTTATGGTGCTGTCCTACGGTGCCCTTCGTCTCCCGGAAATATGAGGGGCCCTCGCTGTAGGGTGTTGCAATATGTTCATGGTTTGCTTATTGTCGGTGTTGCGGGGGTGAGAGCAGCCTAAACGCGGATAAGTGAGTTATGGCGTATGGGAGTAAAGAGGACTTGATACTTAATGCTATGGTTGGGTTTCACGACCTTAATGATCTTTAGTAGTTGCGGATGCTTGCTAGGGGTCCAATCATAAGTGCATATGATCCAAGTAGAGAAAGTATGTTAGCTCATGCCTCTCCCTCATATAAAATTACAAGAATGATTGCCGGTACTTGTTATCGATTGCCTAGGGACAAATGACTATCTTGTTGACAAAAGCTATCTACTTTTATTGCCTTGCAATTTATTCGTAGTTTTATTCTCGCAAAGTACTCATAGGTTTATTCTTGCAAAATAGTTTCATACTTGTTTTAGGTAAAGAAAACATCAAGTGTGCGTAGAGTTGTATCGGTGGTCGATAGAACTTGAGGGAATATTTGTTCTGCCTTTAGCTCCTCATTGGGTTCGACACTCTTATTTATCGAAGAAGGCTACAAACGATCCCCTATACTTGTGGGTTATCATGATGCACATGCATACATAAAACATAACCAACATCGAACAAAACACCACAAGTAGGATATAACTTCATTGCATAACTATTGACTTTATGTGCTTGCATAGGGAATCATAAACCTTAACATCAATATTCATACTAGAGCATAATTAACTCACTAACATAACTCACATATCGTTATCCACATATCTCAAAACTATTGCAAAGAATCAAGTTTTTCATGTCCCATAAAATTTTTGTATGCTAGTTTTCATTATTCTTCTTGAATATTCATCACATAGGGACTAAGCATCATATCTTGTACCAATTACCACGACTATTTTCACACTCTCTAAAAGATATAAGTGAAGCAAGAGAGTGAATTTCTTCAAAATTTCCAAAGTTCTCAAAAACGTATAAGTGAAGCATGAGAACAAAATTTCTATAAAATTTCTAGCATTCTCAAAAAGATATAAGTGAAGCATGAGAACAAGTTTCTTCAAAACATTCACACCACCATGCTCAAAATGATATAAGTGAAGCACTAGAGCAACCACCTAGCTCAACAAATTGAAGTGAAGCACAAAGAGCAATTCTAACAAATTATGATGACGTGAGGCCATCTCAAGCAAATATGTTCAGAGGTGATGATTGTGATAAACAAAAAAAAGCAAACAAAGCAAAGACTCATATCACACAAGTCTCTCCAAGCAAAACTCAAATCATGTGACGAATAAAAATAGAGCCTCAAGTGTGTTACCGATAGTCGTTAGAAGAAGGAGGGGATGCCTTCCGGGGCATCCCCAAGCTTAGACGCTTGAGTCTCCTTAGATTTTACCTTGGGGTGCCATGGGCATCCCCAAGCTTTGGCTTTTACATCTCTTCATTCCTTCATCCATCGTTGTCACACCCAAAACTTGAAAACATCAATCACACAAAACTCAACAGAACCTTTGTGAGATCCGTTAGTATAACCAAACAAATCACTACTATAAGTACTGTCCAAAACCCATTCAAATTTTATAATTGCATTATAGGTACTGTATTATAACTTTTCCATGGCTTGCACCCCCCGATACAATCCATAGATTCATCAAAATAAGAAGACAATGCAACGAAAACAGAATATGTCAAAAACAGAATAGTCTGTAGCAATCTAATGAAAAGGCATATTACTGTAACTCCAAAAATACTGAAAAATTATGACTTCGTTGACAATTTGTATATCAATCTACTGTAAAAAATTCAGACACATTCGATGCTCTGATGAATTTATAAAATTCCTGGACTGGGCGTCAAAGTTTCTGTTTTCCACAGAATTGCATTCACAAGCATCCACATCATCCCAAAGGTCTTACTTGGCACAAACACTAATTAAAATATAAAAACCAATCTCAAAACAGAGGAAAATAAAGGGGAATCAAAAGGACAGAAAGAAAAAGTGAAAAAGAAAAATTTATTTTATTGGGTGCGTTGCCTCCCAACGAGCGCTATCGTTTTACGCCCTTAGCTACGCATAAAGCAACACATCAAGTGTTGTCCACCTTGGACTTGGAAGGCGAACTTTCATCAAGAGTTTTTTTCAAAAGCAATATAAAACACATCATCCAAGGGTATCTTGGCACTAGCAAGTTGTGCTTCCTTATAACCTCCTTGATTACTGGAAACGAACCAAGAAAATTGTTTATTGATGCCATTAAAGACTTGCTGTATGATATGCATAGGAGGCACCTCCTTTTTTTTATTTTCATCAAAAGTGTGATTATCATGGAAAAGATGCCTCAATAGGTAATCCTTATCATAAAGAATCTCATCTATTATGGGCTTCTCATGATTCATACCATAAAAATCAAAGATTTCCCTAGCTTCCCTTACTATATAATCAAATTCATTCATGAGAACAAGGGTAGCTCTTAGCCCTAGGATTTTTTATAACAGGTAATTCGTAGAATAATCTTTGCAAAGTAGGATGAGTATGAATAATTTTTTTTCGAAGTTTAAGCACCAAAAGAAAAATAGCATCACCATTGAAGAACTCTTGAATAATAATTTTACCCAAGAGATTTCCGTGTCCCCACACAAAAACTTTGGCATCCAAATTAGTAGGAACTTCAATCCTTGGATTTTTTCCGTCCTCACTTTTCTCCACAACGAAATCTCCCATTGTGAAAGAAAGCAAAAGAGAAAATGGCGAAGAAAAAGATGCAAAAAATGGGAAAAGAAAAAGGCAAATATTTTTGTAAATTTTTTAGAAGTGGGGGAGATGAAAACGAGAGGCAAATGGCAAATAAACTAAATGCAAAGATGAGAGTTGAGAGTGTAGGTACTTGGTAATGTTGATGATGTCTCCCCGGCAACGACGCCAAAAATTCTTCCTGCTACTTGTAGACTGCGTTGGATTTTTATCCCCGAAGAGGAGAGGATGATGCAGCACAATAGAGTAAGTATTTCCCTCAGTTAAGAAACCTAGGTTATCAATCTAGTAGGAGAACAAAGCAACACCACGTAAACTACACCTGCACACAAAACACAAACCTTCGCACCCAATGCAAACGAGAAGTTGTCAATCTCTCAGCGGTCAAGAAACAAGATTAAACGATATATGAGAGATTGATAGATTGATAAATAAATAAAAGATAAAATAATGCAGCAAGTATTTTTGGTATTTTGTATAAGTAAACGGAATAGATCTTATAGTAAAAGTAGACCCGGGGGCCGTAGGATTCACTAGTGGCATCTCTCTCAAGAAAATAGCATACGGTGGGTAAACAAATTACTGAAGCGCAATTGATAGAAAAGCAAATAATTATGATGCTATCCGTGGCAATGATCATGATATAGTCATCACTACAATTACTCCACACATAGACCGCTATCCAGCATGCATCTAGTGTATTAAGTTCATAAGAACAAAGTAATGCATTAAGAACGATGACATGATGTAGTCAAGACAAAAGCTTATAAGAATTCATCCCAACTTGTTATCCTTAATGGCAAGAACACATGCGTATCAACTCCCCTTCTGTCACTAGGACTGAACACCGCAAGATCGAACCCATTACCGAGCACCTCTTCCCATTGCCAGAAGATCTAATCTAGTTGGCCAAACCAAACCAAAACTTCGAAGAAGAAATACAAGGCTATACTAAATCATGCATAAAAGAGATCAGCAAACAACTCAAATAAAACAAGGATAGATCTGATCATAAACTCACAATTCATCGAATCTCAACAAGAACACAACACAAAGCCATTACATCGGATGGATCTCCATGAAGATCATGGAGACCATTGTATTGAGATACAAAAAGTGAGAGAGAGAGAGAGCCATCTAGCTACTACCTATGGACCCGTAGGTCTGCGGTGAACTACTCACGTATCATCGGAGAGGCGGCAAGGATGATGTAGAGCCCCTCCGTGATGAGTTCCCCCTCCGGCGGAGTACCAGAAAAGGCCTCCAGATGGGATCTGGCGAGGACAGAGGCTTGCGGCGGTGGAAAAAGTATTTCATGGACTCCCTTTAGGGTTTTGGAATATTTGAGAATTTATAGAGGTGGAAGTAGGTCAAGAGGCGCAAGGTGGGGCCCACACAACACCTGGGCGCCCCCCTGGGGCGCGCTGTGGTGTTGTGTGGGGCCCACCAGCATCAGCTTCCGTAGCCTCCAAGATCCTGTTGATCCTTATCTTCAATAAAAAATCCTCAAAAAGTTTCGGGACGATTTGATCTTATCTGATAATGATTTCCTGCGAAACAAAAATAGGGCAGAAAACAGGAACTGGCATGTGGCACTAAGTTAATAGGTTAGTCCCCAAAAATGATATAAAAATATATATAATCATAATAAAAACATCCAAGAACAGTAATATCATATCATGGAACAAGCAAAAATAATAGATACGTTGGAGACGTATCATCGATCACTGGCTCACTTAGAACATGAGTTAGTGGATTTTGTGATAAGAGTGAGGGTTGAGAGTGAGCGGGATGGGGGTTGGGTTTGGTCTGTGAAGTTGTAGTTGTCTGAGTGGAATAATTTCCCTACTTTCAAAAATGCGGCAAAGTTCCATTTCATTAGAGATGGCTTGCAGCAAATTGCATGGGCGAGCAGTTCATATTCTTTTTCATCAGGTCATACAATTTTTTCTAGGATAGAAGGATGCATTGGTTGGTTGCTTCAAGAGTTAATAACGGACATAGTGGCATATCAGTTGCATGCCCAACTATGGATGTCATATTTTTGTTTCGTGGTAATGCATGAGATTCATTTGTATGTTACAATGTTGCAATGGCTTAGGAGACATCTGATCTGCCTTCTTGGTTTGAGGGGCATCACGGGCAGTGCACACCTCCTCCCCTTTGATGGCGGTCATGGATTGGCATGAACAGTGGGGAGGGGATCAGGGCGGTTGGTGGGGGACTCCTCCTTGGTGGTCCGTGGGGAAGTACAGTGTGAAGGAGAGAGGGCTCCATGGCAAAGGTGAGGTGGGCGTCATCTGGTTTTAAAGGATAGGGCTCCAGCAAGAAATGTCCCGGTACAGCGGGAAACCAAGCTGGAAGGGTGGGTCCGAGAAGAAAATGGTAGGGTGAGTCATGGGGTGGGGTTTTTGTGTTGGGACCGCGTGTTGGAGATAACATGGCGGATAGTTCGGACAACCACATTTCTCCCCCATATGTGGGATGCATTTGGGGGAGCTAATAACCCACAAGTATAGGGGATCAGTTGTAGCCTTGTCGATAAATAAGAGTGTCGAACCCTACGAGGAGCTAAAGGTAGAATTAATATTCTCTCAAGTTCTATCGACCATCGAGACAACTCTACGCACAATAACATTTGCTTTATCTAGAACAAGAAATATAACTACTTTATGTTAATAAAAACATAGCTTTGCAAGATAATAAAAGTTAGTTGTTGTTTTAATCAGAGAACAATGAAGAAATATTGTCCCTAGGTAGTTTAATATGACATGTGCGATACTTATCATGAGGGAGAGGCTTAAGCAAACATACTTTCCGTACTTGGATCACATGTACTTATGATTGGAACTCTAGCAAGCATCCACAACTACTAAAGATTCATTAAGGTAAAACCCAACCATAGCATTAAGTGTAAAGTCCCCTTTAATCCCATATGCAATGACCCACGAACTCGGGTTTACATTTCTATCACTCCCGCAACCTACCATAAGCAAATCATGAACATATTGCAACACCCTACAGAGGGAATCCCACACGCTTGCGCGACATGGAGGGTGCCATAGGACATCACCATAATAACATACAACTCATATCACCCATACCATACCCCAATTGACCAACGAGACAAAATGAATCTACTCAAACATCATAGAGGCGCAACACATCATTGGATAATAATATATAGCATAGAGCACCATGTTCAAGTTGAGATTTCAGTGGGAAAAGAGAGGTTACACCGCTGCATATAGGGGGAGAAAGTTGGTGATGACGGCGGCGAAGTTGTTGGTGTAGATCGCCATCACGATGATTCCCCCGGCAACACTCCAGCGCCACCAAGAGAGAGGGGGAGAGAGCCCCCCTCCTTCTTCTTCTTGCTTGGTCTTTCCCCTAGATGGGAGAATGATTCCCCTTCTGGTCCTTCGTCTCCTCGGCCCCTGAGGGGAGCGGGAGCCCCTCCAAGATTGGATCTCTCTCTCTCTCTCTTTTCTCTAGGGTTGCTTCTTTGTTTTCGGGACTGTTTTCCTGGCTGAGCACCATTTCTTAAATAGCCAGAGATTCGTAACTCTGATAAGTCTGAAATTTCAACATTATTTTTTCTTGATATTAGCTTAGTTACGGCAGAAGGACACCTCCAACCGACTTACGAGGTGGCCACAAGCTCAACCGGCGCACCCGGGGGAGGTGGGGGGGGGGGTAGTGGTGCCCCTTGAGTTTGTGGAGCCCATGGGCCACCCTCTTGCTTTGATTTTTCTACCAAAAATTTAGATATATTCCACAAAAAATCCACGTAAATTTTTAGGTCATTCCGGTTCCATGAATTTTTCACCTAAAAACTCTAAAACAATAGAAAACAGGAACTGGCCTTCGGCATTGGGTTAATAGGTTAGTCCAAATAGAAATAATAAAAATTGTTGACAAAAATATGTGGAAGTAGTAAGATAATGGCATGAAACATTCTAAAATTATAGATACGTCGGAGATGTATCAGCATCCCCAAGCTTAATTCCTGCTCATCCTCGAGTAGGTAAATGATAAAACAAAGAAATTTTTTGATGTGGAATGCTACAAAGCATAATCTTGATCAAATAATATAATCATGGCATGAATATTGGGATACGAATGATTCAAGGCAATAGTCTATCAATTTGACATCAAGACATTAATACCCAAGCAGACTAACAAACAATCATGCCTTTCAAAATAAAGATGCTAAAGAACGTTATCCCAATACACTAATAATGTAAGCATGGCATAGTTCAGTCTTCCTAACATAAAGATATCTATCATGAACAACCCAGGTGCCAAACCAAGCAATTAAATTAATACTTTTTCTCGCTTCATCTTTTTCAACTCCCACGCAATACTTGAGCTTGAGCCATGGACTTAGCACTTTGGATGACAAAGAGAATGATGATGGGGGTTTATAAGGGAAGACAAAAAGGTATAAGAAAGTCTCACATCAACGCAGCTGATCGTTAGTCAATGGAGAGGCCCTATAATCGTTGTTAATACGAGGGGTAGGGATTGCCATGCAACGGATGCACTAGAGCTATAAGTGTATGAAAGCTCTCCTAATGCAACTAAGTTGGAGTTCATACAACTTGCTTACTCATGAAGTCCTCGAGCATTTGAGGAAGCTCGTCATCGGAATATACAAGCCAAGTTCTATAATGTAAAAATTCCACTAGCATGAAGAATATGAAAACTCTCTATATGAATTACATGGTGCTACTTTGAAGCACAAGTGTGGTATAAAGGATAGTAGTTTGCCCCCTCTTTTCTTATGGACTCTTTTTGGCCTTTTTTAATGTATTTTTATGGCCTCACGGACCTCATCCCCTCTTTTTTGAGGAATTGTAAGTCTCCTCCAATTCATTTCCTCACTGGTAGGGGCAACACTCTAATAATGATGGTCATCACACTTCTACTTACTTACAACTTGATAAACTAAAAAATATGACCACATATGAATGCCTCTGGTAGTGTACCAAGATGTGCAATGATCTAGCGTAACATGTATAACAATGATGAATGGTGTCCTTGCCACAAAATATCATGTCAGCTCTATATGATCATGCAAAGAAATATGACAATGAATGCACAATTCATGTAAATAGTAACGGTGGAAGTTACATGGCAATATATCTCGGAATGGCTATGGAAATGCCAAGATAGGTAAGTATGGTGGCTGTTTTGAGGAAGGATATAATGAGGCTTATGTGTGAAAGAGCATATCATTTCATGGGATTTGGATGCATCGATGAAGTTTGCACCAAGTCTCGAGGTGAGAGTGGGCAATGCACGGTACCGAACAGGCTAGCAAAATATGGATAGGTGGAAGTGCTTATAGTCCAAAAACTCACATTAGTCATAAAGAACTCAAATACTTATTGCAAATGCCTATTAGACCTCGAAGCAAAGCACAACTTGCATGCCTCTTGGGGGGAGGTTGGGAGGAGTTAACCATCTCGCGCCCCTAATCCAAACAACACAAAGGATATCAATCAAGGATAAATCATGCTCCAACTTCCTCACTATGCCAAAGAATAACACTTTCATGAAATAGAGAATCACAAACCTTAACACCAATATTCTTACTAAACCATAATTGTAAACTAATACACCCACATGTCACCATCTCAATATCGCAAAACTATTGCAAGGAATCAAACTTATCTTGTTCAATGATCTACAAGTTTTATGTAGGTTTTTATGACTAACCATGTAAATAGCCAATTCCTATTAACTCTCTAAATAGATATAAGTGAAGCATGAGAGTTTAATTCGTTCTACAAAAGACTCGGCCATGCTCTAACAAATATAAGTGAAGCAAAAGAGCATTCAATAAATAATAGTATTCCAAATGTAGAGAAACGAGCATCCAAACTTCAAAAGATATAGGTGAAGCACACGAAGCATTCTATAAAGCCATACTCAAAAGTTATAAGTGAAGTGAAAAGAGCATTGTATAAATCAACCAAGGACTATCCCATACTAGCATGGTGCATAACTTAAAGAAAAATAAAAAGCACACGATGTTCCAAGAATTCGCTCAAATCATTTGGATAATTGTTGAGGAAGAAAGATGGGATTCCTTCCGGAGCGTCCCCAAGCTTAGATGCTTGAGTCTCCTTGAATATTTACTTCGGGTGCCTTGGGCATCCCCAAGCTTGAACTCTTGCCTCTCCTTATTCTTCTCATATCGATGTCTCCTCAGTTTTCAAACACTTCATCCAAACAAAACTCAACCAAACTTTTATTAGAGGGGTTAGTACATATAACATCAAATCCCATCTTGTCTTGCTGTAACAATATTGTATAATTACAATCAAATATTACCTACTATATGCAATCACAATTCTAATGCTCCCACATCAATGGGGCTTGAAAAATTGCAAACACAAGCTGATAAAGAAACTATAACAGCAATGTGTGAAAACATAATAGTCTGTAAAGATGCAGATGGAACATATAATTATCTAAATCAAAAAATTCTCAAAAATTAGGAAGTAATAAACAATATGCATGAAAGTATTCTCCAAAAATTACAGAATTTTTTCACATTCCAATAAAATATGAAAATTCAAATACTACAGAAAAAGTTTCTGTTTTTGCACTGCACATACCAAACAAGCAATTTAATCACCCTAAAGGCAAATCTTGGCACATTATTTTTATAATACTGTGGAATTCTACAAGGGAACACAAAATGAAATGACTCTCTAAAACTTCTGGGTTGTCTCCCAGGCACTGTTTTCTTTAAAGCCATTAAGCTAGGCATAAAGTGCTCAAGTAATTGATCCAGCAGGATCCCAAGGTAGGTCAAAACCAATTTTAATTAACAATGACTTATAATTTAGTAGTGAGCACAAATCAACATATATCATATAATAATAAAGTCTATCTCTCTTCCTATGCATTGGCATGTCATAAGAGAACAATTCATTCACACAAAGTAAAGGCCAATACATAGCATAAGTAGTCTCTTGCAATTTTATCGTATTAGAAACATAGAGAGGTGGAGATGTGGTTCCTCTCCCATAATAATTGCAAGTAGGAGCAGCAAGCACATGCATATTATATTCATTATAATCATCATGTGCAATGGAAAAAATGCAACCCATCAATATAATCCTTAATAAGTGCAAACTTCTCTGATATAGTGTAGTTGGGAGAATTCAAAAAGATAATAGGACTATCATGTGTGGGTGCAATAGCAATAATTTCATTCTTAACATAAGGAACTATAGCAAGTTCATCTCCATAAGCATAATTCATCGTGGTATCATGGCCATAAGCATAGGAAGCATTAAGTTCATCAAAAAGGGATATTTCAAATGAATCCAAGATCATAGCAATCATCGACATAACATTCATCCTTCAGTAAGCATGAAGGGAAATTAAACATTGCATGAGTTAAAGAGTTACTCTCATTAGAAGATGGGAATGGGTAGCTAATCCACTCTTCCTCCTTTTGTTCTTCGCTCTCCTCCTCATCTTTTTCATCTAATGGGCTCACAGTTTCATCAAGTTCTTCTTCCATAGATCCCTGCAAAATATTAGTCTCTTCCAGAGCGGCACACATTCTCATAATAAGTTCTTTAATATGAGCATTGGAATTATAGTTTTCATTGCAATATTTAAGTATGGCAAGATTTTTAGATTTGTAAAGAATAGCATCTTACTTTTCAAGCAAAGAAATAATTTCATAGGCACGCTTAAAAGCAACAAATTCTTCAATTTGTTCAATATCATAGAAATCATAAACACTGTTAGCATAAGAAGCCAAGATTTCATTATCATTAAACTCACATTGGTAGGGAAAGTGTTTAGGGTCCTTAGAACAACAAGTAAAATCATGTATAGAGCAAAAATTCCAAGCATATAATTCTAAACTGGTTATTTTATCCCATAAGTGTCTCCCTTTTTGAGACAAGCGGTGATGCACAAAATAAGCATGCTCATCTAATGATTTTCCCTCAACTAAGCTAGTTGGGGTTTCAGCACGAGCACAAATGGATTGAAGATGATCCAAGTAGAATGCTTCAATAGGACTTAGGATTTTGGGTGGTTCCTCAACCATTGGGTTAGCAAGTAAAACTAATTTTTTTGGTATTTTATGTTTCCTACCCATAACTAAAGATAGAAAACAAAAACAAAAAATAAAAACTACTTAGAGATAAAGCCCACAAGACCACATGAGAATATTCACCCCATGCTATTGCTCCCTGGCAACGGCCCCAGAAAAGGTCTTGATAACCCACAAGTATAGGGGATCTGTTGTAGCTTTTCGATAAATAAGAGTGTTGAACCCAATGAGGAGCTAAAGGTAGAATTAATATTCTCTCAAGTTCTATCGACCAACGATACAACTCTATGCACACTAATGTTTGCTTTATCTAGAACAAGAAATAAACTACTTTACATCAATAAAAAGATTGATTTGCAAGATAATAAAAGTTAGTTGTTGTTTTAATAAGAGAACAATGAAGAAAGATTGTCCCTAGGTAATTGAAAATGACACGTGCGATACTTATCATACTTAAGCTAACGTTTGCTTAAGCAAACATACTTTCCGTACTTGGATAACATGTACTTATGATTGGAACTCTAGCAAGCATAGACAACTACTAAAGATTCATTAAGGTAAACCCCAACAATAGCATTAAGTGTAAAGTCCCCTTTGATCCCATATGCAACGACCCATGAACTCGGGTTTAGGTTTTTTTCACTCCCGCAACCAACTATAAGCAAATCATGAACATATTGCAACACCCTACAGCGGGAATCCCACACCCTTGCGCAACAGGGAGGGCACCATAGGACAGCACCATAATAACATACAACTCATATCATCCATACCATACCAGAATTAACCCACGGGATAAAATGAATCTACTCAAACATCATAGTGGTGCAACACATCATTGGATAATAATATATAGCATAGAGCACCATGTTCAAGTAGAGATTACAACGGGAAAAGAGTGGTTACAATGCTGCATAGAGGGGGAGAAAGTTGGTGATGACGGCGGCAAAGTTGTTGGTGTAGATCGCCGTCACGATGATTCCTCCAGCGGCACTCCGGTCCCACCGGGCGAGAGATGGAGAGAGTCGCCCCTACTTATTCTTCTTGCTTGGCCTTCCCCCTAGATGGGAGAAGGATTCCCCTTCTGGTCCTTGGTCTCCCCGGCCCCCGGGGGCGGGAACTCCTCCGAGATTGGATCTCTCTCTCTCTCTCTCTCTCTCTCTCTCTCTCTCTCTCTCTCTCTCTCTCTCTCTCTCTTTTCTCTAGGGTTTCTTCTTTGTTTTCGGGACTATTTTCCTAGCCGAGCACCATTTCTTAAATAGTCGGGGATTCGTAACTCCAGTCATTCTAAAATTTTAACATGATTTTTTTTCCGATATTAGCTTACGGGGTGGCCACAAGCTCACCCGGCACGCCAAGGGGGGTAGTGGCGCCCCCATGGGCCCCCTCTCATGTTGATTTTTGTGCCCAAAATTAAGATATATTCCACAAAAAATCCATGTATATTTTCAGGCCCTTCCGGCTCCGTGAAATTTTCACCTAAAAACTCAAAAATGATAGAAAACAGGAACTGGCCTTTGGCACTAGGTTAATAGGTTAGTCCAAATAGAAATAATATAAATTGTTGCCAAAAATATGTGGAAGTTGTGAGATAATGGCATGCATCAATAAACAATTATAGATACATCAGAGACGTATCAGGAGCCCAGACTGTCTAGAGGGTTGAATTTTGGGGAGCCTGCTGGGCGCCTGTTTGATGTCCGAACCCGTCCGGACATATGAAGGAGAAATGAGCTTCGACCTTGAAAATTAACTTAATCATTTCTTTGATTCATTTATATGCATTCATTGTAGCCCCTAGCAACGCACAATAGTATTGATTAAAACACTCTTCAGGACGTACGGGAATATCGCCAAGTTACTTTCATGGCGATTCATCGACTTATGTTCATTGCCTTGATAAGTGTTATGTGGGTGGACCAGAGCTAAGGTACTGTTCTTACCTGAACAAATACCTACTTATGATTATACTCTCCATGCAAGCATCCGCAACTACAAGAGAAGTAATTAAGATAAATCTAACCATAGCCTTAGGCAATTGGATCCAAAATAGCCCCTTACGCAATAATTCACAAACTAGGGTTTAGGTTTCCATCACTCCCGTAAACCCATCATCCACAAACTAATTCGACAAGCCCTTCCCCTAGTCCCAAAGATGGTGAAGTGTCATGTAGTCAATGTTCACATAACACCACTAGAGGAGAAACAACACAACATAATATAAAAACATTGAACGGACATCAACTTCACATGATTACTTATAACAAGACTTCTCCCATGTCCTCAAGAACTAATAGAACTACTCACAACTCATCGTATTGATCATGATTAGTGGGTATAAATATATGTTTAACAATCTAAACATAGCAATCTTTGACCAATTAAACCAACACGCATCAACTACAATATGTAATCAACACTACTAGCACCCCCAGGTACCAAACTGAGGTTTGATACAAATATTGAGTACAAGAGATGAACTAGGGTTCGGAGATGAGATGGTGCTGATGAAGATGTTAATGGATATGCTGATCCCCATGAAGAACAGAGTGTTGGTGATGATGAAGGCTTCGATTTCCACCTCCCGGAGGGAAGTTCCCTCGACAAAATCGCTCTGCCGGACAGCAAAAGTGCTTCGCCCAAGTTCCGCCACACAAACTGCGGCGGAATGTCCAGAAAATTTTCTATGATTTTTTCTATTGGAAATAGGATTTTATGGCTAAAGGACTTAGGGAGACGAGCCACCAGGGCCCCACACGGCCAGGTGGCACGCCCAAGGGGGTGGCCATGCCACTAGGCCGTGTGGAGGCCTGGTGGGACCCCTCTGTTATTTCTTCGCTCCATAATTCCACATATATTCCAAAATAATCTCCAAAAATCCATGCCTCATTTTGAGCTCTAGAGAATTGCTTTCTCTACAGATATTATTTTAGGTCCAGAATTCCAGTTGCCGGAATTCCCCTCTCCATGTATAACTTGCAATTTAAGAGAGAAAAGGCATTAGAATTGCATCATAATGTGAAACATGTCATTGGAATAAGATAAATTATAATAAGAAATAATGATGCAAAATGGACGTATCAGCTCCCTCAAGCTTAGACTCCGCTTTGTCCCCAAGCAAATACCGAGCTCGGTAAACATGACCACAAGTTTATAGAGAGAGGTGTCGGTAATAAAGAATATAGACATGGCAGCATCATATTTACTAACAACATTATATATATCATAAATAGCAAGTCTCTTTCATAAAACTTCTCATGATCAAGTAACAATCAATTCACTTGTTAAGGTATAGACAATAAACTTTCTTGGAATCCAACAAACTATGTTTTCAGTCATCAAACAATTGCAATTCATCTTATTTTTTAGAAGAGCCTATGTAAGACCTTTTTGTTTAGGAAATTCTACATACTCAACTACCATATAATCTTCTAATGATTGTTGGCATTCAAAAGCATATATTTCTTTAGAACAGACTATTTCCATCAGACACAAAGGAAGATGGGGGTTTAATGTTTCACCTCCCAACTCACTTCACAGGGATAATTGTCAACAATAAATAACTCATGATCATATATATTCAACTGGACATATGTGCCTAGATCTTTCCCCACCATATAATATTTGCCAAGTAGAGAATATGAGGTTCTAATAAGGATAACTAGACTTAGCATGAAAATAAAGTTGACAGAAAAAGTAAACGATAGACCCTTCGCAGAGGGAAGTTGAGGTTGTCATGCGCTTTTTCGAGTCGGATGTTTGAGATTTTAATGAAAAGGAACATCACTTTAATATCACCACCACAACAAGTTGGATGCGCTTTTTCGAGAGTGGCCTTTATTGAGCAGTCTGTCGCTTTTATTACTCCACCACCACAAGTTCGTACAAAGCTTATTTCCCTTCCAATAACAGATCATATATTTTAAGGCAAATTTTTATTTGCATGCACTGATGACAACTTACTTGGAGGATCTTACTCAATCCATAGGTAGATATAGTGGACTCTCTGGAAAAGAAACTGGGTTTACGGGTTTTTGGATGCACAAGTAGTATTTCTACTTAGTGTGGAAGTAGTTGGCTAGCAAAGATTATAAACAAATACCGCATGTTGGAGGATGCACGACAATATAACTTCTATGCAAATATACATAAACATAACTCACTACGTTGTCTTCCTTGTCCAACATCAACTATTTGATCAAGTGTGAAAATATTTGATGAGGGATCACAACCACAAAAGATGTCCAAGATAGTTCATTTGCATGTGAAATCTCTCTTCCTTGTACTAATCTTTCATTAATTACTCAATGACTAAAGCTATGTTTGTCAAACTCCAATAAAATTTACTTCCTATCCCCAATGTGAAGCCACTACTTCCTATGAAGCAAGCATATGAAATTGAATTGCAATGCCAAGATATAAAATAACGAAAAAGAAAACACGAAACTCATACTACTCTTTATTATAGATCCTCTCACCAACGGATACAACGATAACATGAAGGAATGATAGCACACACTGCAAACTATTTCATACTATAACTTTTCCTGACCACAATATAACTGAGGATCAAGCTAAGATGGATAATAATAAGGGTGATGATATGATATTGGGGCACCTCCCCAAAGCTTGGAACAAGCCAAGGGTGGTGCCCATATCAAGATGGCAACGGGGACGGAACCCATCGGGTCTTGCCTGCCCAAACCCATCCCCATGAGAAAATCACAAACCCGTCCCCGTCCCCGTTACCGTGCGCGGGGTTAGTTTTTTGCCCGTCCCATAAACCCATCGGGTTTTCTAAACCCACGGGGAACCCATGGGGAAATCGGCATATTTAAGCAAACATAGTAGCAGCACATAATAGCATTTCAGCAGGAAAAAGAGCATATTTCAGCGGCATAACTTAAGAAAATTTCAGCGTAATACAATAGTACATGGTTCAGCAGCTACAAGGAGCATATTTCAGTAGCATAACTTGATCAAAAAGAGCAATAACAGCAGCTACAAGGAGTAAATTTCAGCACAATGTAATAGTACCTAGCTCATCAGCTACAAGAAGCATATTTCAGCAGCGTAACTTGAGCAAAAAGAGCAATAACAACATCTACAAAGAGATGTAACAGCAGGTACATAAGCATATTTTAGCCATATGGGTGGGACGCTGGGTGGGCCGGTGTGTAGTCGAGGTTGAATGGCCCAATATGCTTAGTACAGTATTTTGATGGGGATGGCGGGTTTCAGGTTCGAGTATTGCTTAAACGGGTTTGAACCCGCGAAACATGTCGGGTTTAATTCTTTACCCAGCAGCAGCCCCGCGGGTTAAAAAGATGGCCATCCCCGTCCCCTAATAGGGTAAAAACCCACGGGGACGTGGGTTTCGGGGCCCCATTGCCATCTTGATGCCCATACCCGAGTACACAAGTTTACTTCTTTAGTGATGGAGGTGGTGATGGAGCATTCTTGTTCTCCTTGATGAAACCAAACAAGATCTCCTCTAGGTTTTGGATCTTACGGAGTAGGCTCTAGATCATGCATGATGCCATTGTTTTTCACTTCAAGCATAATATCCTTGTTTTCAGGTCACCAAGAACTTTTCCCTGCATCACTTTTACTTGGATAGGGGATGTCCAAATTGGAGGGTATATGCATGCGAGAAGTATTCTCAACTTCATAATTGTGAACCAAATTGTGAAAACGATTTCCGTGCAACTTGCCTGGGGGCTTCTTTGAGATGGAGCCCTCTAATACCTTAAAACTAGTGTGAATTCTTTCCGTCTTCAAGGTCCTGGATGAATCTGGGGTAGTGGAGATGCTGGCCAGAGTCTCTTGTTCAGACTCCAGTGCCTGGGCTTCCACGGACTTCCCTGATCCTTCCTCCATTGTGACATCTCCCATTGGCTCCCTCTCTAGTTCTATCTTCATCAACCAAGCATCACGCCCACGTTGTTGGAGGAGGAGGAAGACATGACGATCAAAAGCTTGAAACCCTGGTAGAAAACTGCTCAAAACAAAAACAGGAGGAAAACTTGCGATACGTATATCAGAACGTCCTGGGGATTTTATAGGAATTTTTACTGTCCAGGACAAGCATACAGGAGGAAGAAGGAGGTGGGAAGGTGCACGAGGACCCCACACGGCCAGGTGGTGCGCCCACGGGGTGCCCGTGCCCCTAGACCGTGTGGGCCCCTTGGGGACTGCCTTGGCTACTTCTTTTTCACTAAAATCATAAAATATTCCGAAACAATGAGAAATATTTTTTATGGAATTTTTGGAGTCGGTTTACTTAACGTACCACGTACCCATTCCTTTTTTAGGATTCTGGAGTCTTCCGGAAGGTCTCTTCTATGTATTCTTTCGGTGTGATTACTTGAATAACGTCTGAATTAATGCTAATGGGGCTACCTGCAATATAATGTTTAATTCTTTGCCCATTAACTACCTTCGGTTTATTTCCCTTGGCGTTATTTAATTTGATGGCTCCAAAATGACAAACTTCTTCGATGATATATGGCCCTTCCCATTTGGAAAGATGTTTGCCTGCAAAATGTCTTAAACGAGACTTGTACAAAAGAACTTTATCACCAACATTAAATTCTCATTTCTGAATTCTTTTATCACGCCATCTTTTATCTTTTTCTTTAAACAACTTGGCATGTTTATAAGCTTCAGCTCTCCATTCATCAAGAGAACACATATCAAATAACCTCTTTTCACTATCAAGTTTGAAATCATAATTAAGTTCTTTAGTAGCCCAATAGGATTTATGTTCTAACTCAAGAGGTAAATGACATGCTTTTCCATAAACCATTTTATAAGGGGACATTCCCATAGGATTTTTATAAGCAGTTCTATATGCCCAGAGTGCATCATTTAATGTTTCACTCCAATTCTTTCTATATCTATTAACTAACTTTTGCAAGATTAACTTAATTTCTCTATTAGTCAATTCAACTTGCCCACTAGACTGAGGATGATAAGGTGATGCTACTCTATGGTTAACATCATATTTAGCTAAAACTTTCCAAAAAACACCATGAATAAAATGAGAACCACCATCATTCATTAAGTATCTAGGGACTCCAAACCTCAGAAAGATAACATCTTTAAGCATTTTAATAAAGGTCTTATGATCATCACTATTAGTTGGAATAACTTCTACCCAGTTAGTGACATAATCAACCGCAACTAGAATATTAGTGTGCGAAGAAGGAAAAGGTCCCATATATCAAAACCCCATACATCAAAACTCCATACATCAAATGGTTCAATAACAAGAGAATAATTCATAGGCATTTCTTGGCGCCTACAAATATTTCCAATTCTTTAACATTCACCACAAGAGAGGATAAACTTACGAGCACCTTTGAAGAGAGTAGGCCAGTAAAAACCAGATTGTAATACCATATGTGTAGTACGGTCTGCAGCGTGATGCCCTCCATATGCACCGGAGTGTCAATCCCTCAGGATTTGTTCCTGTTCATGCTCAGGTACACAACGCCTAATAATACAATCTACTCCTTCTTTATAAAGATGTGGGTTATCCCAAAATTAATGCCTCGAGTCATAGAAGAATTTTTTCTTTTGTTCATATGTAAAGTTGGGTGGTATATATTTAGCAATAATGTAGTTTGCATAATCAGCATACCAACGATTATTATGAGAAAAAGAAACATTAATAATAGCCAATTGCTCATCAGGAAAACTATCATTAACCAGAATTGAGTCATCAATAATATTTTCCATCTTAGACAAATTATCGGCTGCAGGATTGTCACTTCCTTTTCTATCAACAATATGCAAATCAAACTGTTGTAATAAGAGAACCCACCTAATCAACCTAGGCTTAGCATTTTCTTATCCATAAGGTATTTAATAGCGGCATGATTGGTCTGAATAGTTACTTTAGAATTAACAATATAAGGTCTAAAATTATCACAAGCAAATTCAACTGCTAAGAACTCCCTTTTAGTAGTAGCATAATTTTTTTGGGCACTGTCCAAGGTCTTACTAGCATAATGAATAACATTCAATTTCATATCAATTCTTTGACCAAGAACAAACCCTATAGCATAGTCACTAGCATCACACATAATTTCAAAAGGAAGATTCCAATCAGGTGGTTGAACAATATGAGCGGAAATCAAAGCTTTATTAAGAATTTCAAAGGCTTCTACACATTCATCATCAAAAACAAAAGGAATTTCTTTTTGTAATAAATTGGTAAGAGATATAGAAATTTTATAGAAGTCCATAATAAATCTTCTATAGAAACCAGCATGAGCAAGAAACCTTCTTATACCTTTGATATCTTTAGGACATGGCATTTTGTCAATGGCATCGACTATAGCTTTGTCCACTTCAATGCCTCTCTCAGAAATTTTATGACCGATGACTATACCTTCGTTTACCATGAAGTGGCACTTCTCCTAGTTCAAGAGAAGACCAGTTTCTTCACATCTCTGCAAAACTTTATAAAGGTTATGCAAGTAGTCATCAAAAGAAGTCCCATAAACGGAGAAATCGTCCATGAAAACCTCAACAAAATTTTCACAGAAATCAGAAAATATAGTCATCATACATCTTTGAAAGGTTGTAGGTGCATTACATAAACCAAATAGCTTTTGTCTATAAGCAAAAGTTCCAAAAGGACAAGTGAAAGTAGTTTTCTCTTGATCCTCAGGATGAATAGGTATTTGAGAGAAACCAGAATAACCATCTGGAAAGCAAAAATGCGTATGTTTAGAAAATCTTTGTAACATTTGATCAATAAAAGGCAGAGGATAATAATCTTTTCTAGTGGCCTTATTTAATTTTCTAAAATCTATAACCATCCTATAACCAGTGACAACTCTTTGTGGGATAAGTTCATTTTTATCATTAGGAACAACAGTAATGCCACCTTTCTTAGGGACATAATGAACATGACTTACCCATCTACTATCAGCTATAGGATAAATAATACCTGCCTCTAGAAGCTTCAATCTTTCATTTCTTACCACTTCCTTCATCTTTGGATTTAAGCGGCATTGATGATCAAGAACAGGTTTAGCATCTGGCTCCATATTAATTATGTGTACACACATGGTAGGACTAATGCCTTTGAGATCATCCAGAGTATATCCAATTGCAGCATGATGTTTCCTTAGAGTTTTCAATAACCGCTTCTCTTCGTGCACTGAAAGGTTAGAGTTGATAATAATAGGATATATTTTCTTTTCATCAAGATAAGCATATTTCAATGTATCAGGTAGTTTCTTTAATTCAAACACAGGATCACCCTTAGGGGGTGGAGGATCTCCCAAAATTTCAACAGGTAAATTATGTTTAAGGATAGGTTCTTGCCTAAAGAATATATCATCTATTTCATTCCTTTCTTTCATATGCATATCATTCTCATGATCTACCAAGTATTGCTCAGGAGGATCAGTAGGAGGCACAATAATAGAAGCAAGACCAATAATTACATCTTCATTAGGTAAATCATTAGCATGATGTTGTTTGGTGAACTTAGCAGAATTAAATTTATGAGATTCATCACCAAACTTAACTTTCACTTTTTGTTTATTACAATCAATTTCAGCTCCAACAGTATTTAAGAAGGGTCTACCAAATATTATGGAAAAAAATATCTTGTTGTGATCCAAGTACTACAAAATCAGTAGGATATTTGATCATACCACACAAGACTTCAACATCTCTAACAATCCCAAGAGGTGTAATGGTATCCCTATTTGCAAGCTTAATAGTAACATCAATCTCTTCTATCTCAACAGGTGAAATATCATGCATTACTTCTTGATAGAGAGAGAAAGGAATTGCACTTATACTAGCACCAATATCACATAAACCATGATAGCAATGATCACCAATCTTAACAGAAACAACAGGCATGCCAACAACATTTTTATCCTTCTTATCCTGTTCAATTCTAACTAGTTTAGCATTTCTAGCAGGATCTTCACAGAAATAAATAACATGCCCATCAATATTTTCAACCAAAAGATCTTTAACCATAGCAATTGAAGGTTCTACTTTAATTTGTTCAGAAGGCATAGGTGCTTTAATATTACTTTTATGAACCATAGTTGTAGCCTTAGAATGCTCCATAATTCTAACAGGAAAAGGAGGTTTCTCAATGTAAGCAGTAGGCACAACAGGATTAGCAGTATAAGCTTGTACTTCAGTATTAGTAATGATAGGTTCTTTAAAAATATATTTAATAGGGTCATGATATTTAAAACATTTCTCCTTAGGGAGATCAACATGAGCAGCAAAAGACATACAGAAATTAATGACTATATTAGGAGCAAGTCCATATTTTGCACTCAGCTCATGAAAAACATATGTTTGAATGAAGGATTTAACACAATGATATTCAAGATTTATACCTGACTCTTTACCTTTGTCGACTTCCCAATCCTCAGTGTTGCATTTAATTCTTTCAATAAGATCCCATTTAAATTCAATTTCTGTACTTGAGAAAGAACCCGCAGAAGAAGAATCAAGCATTTCCTTATCGTGAAGAGAAAGCCTAGCATAAAAATTATGAACACTAATATCTTTCGAGAGCTCATGATTGGGGCATTTGAGCATTAAGTCATTAAGCCTCCACCAAGCTTGAGCGATACTTTCTCCTTCGCGGGGCCAAAAATTATTGATATAATTCCGATCACTGTGAACCAAATGCATAGGATAAAATTGATTATGAAACTCCAGCTTCAATCGGTTCCAGTCCCACGAGCGAGGATTATCCAATAGCCTATACCATGCCGATGATTTTACCTCCAAAGATAAAGGGAATAAGTTCATCTTAACTCCATCGCTTGGTAAACCTGTAATCTTAAATAATCCATAAAGTTCATCTATTAAAAGCAAGTGCATATCAGGATGTATTATTCCATCTCCTGCACAAGGATTAGTATGCGGTGTTTCCAGAATACCAAGAGGAATTTCATAACATATATTTTCAGTAGGTGGAGGCTCCTCTCTTACCACTTGTGCATGTGGCATGGGCACTCCAAACAAGCCTCTCAAAGGATTATTATCCATAATAGCAAGTGTAGATAAAAATCAGCACGTACGAGAAAAGTTTCCTTACCAAGAGCGCTACACTCCCCGGCAATGGCGCGAGAGAAGAGTATTGATGACCCAAAAGTACAGGGGATATATCATAGTTCTTTCAATAAGTAAGAGTGTCAAACCCAACAAGGAGCAGAAGGAATTGATAGGCAGTTTTCACCAAGGACTTCACTGCAAGTGTTGTAAGATAGTTTTAATAGATAGTTTGATAGCAAGATAATTTGGAGTAGGGCGCTTTGGAGCTCGGCCTCCATGGAGGCCGGATTTTTTGAAAAATTCAAAATTCACACTTTTCAGTTTCAAAAAAATCTGAAAAAAATCATACAAGTAAACAAGGATGTTATGTGTATGTATGTAAAATTTAAGGATGAAATAACCTAAAATGTGATCTTTACAAAAAAGACAAATTCATGGACTTTGAGGATAAATAGTGCATCTACTAAAAAGCCTCAGATTTGTTCTTTTTGTGTAGCACTCATTTTAAGGTATTTCATCCTGAAAATTTACGCACATATGCTTTATGTCTTTAAGTATGTGTGTATTTTATTTCAAAAAAATTTGAAATGTGAAAATTTCAATTTTGATCAAGTCAAACTCGGCCTCCATGGAGCCCAAGCTCTAAAGAGCATTTTCGGATAATTTGTAACAAAGTAACAAGTAACAAAATAGCAGGTTGCAGCAAGATAGACCAATCCCTAATTATGCTAAGGACAGGCCGGTGGTACTTCTTATAGTGATTAAAATGCTCTTGAGGACACACGGGAATATCGCCAAGTTACTTTCACCATGATTCATTGACTTACGTTCATTGCCTTGATAAGTGTTATGTGGGTGGACCGGAGCTAAGGTACTGTTCTTACTTGAACAAATACCTACTGATGATTATACTCTCCTTGCAAGCATCCACAACTACAAGAGAAGTAATTAAGATAAATCTAACCATAGCCTTAAGCAATTGGATCCAAAACAGCCCCTTACGAAACAATTCGCAAACTCGGGTTTAGGTTTCTATCACTCCCGCAAACCAATCATCCACAAACTAATTCCATATTGCCTCCCCCTAGGCCCAAATATGCTTAAGTGTCATGTAGTCGATGTTCACATGACACCACTAGAGGAGAAACAACACAACATAATATCAAAACATTGAACGGACATCAACTTCTCATGATTACTAATAACAAGACTTCTCCCATGTCCTCAAGAACTAATAGAACTACTCAGAACTCATCATATTGATCATTATCAGTGGGTATAAATATATTCTTAAAAATCTGAACATAACCTTCATCCACCAATTAAACCAACAAGCATCAACTACAATATATAATTAACACTACTAGCACCCCCAGGTACCAAACTGAGGTTTGATGCAAAGATTGAGCACAAGAGATGAACTAGGGTTTGGAGATGAGATGGTGCCAATGAAGATGTTGATGGAGATGATGATCCCCATGATGAACAGAGTGTTGGTGATGATTAAGGCTTTGATTTCCCCCTCCCGGAGGGAAGTTTCCCCAGCAGAAAAGCTCCGCTGGAGAGCAAAAGTGCTTCGCCCAAGTTCCACCTTGCAGACAGCGGCCAAAAGTACCAAAACTTTTTTCTAATTTTTTCTATGGCTAATAGGATTTTATGGCCAAAGGACATTGGGAGATGAGCCATCAGGGCCCCACATAGCCAGGTGGCGCGCCCAAGGGGGTGGCCGCGCCACCAGGCCATGTGGAGGCCTGGTGGGTCCCGTCCGGTATTTATTTGCTCCATAATTCCTCATATATTCCAAAATAATTCTCCAAAAATCCACGCCTCATTTTGAGCTCCAGAGAATTACTTTCTATACTGATGTTATTTTAGGTCTAGAATTCAAGCTGCCGGCATTCCCCTCTCCATGTATAACTTGCAATTTAAGAGAGAAAAGGCATTAGAATTTCATCATAATGTGAAATATATCATTGGAATAAGATAAATTATAATAAGAAGTAATGATGCAAAATGGATGTATCACGGGCACCCCACCACTTACCCTTGCATGACGTGGGAGATCATCTCCGTCAAGCAGGACACCAACCTCACCAAGGAGAAGGCATCGGCCATACAAAACCACGCCATCCGGTATTTCATGATATTCCTTGCAAATAGTATTTTTGGGAGAGAGAACTTAGGGGGCATGGCTGCCCGGCGATGTGTGTGCTCCAAACTGCAGTTAACCCTCATTTGATTGATAAACTAAATTTGGGGGCTTTGATGATAGCACATTTCCGTAAGCAGTGGAAGTAGAACATAGGAGGCATACGTATCGGTGGTCTTGTTTCACATCTCACTAGTCAATTTCATATGGACTTGACTAGGCTTAGGGCGGTGCAAAATAACCCTACTAATCTCACTAGGGAGGTTATGATTAACTCCAGATTTATGCGCCCTGACCGTGACCACAGTGGGGAGCATTCTTATCAGTGCCCTTTGATTAATAGTGGACCGATACTTGTGCACTTGCGCCATAGGGAACCTTTTGAGGTGAGTACATGGCAGGGGTGGGTGCTCACGCTTGATTAGATTTGCCAGGCTGGGACCGATCAGGGTGCGGGCAGTTTGTTGAGCCCATAGATGATCCCCAGTGGGAGGATGCCACCGCTGCCGGTGTCGATTACAGAGAAGAGCAAGGATGGGACGTGCCACAACAGCCATTTGGCTATGGTGGCGATTATATTCCTAGGCCGGAGTTTCCGCAGCTGGTGCAGCGTGTTGGGGATGTTGAGGCGACCCTCCAACAAACTTACATCAACGTAGATAGGCTATCGCGCAACCTTCAGGCCTTCACCACTTTCTAGCCACCTTTCGGTCAGCTCGGTTTTTCACCTTCCTCCTCCAATGGACCACCTGAGTATCA
The DNA here is from genome assembly GCA_011799875.1 of Thinopyrum elongatum. Taxonomy (NCBI): domain Eukaryota; kingdom Viridiplantae; phylum Streptophyta; class Magnoliopsida; order Poales; family Poaceae; genus Thinopyrum; species Thinopyrum elongatum. The sequence continues at coordinate 739,217,849 of CM022303.1, read as the reverse complement.
GTGGCCCAATGACCAGCAGCGCGGCCACAGTGGTGGCGATGAATGGGTTTTTAAGGCAAGAGCCTAAGCTTCGGGGAAGCTCATTCCCCTAGTTATCTTTGCATGCATATTTTATTCTGCGTCTTTTAATTTATTTTCTTTTTATGTTGTCATGTTTACTTTCAGTTTTGCATAATAAAAAGTAGAGTGAACTTTTAGTTTTACTTGTTGGAATCCTCTAAGGTGGTATTTCATTTCATGAGCTTTCAGGTTTGCCCATCAATAGCAGTTCAGATATGAGAAAAACGAGCGGATAAGTGACTTGAGAAAAAGAGCAAGCCGGCACGAGAAGGTATAACATGTGCATCCTTACTTTTCTCGCAAATTTGATTAAGTCAATACTTTTATTTGGTTGGTTGCACTTAAGTTTCGTTCCTCGTGCTAGTTGAATATCATTTAGTTCTATTTGCCACTCCGAATCTTGCTTGTGAAACTTTGATGTTAAGCATTGTTTCGATCTTGAAAAATCCAGTGAGAAAGAAAAATTTGTAAAAGAAACTTAAGGGCTCGTATTTTGAAGAGAACTAGCACTTAAGACACTCAACTCCATAGTACTTAATTTGATTGACTTGATAGTACCTACTGATAGAGTTATCTAGAAGGATGGAAATTTGAGGTGATTGAGGTTATGCCAAAACTTGTCTTTCGATACATGATTACCCAGCTTCATGCGTGTTTTATGGCCCATCACTAAATGTTGCTTTATGCATATTACTATGACTCCATCACCTCTCTTGAGTTTATGCAAAGAACTCCGCTGGCCAACGAACGATCCACCAGTGCTTCGGCTCAGATTTTGGCAAGAGTTTGTTACCGTTCATAGTGGCAACACTGCATCGGATATTATTCATCTTTGTCTTAAGAGTGTGTGTATGTGGAAATAAAGAATACTGATTGCTGAGCTCGAAAGAGACTAATTTTGGTCCATGTTATTCAATTTAAGCCACAGCGAAAAAAACCCATTTGCATATATCACTTCTTTGGCATAATCCCATCACTAAAAATAGAAGTTCTGATGGACAATGACTGAAGGAAGTACTTGACAGGCATGATTATGTGGTGCTCGTGGGTGTTAATGAGATACTTGAGTACTATGTTTTCTTCTAATGAAAACCTCTCGGTTATGTTAAATTTTGAAACAGCTTCAAAGTGCAAAAAAATTCATTCTCTTGAGAGAATTCCTTTTCGCTTGCTCCGCACCTTATTAACTATCAAGGTTTACTTTGTGAACTAGAACTAGTGTTATGAAACTATTCATGGTTAGGCAACAAGTTTAAGTGCAACCATTCAGATGCAAGTATTCTCTCAATTAAGATTCCAGGATTTGTGAGAATGGATATATTATATCTTCACGAGACGGTAAACTCTTTTACTGAATTTTCAATCTCCCTTTCATCTTTCTCATTTATTAATTGCTCGAGGATGAGCAAGACTTAAGCTTGGGGGGTTGACGGCTCGATATTTTGCCACTTTTACAAGGGTGTTTTCATATGGTTTTGGAAAGTTTTTTTGTTAATTCTTGTATTTTTCTAACGCTAATCTTTCGACAAAGAAGACCACTTGTTTTCCCTAGTGATGTGCAGAAATACATATATTTGGAAGGAAACCAATCAAGATCCGAACAAATGAAGTCATTTCGAGCAAATTCCCATCTGGGAGAAAATTCATCTGACAAACTAGAGCAAAAGACGGTGCATGGTACAAGCGCACGTGCTCATACCAGCGGTCGTACCAGACAGTGTGGCCTCCCCCTTATCTACACAAGCAACTTTCGTGAAGGGGACGAGAGACAATACAGAGAGGAGCCACCGCCACAACAACTAGAACAAGAATAGAAGAGATCCAGACAAGAAGAACCTCCTTATATCCATTCCGTCTCTTCTGCTCCATCCCCATTTCATTCATCACAACATCACCATAGAGAGAGGAATTCCATGTTGTAAGATTAGGGTTTATAACTCTATTCATACTCACCTCGAGATTGAGACTTGTTTATTCATTCGTCCTATTGCGGATCTTTATGATATTATTGATATGATTTCTCTTTGTTTGATCTCTGGGGTATTTGGCTATCCCCCTCTCATGTGTGAGCAGTCCCCCTTAGGCATGGGAGATGTAGGGGTTGGTGAGATTCATTTGTTCCTAATCTATATGTTGTCATTTGTGATAGTAGTTCTATGATAGATTAGTAAGTTGTTTATCTTGGGTGAACGTAATGCGTGTTGTCCAATTTAAGGGCCCAGGCAACATGATCCAAAGACCTGCACAGGTAACACATATTTTTTAGCGAATATGTGACCTCCAGGTGACAGGAGTTTGATGGCCTGCATGTGCGCAGGGTTTAGTTGTAGCCTTTTCGAAGTAAGAGTAGCGATTCCATAGGGAGCACAGGAATTAATGCCTCTTGTAGTGAATTATGGATTTGTGCCTGCAAGTAATTGTAGACTCCAAGCAAAGTGAGGGCAGAAATAAATGATTGGTTTGGTGAAGAATGAATTGAAAGTAAATAACATAAAAAGTAATAAAAACCATAGCAAAAATAGTAGCACAAGTAACAAGTGGAACTGACAGAGGAGTAAAGCATTCTGAGGGTGTCTGGAATTCCCATTGGTATATTTCTAATGCAACCTACGCGCCGGTTAAGTATTGTCTGGATACTTGAGCCACTCTTGACGATTATGCTGGGCTGAGCTGGGTAAAGAACACGTTCTACTCTAGGTAGACTTCGTGCCACACACGCCACTACCGTAGTCTCCCCCACCAGGTTACAACTACGGTAATTAAGGGTTGCCCCGTGGACGCGGCCTCTCTATGGGTTCTCTGTAATTCCCCTATCAAATGGAAAAGCAAGGCTTGAAGGTTTTTACTGTCACCTCGAATTACCTTCACGTCCTTACCTTTACAAAGACAGTGATACAATTCGTGGCCTTTTGACGAGAATGCTGAGTGGGGCCCCTTCATAACATTCATGAAGTTTATTAAACTAAGCATTCAATAGAGCATCTCGTATCCAATATAATGTTTTAGATACTACACATACCAAGGTTCATCCATATCCCCAAGAACTAAGGGGTCTACTGACACATGGAGACAACAAGCATCATTGGAATAGTAATGGTAAACATGGATGGATCACACAGGTAACACACAAGATGATGCACTAGGGTTCCCGATGTTACAATGAGATGAAGATGGATGTGGATGATGATGATAGTGCTGATGATGATGACATCCCCTTGCGCGTGGTGGTGATGATGGCGATCTCCTCCTTGTCAATCCCTCATCCGGATGACTCCGGAGGCTAGGGTTCTGTCTTCTGGATGCGTTTTTGGTGCCTATGTTCGTCTGATCCCTGATCGGACTTCACGAGGTGGAAGTAGTGGATGAGGCAGCGGTGGTGGTACCTCATACAACCGTGCATATGAGTGGATGTGCTCATATGCTAGGTTGTCTTTTGCTCTGGCTTCGCCGTGTGGCCTCCAGCTTCCTCCCTTTGCTTCGTTCTTTTTATGGTAGTCTATTATCACATTGAATAATGTGATTCTACCACAATTTCCCTAGATTCCTTCCATATAATATTATTTTCTAGAAAAGACATTACCTGAGGAATAATGACAAAAAGTAGTGCTCGAACGCGGTAAAATTCCACAAAGCCTACCATGTAGGCACATAATAACTATCAAAATCATCACATATTTTGGACTCATCAACTCCCCCAAGCTTAAGTCTTGCTCGTCCCCGAGCAAGTATTGTAGCATGTAAATAACAAGGTCAACTTGGGATTTATGAGATACGAATATTTATAGAGGCATGAGTCCATTATCGGTTATCGAAATGATTGGAGATAAAGAAAAATTGTAATAAGAGATAACTCATCTCCACCATCAGGATAATCACGAAGGCTTCCCCACTTTGCTACTTAATTTTCTAGTGGACAAACCATAGACTTATGTCCTAATCCATCATTTTTTCAATTGGGCAAGCAGTAATGATTCTTCTTTCCTCTTTTTAGAAAATTATCAATATGATTATTTTATCTCTTTTCATCGGAACAAGTTTAAGTGCCCATCTCACACTTCAGTTTCATGTGACATGTAAGCTAAACATAATCCTCGTGAGAATTTTGGAAAACACTTTAAATTTGAGAGGGTTCTTGCTTACCCTGCTGCTTGCACTTCTTAATTTTTCAGTTGAACCTTTAATGAATTAGCATATAATGTTAAGCCTCTCCCTTAAAAAAATTATAACAACCATGTGGAAGACTTATGATCATCACACTAGTAATTAAGCCCTACCGCTTGGATCATGACCATCATCTCATACGTTTTCACAAATCAATAATGATACTACACATCAAGACATCAAATTACTCACCGGAAAGAATGCTTCTTTGTTTAAAGAGGAATTTGATAGTTCAACTTTATTATAATAAAAATTGTGAGCTAATCACGACTTGCTGAAAGTAAATGCATAAAGATAAAGATACAAAGTATGCTAGGATCTCCCCCAAGCTTACAATCAAGCTAAAGAGATCCCGGTGCCTAGCATTTTATGCTCACTCCTGGGTATCCATACAAGCAGTGGAGATGTTCTTGAAGCGTGCCTGGATGTCCTCGATCATTGTCTGTTGCTCATCCAAAACCTTTGTCAAGAACTCAAGTTGTGTAGTGTTTTGATTAAGAGTGTCAACCATGAGGTCGATCTTATGGAAAAGAAGAGACCATCAACCCGTGCTTCCCGGTCTTTGCTCATTAGCCAATAAGCATTGATTCCTTCACCAACAGTATTCACTCATACTTTAGAGACTTGTTCAAGATCCTTGATCTTTACCTTTATCTCCTCTGGGGACGGTGGTTCCTTTCCCCACTTCTTTTAGGGTGGCCTAAGAGGGAATAACGGAATAGATCCATGGATATTGAATTGGTAAGGATTTGGAGGATACTCATCTAGAGTAGATTCATCATCCTCTTCTTGTTCTGGTTCTTCGTCCTTGACCTCTACAACCTTTTTCTCATTGCCGATCTCCTCCTCTAGGTGCGGTTCTTCCTTGAGGCTCATCTTCCTCAGGTCCTCCCATCTAGTTGGAACCACCTCCTCTAGGTTAGGAAAAGGGATGATGCGAATGAAGGATGAGGAAGACCCGTTGCGCATGGCGGCGACCGTGTTCTTCAAGCTGTAGCTGGGAGTTTTTGGTGGAGGTGACATGCAAAACAAACCTGAGATTTGATTGATTTTTGCCAAGGGACATGACCCTTGGCCTTTTATAATAGTCTGGAACCCTACTAATCTCGAGATTAGGCTTAGAGAGGAACTTAGAAAGAAATCAAATAAGATCAAGAAAGAATCAGGCGCAACAGACCAGTCGACGGCCTTTCATACGAGCGGGTGTGCACATATGGCCAGTCATATGACTGGTCGCCGAGGCCCTTTTTTTTCAAGCCTATGACAGAGGTTGCCGCCTAATACGAGCCCATGTACGAGTGTCCGCGATCGTACAGAACGACGTTGTTGGTTCTGCCTCCGAAGCGCCTGGTGTCAATGGGGCATATGAGTAGCCATACGACCGTGTTTTGGTCATATGATAGGCCGTCATTTGCTTTGCTGTCGACATCGTCTCTGTCCTCCTTGCATACGAGCATTCATACGACCACATACGGTCATATGAGATGCCGTATTTGGTTCTGTTTGGCTCTTCGTTACATTTTTCCTTAGAGAAATTTCTTCCCTGCAAGGTTAACAGCGAGGTAGTCCAACTCCAGACAGAAACTTTAGCAATTCAACGTGTAATAAAAAAGGTCTAAACCAACAAAAACAAAGCATCTAACAGGACAAAAAATTACATCTACTTAAGATCTGAGCTTTCGTGGAAACAACTTAAGATGAGAGTTAAATAGGAGGACCTTGTCCCCCACATTAAACGTTCCTTTCAGGATTTTTCTATCATGCCACTTCTTAACCTTCTCTTTAAACAAACGTGCACTCTCATAAGCATTATTCTGGAGTTCTCCTAAGGCATGCTTATCTAACAGTATCTTTTCTCCCGCTTCTTTAAGATCAAAGTTTATATTTTTGATCGCCAAATAAGCTTTATGCTCTAGCTCTAGAGGTAAGTGGCATGCCTTAACGTAGACCATTTTATATGGCGTCATACCCATTGGATTCTTGTAGGCGGTACGATAAGCCCATAGGGTCTCATTTAACTTCCTTGCCCAGTCCTTCCTGGACTTCTCTACACCGTCTTCTACATTATTGTTTTTACTTCTCGGTTTGAGAGCTCATCCTAGCCACTTGTTTGAGGGTGATATGGAGAAGCTATTCGGCAAGTGACTCCATACTTACGGAGGATCCTACTAAAAATACATTGTATAAAATGAGATCCACCGTCAGTAATAAGAACTTTGGGTACTCCAAACCTGGGAAGAATGATGTCCTTTATCATTTTCAATGAGTTAGCTCCATCGGCGTGATGTGTAGGGATTGCTTCAATCCACTTGGTAACATAGTCTACAACCACAAGAATGTGAGTGTGCCCATCTGTGACCAAAAATGGTCCCAAATAATCTAGACCCCAAACATCAAAAGGTTTGTAGACTAGGTTATAATTCATACGCATTTCTTGTCTCCTACCTATATTACCTATGCGTTAACACACATCACAACTTTTGACAAACCTGTGTGCATCTCTGAAGAGTGTAGGCCAATAAAATCCTGATTGAAGTACTTTGGCTGCTGTTCGGTCCCTAGCATGATGCCCTGCATAAGGACTACTATGACATTTGTCGAGGATGGCATTCATCTTTTGTTCAGGAACACACCACCTAATCATGTTATCTGGCCCATGCCGATAAAGAAAAGGATCATCCCAGAAGTAGTAGTTCAACTCACTGAAGAATTTCTTCCTCTGGTTATAATTTAAATCCGGTGGCATATACTTTCCTATATGAAAATTAGCATAATCTACAAACCAAGGTTCTATTTTTTTAATCATAGCCAAACTCTCACCTAGAAATGACTCATTTATTGGAACGGGATCATAAGGTATATATCCTCTCCATGCGGGATAGATGATCTACCACTGGGTTGTCTTCGGCTCTTCGATCTACAATCTGCAAATAGAACTCTTGGAGTAACAATATCCATCGGATCAATCGAGGCTTAGCGTCCTTCTTTGAGAGAAGATAATGTAAGGCACGATGATCTGTATGCACAATCACTTTAGAGTTAATAATGTAAGGTTTAAATTTATCACAAGCAAAGACAATAGCAAGTAATTCTTTTTCAGTTGTGGCTAAGTATTTCTGATCATCATCCAGACTCCTGCTAGCATCAAAGATAACGTTAAATTTTCTTTGATCCCACTATCCTATAATAGCCCCTACAGCATAATTGCTGGCATCACACATTATCTCAAAAGATTCATCCCATTTAGGAGGTTGGATGATTGGAGCTGTTATCAATGCGCCCCTTAGCTTTTCATAAGCCAGGACACACTTCTCATCGAAAGAATATGGCACATCCTTCTGCAAGAGGTCAGTCAATGGTTTTGCAAGCTTGGAAAAATCATTAATAAACCTCATGTAGAAGCTAGCATGCCCCATAAAAGTTTGCATTCCCTTTACATCTTGCGGATAAGGTAAGTTTTCTATTACCTCAATTCACTCTTGATCTATTTCGATGCTCTTACCAGAGACTCTGTGCCCCAAAACTACTCCTTCGGTGACCATGAAGTGGCTCTTCACCCAATTTAATACAAAACCTGTTTCTTCACATCTGTGCAAAACTTTTGTAATGTTGTAGAGACAGTGAACAAAAGAAGTGCCTTGGACTGAAAAGTTGTCCATGAACACTTCAACAATTTCCTCAACAAAATCAGGGAAATTTTAGAGACAGACTTCTGAAAACAAGGTGGTCCATTACATAAATCAAAGGGCATTCTACGATAAGCATAGGTACCCTAAGGACAAGTGAAGGTGGTCTTTTCTTGTTCTTCTAATCGAATGTGTATTTGAGAGAATCCAGAATATCCATCGAGATAGCAAAAATAAGAATTGTTGGCCAATCTCTCCAATATTTCATTTATGAGCGGCAATGGGTAGTGATCCTTTCGTGTCCATTTATTTAATTTCCTGAAATCAACACACATACCATATCCAATAACGGCCCTAGTGGGAACTAGGTCATTATTTTCATTAGCTACCAAAGAGACTCCTCCCTTTTTAGGCATATAGTGGAGTGGACTAACCCATTTGCTATCAGAGATTGGATAAATAACTACAGCATCACGGAGGCGGATTACCTCTTTTCTTACCACATTCTTGGAGTAAGGGTGCAATCTTCTTTGACTTTTGATTATCGGCTTGGCTCCAGCTTCTATAGGAATAGCATGTGAATATATAGATGGGTCTATCCCGAAGCTTTATGGTGTCCTGATAACACCGATAATTATTTTGCTTTCTCTCTTCCTGAAAGGTCAGCATTAACAATAATAGGATTTTTTTTGGTTCTATCCATAAACTCGTACCTTAGTCCCTTAGGTAAGAGTTTGAGAATAGGAGGCGGTAATTCCTCATCTCCCTTTCTTTCAAGAACCACATATACTTTACTCAAACAGGGACTAACCACTGGAGTTGCATCCATTGTCATTTCAATTTCCTCTTTCTCTTCATCTTCAAATAAGGATTCGGGTTTCACCAAGACCCTTCCAATTTCAGCTTCTGGAGTTTGTAGATGAATTTCAGCTAGCTAATTTACTTTTAGTTCCTCCTCATCTTGGTACCCCCTTTCATAAGGCTTATTCATTATGATTGAGAAGGGAAATTTGATCATTTCTTCACCCCATTTCATGGAGATTGTCTTCTTGTTTATATATGTCCCTGCAACATTTAGAAAAGAGGTTTCAAAGACAATAGGACAATGTTTGTCCTCAGAAATCATCAAGACAAAAATGTCAATAGGATAAATAAGCGAACCAATAATAATGTTGACATCTTTGAGTATGCCGCATGGTACTCTATCAGCCTTATCTGCAAGCTTAATAACCACATCAATTGGCTCAAGAGTGTGTGGTGAGATTTCATCATAATTTTTTGCATAAAGACTGTAGGGAATAATATTAATAGGAGATCTGGTATCGCACAATCGAAAGCTGGACTTGGTACCAAACGAGCATGACAATATTTGTTTACCTGTATCTTTACCTTCAGTGCAACCTTTTAAATAAGAGGTGGTATCTCGATCTAGATGGACTTCCTTACTTACCACCGATACAGGCATAGCAAGTTCTTTCACTATATCAACATGAGGCGGAATACCATACTGCTCAACCTTGACACTCTTCTTATGCTTACCTGGGAGTAACTCACTCTTTTCTTTTGCTTTTCTTTGGAAGTAGGCTTCTTTCCTGTTGGGAGTCGGAGTGGATTTCTTCGTTATTGCTTCCACCATCCGGATTGCCTTAGATTTCCTGCTGTGCCTAAGATATCCTTCATCAGGTAGCTAAAAAAACTCAGAAAAATCTTTCAAAATTCTTAAAGCAAGGTCAGGTCCAATATTAAACTCTTTACAAAGATGTTTCATCTTCTCAGTTTAAGAGAAAAATTTAATACTATCATAACCAGGATTAATCTTCTTTTTCTCTTTTGAGCATAGGAACCAACTTTCAGCATTTTGATGCATCTTATCAAGTAACACCCAAGCTTGGGAAATATTAGAATCCATGAAGGATCCATGCGAAGCAACATCCATCACCTGCTTACTCTGGTGATCAAGTCCCCCATAAAAGAAATTCACAATCAAGTAAGGAGGATAATAATCATCAGGACATTCCGAGAGTATACTTCGGTACCTTTTATATGCATCAACCAAATGCTCAACTGGTCGTTGCCCAAAACTACCAACCTTCCTTCTGATTTTATAAAGTTTAACTTGAGGATAAAAGCAGTCTAAGAACACAGATGACAACTTCTTCCAATCATTTAAGGTACCTACAGGGTGATCTTGTAGCCACTGTGCAACATCATTAGCAAGAGTGTAAGGAAATAATTTCAACTTCATTTCTTCATGAGTCAAATCATGCAACTAAAATGTACCACATAAGCTTTCAAATTCTTGCTCGTGTTCATAACGACTTTTACTTCCATCACCTCGGAATGTAATATTTTTTAGCATATCAAGTAACCGAGGATTTATTGTAGGAGATATGCCCTAGAGGCAATAATAATAGTTATTTTGTATCTCCAAGTTTGTAATTGATATTTATGTTCCATGCCATAACTGCAATGATTCTCGAGTCTACAATAACCACGAGGCTCGGAGGGAAACTCATGTGCTCGTGTGGTATAATAAACGATGAAATGTATTCCTAGTCGTGCCTCTAAGACTGGCTCAAGTGTTGCGTGATGGCCCTGTTTTCCTGATCATGGGCATGACTATGCCGGAAACTTTGAGGGCACAATGTTAGAAGAACACTTGTGTTGAATCGACCCGAATTGATGTTATGCTATGAGATACATTCGTCACAATTTAATGGTTAATAACACAAGGAAAGTTAACATTTGCATTTTTCCTTAGACCATGAGAGTATCGAGTTCCATCATCCTTACTTCATGAACTTTGGGGTTTGTTAAACGTCATTTGTAACAGGGTGGCTATTACGGCGGCTTACGGGTTCACGGAAAAGTATGACAAGGAACTAGATAGCTCAAGAATGGGAGTTGCTCCTCTGGCAATGGAGAGATATTCTTGGGGGCCTCTCGGTGTTATGGTATCCAGCACAGTCTGCCAGACACAGTGTGCCATGATCATAGGGATGCCAGAACGCGGGAACGAGAAAGGAGAGCAAAACCGGTAATGAGGTAACTGGCATAGTGGACAAGTTGTTGATTCACGGGGATGCAATAAATCTCACCTTCGATTTTGTAAAATATCACGATGCAACGGGAATGGCAGATGGCCACTACAGGTTCACTCAAATATTCATTCGTGTGGGTATAGGGATCAATATGGATGTCCACGGTTCCGCTATTGATCATCGATCGGAAAGTGTTCCGGTCATGTCTATACTTTACCGAACCTATAGGGTCACATGCTTAAGGGTCATCTATCTACTGAATACTAGATAAGGAGTCTATGAGAAAGTCACCGGAAAAGATTCGGAGATATTGGAATAGTTCCAGAGAAAAAGTCGACGAAAAAATTTCGGAGATGACAAAAAAGTATCAGTGTGAAACCAGAAGCGTTCTGGAGAAATGTTTTCTTCAGAAAATGTTTCGGAACACGCCCAAAATTATTTTAGTGGGTGCCGAAAATATTCTGGACCTTCGGGAATTTTTTCGGATTATACAGACACTGAAAATATTTTTGTCATAAATAGTGGTGTGAATAGTGACAGCACTATTAGGGTACAACTACTCCTTTGGAATTTTATTCCCAAAAGTCAAGGGGATGACATGGGATGGTGGGACCACCTTTGTGGGGCCCCACACATGGTGGCCGGCCAAGGTGGGAGCTCCTCCATGGAGCTCCACTAGCCACCCCATTATGCCCTTATGAAGGACATATTTTATGGGCATTTTGGTATTTCCAAGTGTCACTCTACCACTTGCCTCACACTGTAAATAGAGGTGGAGAGAGCTCTCCAAACCCACTCCAACTCTCATACACATGCCATGCATTATCTGGCTTTCTTCTCTCCCTCACAAGAAATAGTTTCGTAGAGACGAAAGGCTGTCTAGGTTCCGATAGGAACTAGTTCTGGCCGGCGAAGCCTTGCCGGATAGCTGACACCGTATGTGTGCAACCTAGTAGAGAGGTCGTAGTTTAAATCTTCTACCTAAGGGGCTATTCGAGGGTCCTCCCGAAGGGCTGTCCGAGTATCCATCCGGTGAGATCATCCGAGGGACTGTCTTGAGGCCTCCCGAAGGGCTGTCCGAGGATCCGTCCGGTGAGACCATCCGAGGGAATGTCCCGAGGCCTCCCGAAGGGCTGTCCGAGGATCCGTCCGGTGGGCTGATGAGGGAGAACATCCTCGTGGTTGGGAGGTTGTAAAATCCTAGCTGTGGGGATCTGCACCGATGATCTTCATCGACTCTACTTCCACTATGCTACGAATCGGTAATGATCAGATCAAAACATTGTATGCATCTTCATAGTGGTCCTGGGTGTTTTCGTAGTGTGGAATTTTTTTTCTGCCGCGTTCCCCAACAGTGGCATCAAAAGCCGTGCTATGCGTGGATGCATGTTTCGATCTAATGAGATTTATGGGTATTGCATAATATAATTTTGTAGTAGATGAGATCTATTACTGAAAATTATTTATGCGGGTAGCAGATGAAATCTATTACCCGATGTTCTTGTTGATTCCCTTGAATTTGCGTATTTTTGATCTTGATGGCATGATGGAATCTTACTAATTACTGTCAATCCACGATCATGATGGATCAAGGAAGTGCTAACAGTTCTTTGGGTTCCACCATAGTTAAAGAAAGATGAAATTTCGCAGACTAAAGGCCAATCCAGATATGATCTGCACGGGGTTCTTGTGTATGATAAAGTTCAATATGGGGCTTGAGATTTTTTATCTCGTGTTTCATACGCCCCGGAAAGTTAATCTAGCGACTTGAATACTCGTACCTGAATTGAATGTTGGTAGCTACGGTTTAAGTGAAAACCTTAGAAACCACGTAAAAAAAAATTGCATAAACCGATTAGAGGCGTCTAAATTGGTTTTGCAGGATGGCATATGATGTGGTATCGCATTCGTCATATTAATTTGATTATGTATGAAATGACTATATGATGTAAATTCATTAACATGAACTGCGTGTCATGATTCGGCATGATGGCTGGAGCCATGTGATTGTCACTTTAATGACCTGCGTGCCAACCTTATGTAATGCACTAATTTTATTAGCTATAGAGATAGCAATATTATCTGGTGCATCGACAAGGTGGTGGCAAGCTTCGCAAAGGTGAACTCCGACACAAAAGCTGAAGACGAAGAAAATAAAGACTTCTCCGTCACAAAGGGCTATACCATATCATACTATTATCAATTGCCTGAGATGTTTATCCCTTTTGATGTACCCTTTTGAATGCGTGGTAGTCGCTTTTATTAGGGTGATCTCTCACTTAAAATATCAAGTAGTTAGTGTTCTCCCAAGTGTAGCACCGTCACAGCACCTATCTCTTTGGGGTATCACATGATCTCCATGGGTACGAACGATTAGAGAAGTGTGAGGTGGGTGAGTTGAGACCTCGCAACGAGATCACTTGGTTGTCTTGATGTTCCGGAGGATTGTCCTGAGCTCGGAACATGCCCATCAAAAGATGAACAAGAGTCATCTAGAGATGTGATCGGCAAGTTTTCCTACCGATTAAAGTTCACGCCATCAGTGTTCATCTCGTTTAATGGCGTTGAATGGAAATACGGATCTTGAATCACTCACAATCAATTATGAGAGATATTGATTTTAAGTGGGAGCGCACTTTAGAATTAAATTGTTTAATCACTAGTGCAAATTATTTATGAATAAAGTCTAAGTGAAACTTGTGTTTACCATTATAGATCACATGGCTCGCAACGCCACGTTCAGCTTAGGCCTGATGTTAGAGAAAGAGAAGTTCGCTGCAACTGGAAGCAACTATGCGGACTGGGTCCATACCCTGAGGATTGTCCTTAGGAGTGCTATGAAAGAGTATGTGCTTGACACGCCTCTTCCAACTAAACCGGCAGAAACTGGCCCAGAAGATGAAAGAAATGTCTGGGCCACTAAAGACGATGACTGCACTGTAGTGCAGTGCCTCATGCTAGCTTGTATGAGTCCAGAGCTTCAAAAACATTTTGAATATCAATCCACCCATGATATGATCCGGGCAATGGACGCTCTATACAAACTCAATGCAGGGTCTGAACATTATGAAGTAACAAAGACCATGATGGTGTGCAAGATGGCTGATGGAAGTTCAGTTGGTGAACACATGGTCAAAAAGTTTGGCTACGCTGAAAGGCTGAAAACCCTAGAATTTCTGATTCCACCAGCACTCGCGGTGGACATGTTACTCTTTTTACTTCCCACATCTTACAAAGGTTTTATCATGAACTACAACATGAATGGGATGAACAAGACACCAAACGAGTTGCTCGCCATGCTGAAAACTACTGAAGTAGGACTGCGAAAGAAACACAAGCAAGTGTTGCTTGTGAATAAAACCGCCAGTTTCAAAAAGAAAGGCAAGTCCAAGAAAGGCAAGGGTGCCGGTAAGACCGGCTCCCAAAGCTAGTCTAAGGGTGGAGTTAACATTGAAACTGAGTGCTTCTACTGCAAGGGCACCGGACACTAGAAGAGAAACTGCAAGAAGTATCTGGCAGATAAGAAGTCTGGAAAGACCAAAAAAGGTATAACCGTTATACATCTTAATGTCATTGACGTTTTGCTTGCTAGAGAAAATTCTAGGTCTTGGGTATTTGATACCAGATCTGTTGCTCACGTTTGCAGCTCGATACATTGGCTTCAGAAGGTGCGCAAGCTGGCAAAGAATGAAGTCGTGATGCGCTTCGGGAACAGTGCTAGAATCGCCGCTCAATCCGTCAGCATCATGCCTCTACGTCTCCCTTTAGGATTTATCTTTGAACCAAGTAATTGTTATTTCATTTAGGAATTGTGTAGAAACATTATCTCTGGATCATGTCTGATACATGATGGGTATTCCTACAAGTCTGAGAACAATGGTTGTTCACTTTATTGTAAGGATATGTTTTATGGATTTGCACCCATTGTTGGGGGCCTTTTCATACTGAATCTTGAATGTGGAAATGATATGTTTAACATAAATGCTAAACGCCTTAAGAAGGCTGATACCACCACCACTTACTTGTGGCATTGTCGTCTTGGTCACATCGGAAAGAAACGCATGCAAAGACTCCACAAAGATGGAGTTTTACCGTCTTTTGATTTTGAATCATTTGACACATGTGTGGCTTGTTTGATGGGGAAAATGACCAAGACGCCGTTCACGGGTCATCCTGAACGGGCGGGTGAATTGTTGGAAATAATACATAGTGATGTATGTGGTCCAATGAGCACTATCGCATGGGGTGGGTATTTCTACTTCGTGACTTTTACTGATGATTTAAGTAGGTATGGATATATCTACTTAACGAAGCATAAGTCGAAAACCTTTGAAAAGTTCAAAGAATTTTAGAATGAGGTCGAAAATCATCGTAACAAAACGATAAAGTTTCTGCCATCAGATCACGGGGGCGAATATCTTAGTCATGAGTTTAGCCAACATCTGAGTGACCGTGGAATCGTTTCACAGCTTACGCCTCCCGGAACTCCACAGCAAAATAGAGTGTCCGAGCGACGTAACCGAACCCTGTTAGACATGGTAAGGTCGATGATGTCTCTTACAGATCTGCCGATATCTTCTTGGGGTCACGCACTACAAACTGCCACTTATACATTAAATAGAGCACCGTCTAAGTCTGTTGAGACGACGCCATTTGAATTATGGTATGTGAAGAAACCCAATGTGTCGCATCTCAAGGTTTGGGGTTGTGAGGCAAAAGTAAAATGTTTACAGCCAA
This sequence comes from Thinopyrum elongatum, assembly GCA_011799875.1. NCBI lineage: Eukaryota > Viridiplantae > Streptophyta > Magnoliopsida > Poales > Poaceae > Thinopyrum > Thinopyrum elongatum. The sequence continues at coordinate 739,202,224 of CM022303.1, read as the reverse complement.
GCAAACTAGAATGTAGATCAGACAAATGTTACTTTGTAGGTTATCCCAATAACACCACTTGGTATTCTTTCTACCACCAGTCCGAGGGCAAAGTGTTTGTCGCAAAAGTTTGACACTTTCCTGAGAAAGAGTTTCTTGCTAATGAATTAAGTAGGAGGACAATACAACTTAATGAGATTAGTGAATCTTTGGCAACCATTGATAGGGCTAAGGAACCAATAGAAATTCCGTAAATTATCCCTACAACTGAGCCAGAAGTTGTCGCATGTGATGCGGAAACTTCTGACAAGTTTGTAACTAAACCACGTAGATCAGGTAGAGCTATCCAGCCACCTGAGTGGTTTCTTAACAAAATCATCATCCTTGAAGACGATGAACTTGCGCACTACAAGGAAGCGATGGTGCAGCCTAGCTCAAGGGAATGGCACAAAGCCATGAAATCCGAAATGGAATCCATGTATGAAAGCCAAGTTTGGGACTTGGTAGAACTTCCAGAAGGCGTAAAGCCCATTGGTTGTAAATGGATTTTCAAAAGAAAGACAGACGCAGATGGTAACATTACTATCCATAAAGCTAGACTCGTCGCCAAAGGGTTCACGCAAGTTGAAGGAGTTGACTATGATGAGAATTTTTCGCATGTAGCTATGCTTAAGTCTGTGCTGATACTACTAGCAATTGCTGCTTATTTTCATTACGAAATATGGTAGATGGATGTCAAAATGGCTTTCCAAAATGGAAACCTTGAAGAGGATGTATACATGATACAGCCTGAAGGTTTTGTCGATTCAAAGGATGAGAAAAATGTATGCAAGCTTCATAAGGCCATTTATGGTCTGAAGCAAGCATCAAGGAGCTGGAACATTTGTTTTAATGAAGTAGTCAAAGAGTTTGGCTTCATCACAAATGGCAAAGAATCTTGTGTTTACAAGAAGTTTTGTGGGAGCGCAAAAGAATTTCTAATCTTATATGTGGATGACATATTGTTCATTGGAAATGACATGAATATTCTTAGCCAAATAAAAGACTCATTGAAGAAGAGTTTTTCAATGAAGGACTTGGGCAAAGTGGCATACATATTGGGCATCAAAATCTATAGAGATAGATCTGGAGTCCTGATAGCACTTAGCCAAAGCATGTATATTGATAAGGTGTTGAAAAGGATCAATATGAAGAACGCCAAGAAAGGTCTACTCCCCATGTCACCTGGCGGAGTGCTCAGCAAGAATCAGTGTCCTCGGATTCTCGATGAGCGAGTACAAATGAATGATGTTCCATATGCTTCGGCAGTTCGTTCAATTATGTATGCCATCCTATGTACAAGACCATATGTTTCCTATGTGCTAAGTGTTAGCAGCAGGTACCAAAGTGATCCAGGATTGGAACACTGGGTAGCAGTAAAAAATATTCTTAAGTAGCTCAGAAGGACCAAGGATTTGCTCCTTGTGTACGGAGGTCATGAAGAGCTCATTGTAAATGGTTACACTGATGCGGGCTTCATGACTGACCCACATGACTCCAAATCTCAATCAGGCTAGGTTTTCATTTTGAACGGTGGTGCAGTTGACTGGAAAAGTTCCAAACAAAAAACTATGGCGGATTCTACGACGGAGGCGGAATATGTTGCTACTCCAGAAGCCTCCTAGGAGGCGGTCTGGATCAAGCAGTTTCTTGAAAACCTTGGTGTGGTTCCAAGTGCGCTGGACCCGGTGGAGATCTATTGTGATAACAGTGGCGCTGTGGCTCAGGCAAGGGAGCCATGTTCCCACCATAAGACAAGACATATTGAACGCAAATATAAACTCATTCGACATCATGTTGAAGCGGGTTTAGTGAAAGTACGCAAAGATCACATGGATCTGAACGTGTCAGACCCGATGACAAAGCCTCTACCACGAGCAAAGCATGAGCAGCACCGGATAGCCATTGGTGTTAGGGAAGCCATGTAACTAGATTATTGACTCTAGTGCAAGTGGGAGTCTGTAGGAGATATGCCCTAGAGGCAATAATAATAGTTTTTTTGTATCTCCATGTTTGTAATTGATGTTTATGTTCCATGCTATAACTGCAATGATTCTCGAGTCTACAATAACCACGAGGCTCGGAGGGAAACTCATGTCCACGTGTGGTATAATAAAAGGTGAAATGTATTCCTAGTCATGCCTCTAAGACTGGCTCAAGTGTTGCGTGATGGCCCTGTTTTCCTGATCATGGGCATGACTACGCCGGATCAATTGAGGGCACAATTTTAGAAGAACACTTGGGTTGAATTGACCCGAATTGATGTTATGATATGAGATACATTCGTCACAAGTTAATGGTTAATAACACAGAGAAAGTTAACATTTGCATAATTCCTTAGACCATGAGAGTATCGAGTTCCTTCATGCTTGCTTCCTGAACTTTGGGGTTTGTTAAACGTCATCTGTAACAGGGTGGCTATTACCGCAATTTACGGGTTCACGAAAAAGTATGACAAGGAACTAGATAGCTTGAGAATGGGAGTTGCTCCTCTGGCGATGGAGAGATATTCTTGGGGCCCTCTCGGTGTTACGGTATCCAACACAGTCTGGCCAGACACAGTGTGATATGATCACAGGGATGCCGGAACATGGGAACGAGAAAGGAGAACAAAACTGGTAATGAGGAAAGTGGCATAGTGGACAAGTTCTTGATTCACGGGGATGCCGATAAATCTCACCTCGGGTTTTGTAATATATCGTGACGCAATGGTAATGGCAGACGGCAACTACAAGTTCACTCGAATATTCATTCGTGTGGGTATAGGGATCAATATGGATGTCCATGGTTCCGCTATTGATCATCGATCGGAAAGTGTTCCGGTCATGTCTATAATTCACCGAACCTAAAGGGTCACACACTTGGGTCATCTATCTGCTGAATACTAGTCAGGGAGTCTGAGAGAAAGTCACCAGAAAGTTTCAGAGACACTGGAATAGTTCCAGAGAGAAAGTTGACAAAAAAAATTCAGAGCCGACAGAAAAGTTTAAGTGTGAAACCAGAAGCGTTCTAGAGAAATGTTTTCATAAGAAAATATTTTGGAATGTGTCCAAAATTATTTTAGGGGGTGCCAAAAATGTTCTAGACCTTCGGGAATTTTTTGGATTAAACAGACACAAAATATTTTGTCATGAATAGAGGTGTGAATAGTGGCAGCATTATTAGGGTACAACTACTCCTTTGGAGTTTTGTGCCAAAATTAAAGGGGATGACATGGCATGGTGGGACCCCCTTTGGGGGGGGCACACATGGTGGCCGGCCATGGAGGGAGCTCCTCCATGGAGCTCCACTAGACACCCCATTATGCCCTTTTGAAGGACATATTTTATGGGCATTTTGGTATTTCCAAGTGTCACTCTACCCCTTGCCTCACACAAAAATTTCCTACGCACACGCAAGATCATGGTGATGCATAGAAACGAGAAGGGAGAGTGTCATCTACGTACCCTCGTAGACCGTAAGCGGAAGCGTTATGACAATGCGGTTGATGTACTCGTACGTCTTCACGATCGACCGATCCCAGCACCGAAGTTACGGCACCTCCGCGGACTGCACACGTTCAGCTTGGTGACGTCCCACGAACTCACGATCCAGTAGAGCTTCGCGGGAGAGTTCTGTCAGCACGACGGCGTGGTGACGGTGTTGATGAAGTTACTGACGCAGGGCTTCGCCTAAGCACCGCTACGATATGACCGAGGTAGATTATGGTGGAAGGGGGCACCGCACACGGCTAAGAGATCAATGATCAATTGTTGTATCCCTATGGGGTGCCCCCTGGCCACGTATATAAAGGATGGAGGGAGGAGGAGGCCGGCCCTCATAGGGTGCGCCCAAAGTGTGGAGTCCTACTAGGACTCCCTAGTCCTAGTAGGATTCCACCTCCCACATGGAATTGGAAAAGGGGAAGGGAGAAGGAGAAGGAAGGAAGGGGGCACCCCCTTTCCCTAGTCCAATTCGGACCAGTCCATGGGGAAGGGGCGCAGCCACCCTTGAGGCCTTTCTCTCCTTTCCCGTATGGCCCATTAAGGCCCAATACGAATTCCCGTAACTCTCCGGTACTCCGAAAAATACCCGAATCACTTAGAACATTTCCGATGTCCGAATATAGCCTTCCAATATATCGATCTTTACCTCTCGACCATTTCGAGACTCCTCATCATGTCCCCGATCTCATCCGGGACTCCGAACAAACTTCGGTCATCAAATCACATAAACTCATAATACAAATCGTCATCGAACGTTAAGCGTGCGGACCCTACGGGTTCGAGAACTATGTAGACATGACCGAGACACATCTCCGGTCAATAACCAATAGCGGAACCTTAATGCTCATATTGGCTCCTACATATTCTACGAAGATCTTTATCGGTCAAACCGCATAACAACATACGTTATTCCCTTTGTCATCGGTATGTTACTTGCCCGAGATTCGATCGTCGGTATCATCATACCTAGTTCAATCTTGTTACCGGCAAGTCTCTTTACTCGTTCCGTAATGCATCATCCCGTAACTAACTCATTAGTCACATTTCTTGCAAGGCTTATAGTGATGTGCATTACCGAGAGGGCCCAGAGATACCTCTCCGGTACACGGAGTGACAAATCCTAATCTCGATCTATGCCAACCCAACAAACACCATCGGAGACACCTGTAGAGCATCTTTATAATCACCCAGTTACGTTGTGACGTTTGATAGCACACAAGGTGTTCCTCCGGTATTCGGGAGTTGCATAATCTCATAGTAATAGGAACATGTATAAGTCATGAAGAAAGCAATAGCAATATACTAAACGATCGTATGCTAAGCTAACGGAATGGGTCAAGTCAATTACATCATTCTCTAATGATGTGATCCCGTTAATCAAATGACAACTCATGTCTATGGCTAGGAAACTCAACCATCTTTGATTAACGAGCTAGTCAAGTAGAGGCATATTAGTGACACTATGTTTGTCTATGTATTCACACATGTATTATGTTTCCGGTTAATACAATTCTAGCATGAATAATAAACATTTATCATGATATGAGGAAATAAATAATAACTTTATTATTGCCTCTAGGGCATATTTCCTTCAGTCTCCCACTTGCACTAGAGTCAATAATCTAGATTTACACAGTAATGATTCTAACACCCATTGAGTCTTGGTGCTGATCATGTTTTGCTCGTGGAAGACGCTTAGTCAACGGGTCTGCAACATTCAGATCCGTATGTATCTTGCAAATCTCTATGTCTCCCACCTGGAGTTGATCCCGGATGGAGTTGAAGCGTCTCTTGATGTGTTTGGTTCTCTTGTGAAATCTGGATTCCTTTGCCAAGGCAATTGCACCAGTATTGTCACAAAAGATTTTCATTGGACCCGATGCACTAGGTATGACGCCTAGATCGGATATGAACTCCTTCATCCAGACTCCTTCATTTGCTGCTTCTGAAGTAGCTATGTACTCCGCTTCACATGTAGATCCCGCCACGACGCTTTGTTTAGAACTGCACCAACTGACAGCTCCACCGTTCAATATAAACACGTATCCGGTTTGCGATTTAGAATCGTCCGGATCAGTGTCAAAGCTTGCATCGACGTAACCATTTACGACGAGCTCTTTGTCACCTCCATAAATGAGAAACATATCCTTAGTCCTTTTCAGGTATTTCAGGATGTTCTTGACAGCTGTCCAGTGATCCACTCCTGGATTACTTTGGTATCTCACTGCTAAGCTAATAGCAAGGCACACATCAGGTCTGGTACACAGCATTGCATACATGATAGAGCCTATGGCTGAAGCATAGGGAACACTTTTCATTTTCTCTCTATCTTCTGCAGTGGTCGGGCATTGAGTCTGACTCAACTTCACACCTTGTAACACAGGCAAGAACCCTTTCTTTGCTTCATTCATTTTGAAATTTTTCAAAACTTTGTCAAGGTATGTGTTTTGTGAAAGTCCAATTAAGCGTCTTGATCTATCTCTATAGATCTTGATGCCCAATATGTATGTAGCTTCACCGAGGTCTTTCATTGAAAAACTCTTATTCAAGTATCCTTTTATGCTATCCAGAAATTCTATATCATTTCCAATCAGCAATATGTCATCCACATATAATATTAGAAATGCTACAGAGCTCCCACTCACTTTCTTGTAAATACAGGCTTCTCCAAAAGTCTGTATAAAACCATATGCTTTGATCACACTATCAAAACGTTTATTCCAACTCCGAGAGGCTTGCACCAGCCCATAAATGGATCGCTGGAGCTTGCACACTTTGTTAGTTCCCTTTGGATCGACAAAACCTTCTGGTTGCATCATATACAACTCTTCTTCCAGAAATCCATTCAGGAATGCAGTTTTTACATCCATTTGCCAAATTTCATAATCATAAAATGCGGCAATTGCTAACATGATTCGGACAGACTTAAGCATCGCTACGGGTGAGAAAGTCTCATCGTAATCAACCCCTTGAACTTGTCGAAAACCTTTCGCAACAAGTCGAGCTTTGTAGACAGTAACATTACCGTCAGCGTCAGTCTTCTTCTTGAAGATCCATTTATTCTCTATTGCTTGCCGATCATCGGGCAAGTCAACCAAAGTCCACATTTGTTCTCATACATGGATCCCATCTCAAATTTCATGGCTTCAAACCATTTTGCGGAATCTGGGATCACCATCGCTTCTTCATAGTTCGTAGGTTCGCCTTGGTCAAGTAACATGACCTCCAGAATAGGATTACCGTACCACTCTGGTGCGGATCTTACTCCGGTTGACCTACGAGGTTCGGTAGCAACTTGATCTAAAGTTTCATGATCAACATCATTAGCTTCCTCACTAATTGTCATAGGTGTCACAGGAACCGGTTTCTGTGATGAACTACTTTCCAATAAGGGAGCAGGTGCAGTTACCTCATCAAGTTCTACTTTCCTCCCACTCACTTCTTTCGAGAGAAACTCCTTCTCTAGAAAGGATCCATTTTAGCAACAAATGTTTTGCCTTCGGATCTGTGATAGAAGGTGTACCCAACAGTCTCCTTTGGGTATCCTATGAAGACACATTTCTCCGATTTGGGTTCGAGCTTATCAGGTTGAAGTTTTTTCACATAAGCATCGCAGCCCCAAACTTTCAGAAACGACAACTTTGGTTTCTTGCCAAACCACAGATCATAAGGCGTCGTCTCGACGGATTTTGATGGTGCCCTATTTAACGTGAATGCAGCCATCTCTAAAGCATAACCCCAAAACGATAGCGGTAAATCAGTAAGAGACATCATAGATCGCACCATATCTAGTAAAGTACGATTACGACGTTCGGACACACCATTACGCTGTGGTGTTCCGGGTGGCGTGAGTTGCGAAACTATTCCGCATTGTTTCAAATGAAGACCAAACTCGTAACTCAAATATTCTCCTCCACGATCAGATCGTAGAAACTTTATTTTCTTGTTACGATGATTTTCCACTTCACTCTGAAATTCTTTGAACTTTTCAAATGTTTCAGACTTATGTTTCATTAAGTAGATATACCCATATCTGCTCAAATCATCTGTGAAGGTGAGAAAATAACGATACCCGCCGCGAGCCTCAATATTCATCGGACCACATACATCAGTATGTATGATCTCCAACAAATCTGTTGCTCGCTCCATTGTTCCGGAGAACGGCGTTTTAGTCATCTTGCCCATGAGGCATGGTTCGCAAGTACCAAGTGATTCATAATCAAGTGATTTCAAAAGTCCATCAGTATGGAGTTTCTTCATGCGCTTTACACCAATATGACCTAAACGGCTGTGCCACAAATAAGTTGCACTATCATTATCAACTCTGCATCTTTTGGCTTCAATATTATGAATATGTGTATCACTACTATCGAGATTTAATATAAATAGACCACTCTTCAAGGGTGCATGACCATAAAAGATATTACTCATATAAATAGAACAACCATTATTCTCTGATTTAAATGAATAACCGTTTCGCATCAAACAAGATCCAGATATAACGTTCATGCTCAACGCTGGCACCAAATAACAATTATTCAGGTCTAAAACTAATCCCGAAGGTAGATGTAGAGGTAGCGTGCTGACTGCGATCACATCGACTTTGGAATCATTTCCAATGCGCATCGTCACCTCGTCCTTAGCCAATCTTCGCTTAATCCGTAGTCCCTTTGTTAACCTTGCCATCCTTCTTATCCGCCAAATACTTGGGGCAGTTCTGCTTCCAGTGACCAGTCCCTTTGCAGTAGAAGCACTCAGTCTCAGGCTTAGGTCCAGACTTGGGTTTCTTCTCCTGAGCAGCAACTTGTTTGCTGTTCTTCTTGAAGTTCCCCTTCTTCTTCCCTTTACCCTTTTTCTTGAAACTAGTGGTCTTGTTGACCATCAACACTTGATGCTCCTTCTTGATTTCTACCTCCGCAGCCTTTAGCATCGCGAAGAGCTAGGGAATTGACTTATCCATCCCTTGCATATTATGGTTCATCACAAAGCTCTTGTAGCTTGGTGGTAGTGATTGAAGAATTCTGTCAATGACACTACCATCCGGAAGATTAACTCCCATTTGAATCAAGTGATTATTATACCCAGACATTTTGAGTATATGTTCACTGACAGAACTATTCTCCTCCATCTTACAACTGTAGAACTTATTGGAGACTTCATATCTCTCAATCCGGGCATTTGCTTGAAATATTAACTTCAACTCCTAGAACATCTCATATGCTCCATGATGTTCAAAACGTCGTTGAAGTCCCGGTTCTAAGCCGTAAAGCATGGCACACTGAACTATCGAGTAGTCATCAGCTTTGCTCTGCCAGACATTCTTAACGTCGTCAGTTGCATCTGCAGCAGGCCTGGCACCCAGCGGTGCTTCCAAGACGTAATTCTTCTGTGCAGCAATGAGGATAATCCTCAAGTTACGGACCCAGTCCGTGTAATTGCTACCATCATCTTTCAACTTTGCTTTCTCAAGGAACGCATTAAAATTCAACGGAACAACAGCACGGGCCATCTATCTACAACAACATAGACAAGCAAAATACTATCAGGTACTAAGTTCATGATAAATTAAGTTCAATTAATCATATTACTTAAGAACTCCCACTTAGATAGACATCCCTCTAATCGTCTAAGTGATCACGTGATCCATCTCAACTAAACCATGTCCGATCATCACGTGAGATGGAGTAGTTTTCAATGGTGAACATCACTATGTTGATCATATCTACTATATGATTCACGCTCGACCTTTCGGTCTCAGTGTTCCGAGGCCATATCTGTATATGCTAGGCTCGTCAAGTTTAACCCGAGTATTCTGCGTGTGCAAAACTGGCTTACACCCGTTGTATTTGAACGTAGAGCTTATCACACCCGATCATCACGTGGTGTCTCGGCACGACGAACTTTCGCAACGGTGCATACTCAGGGAGAACACTTATACCTTGAAATTTATTGAGAGATCATCTTATAATGCTACCGTCAAACAAAGCAGAATAAGATCCATAAAAGATAAACATCACATGCAATCAATATAAGTGATATGATATGGCCATCATCATCTTGTGCCTTTGATCTCCATCTCCAAAGCACCGTCATGATCACCATCGTCACCGGCGCGACACCTTGATCTCCATCGTAGCATCGTTGTCGTCTCGACAACTATTGTTTCTACAACTATCGCTACCGCTTAGTGATAAAGTAAAAACAATTACATGGCAATTGCATTGCATACAATAAAGCGACAACCATATGGCTCCTACCAGTTGCCGATAACTCTGTTACAAAACATGATCATCTCATACAATAAAATTTAGCATCATGTCTTGACCATATCACATCACAGCATGCCCTGCAAAAATAAGTTAGACGTCCTCTACTTTGTTGTTGCAAGTTTTACGTGGCTGCTACGGGCTGAGCAAGAACCGTTCTTACCTACGCATCAAAACCACAATGATATTTCGTCAAGTTACTGTTGTTTTAACCTTCACAAGGACCGGGCATAGCCACACTCGGTTCAACTAAAGTTGGAGAAACAGACACCCGCCAGCCACCTGTGTGCAAAGCACGTCGGTAGAACCAGTCTCGCGTAAGCGTACGCGTAATGTCGGTCCGGGCCGCTTCATCCAACAATACCGCCGAACCAAAGTATGACATGCTGGTAAGCAGTCTGACTTGTATCGCCCACAACTCACTTGTGTTCTACTCGTGCATATAACATCTACGCATAAAACTGGCTCGGATGCCACTGTTGGGGAACGTAGTATTTCAAAAATTTCCTACGCACACGCAAGATCATGGTGATGCATAGCAATGAGAAGGGAGAGTGTCATCTACGTACCCTCGTAGACCGTAAGCGGAAGCGTTATGACAACGCGGTTGATGTAGTCGTACGTCTTCATGATCGACCGATCCCAGCACCGAAGTTACGGCACCTCCGCGGACTGCACACGTTCAGCTTGGTGACGACCCACGAACTCACGATCCAGTAGAGCTTCGCGGGAGAGTTCTGTCAGCACGACGGCATGGTGACGGTGTTGATGAAGTTACTGACGCAGGGTTTCGCCTAAGCACCGCTATGATATGACCGAGGTGGATTATGGTGGAAGGGGGCACCGCACACGGCTAAGAGATCAATGATCAATTGTTGTATCCCTATGGGGTGCCCCCTGGCCACGTATATAAAGGATGGAGGGAGGAGGAGGCCGGCCCTCATAGGGTGCGCCCAAAGTGTGGAGTCCTACTAGGACTCCCTAGTCCTAGTAGGATTCCACCTCCCACATGGAATAGGAAAAGGGGAAGGGAGAAGGAGAAGGAAGAAAGGGGGCGCCCCCTTTCCCTAGTCCAATTCGGACCAGTCCTTGGGGAAGGGGCGCAGCCACCCTTGAGGCCTTTCTCTCCTTTCCCGTATGGCCCATTAAGGCCCAATACGAATTCCCGTAACTCTCCGGTACTCCGAAAAATACCCGAATCACTTAGAACCTTTCCGATGTCCGAATATAGCCTTCCAATATATCGATCTTTACCTCTAGACCATTTCGAGACTCCTCGTCATGTCCCCGATCTCATCCGGGACTCCGAACAAACTTCGGTCATCAAATCACATAAACTCATAATACAAATCGTCATCGAACGTTAAGCGTGCGGACCCTACGGGTTCGAGAACTATGTAGACATGACCGAGACACATCTCCGGTCAATTACCAATAGCGGAACCTGGATGCTCATATTGGCTCCTACATATTCTACGAAGATCTTTATCAGTCAAACCGCATAACAACATACGTTATTCCCTTTGTCATCGGTATGTTACTTGCCCGAGATTCAATCGTCGGTATCATCATACCTAGTTCAATCTCGTTACCGGCAAGTCTCTTTACTCGTTCCGTAATGCATCATCCCATAACTAACTCATTAGTCACATTGCTTGCAAGGCTTATAGTGATGTGCATTACCGAGAGGGCACAGAGATACCTCTCCGATACACGGAGTGACAAATCCTAATCTCGATCTATGCCAACCCAACAAACACCATCGGAGACACCTGTAGAGCATCTTTATAATCACCCAGTTACGTTGTGACGTTTGATAGCACACAAGGTGTTCCTCCGGTATTCGGGAGTTGCATAATCTCATAGTAATAGGAACATGTATAAGTCATGAAGAAAGCAATAGCAATATACTAAACGATCGTATGCTAAGCTAACAGAATGGGTCAAGTCAATCACATCATTCTCTAATGATGTGATCCCATTAATCAAATGACAACTCATGGCTATGGCTAGGAAACTCAGCCATCTTTGATTAACGAGCTAGTCAAGTAGAGGCATACTAGTGACACTATGTTTGTCTATGTATTCACACATGTATTATGTTTCCGGTTAATACAATTCTAGCATGAATAATAAACATTTATCATGATATGAGGAAATAAATAATAACTTTATTATTGCCTCTAGGGCATATTTCCTTCACCGGCATCCCTGTGAACAAATCACATTGTGTCTGGCCAGACGGTGATGGATACCGTAACACCGAGAGGGCCCTAAGAATATATCTCCATCGTCGGAGGAGCAAATCCCAATCTTGAGCTATCTCGTTCTTTATCATTCTTTCCCATGAACCTGTAAGCCGCCGTAATAGCCACCCAGTGACGGATGACATTTAGCAAAACACCAAAGTTCATGAAGCAAGAACGAAGGAAGTCGGCACTCTCATGGTCTAAGGAGTGATGCAAACATTAACTTTCTCTGTGTTATTAACCATTAACTTGTGACGGATGTATCTCATAGCATAACATCAATTCGGGTCGATTAAACACAAATGTTCTTCTAACATTGTGCCCTCAAAGTTGCTGGCATATACATGCCCATGATCAGGAAAATGGGACCATCATGCAACACTTGAGCTAGTCTTAGAGGCATGACTAGTAATACATTTTACTATTTAGTATACCACACGTGCAAATGAGTTTCACTCCAAGCCTCGTAGTTATTGCAGACTCGAGAATCATTGCAGTTATAGCATGAAAAATAAACATCAATTACAAACTTGGAGATACAAAATAACTATTATTACTGATTCTACGGCATATCTCCTACAGACTCCCACTTGCACTAGAGTCATAATCTAGTTACATGCCTTCCCTAACAGCAATGGCTATCCAGTGTTGCTCATGCTTTGCTCGTGGTAGAGGCTTTGTCATCGGGGCTGACACGTTCAGATCTGTGTGAACTTTGCGTACTTTCACTAAACCGTCTTCGACATGATATCGAATGAGTTTATATTTACGTTCAATATGTCTTGTCTTATGTTGAGCACAAGGCACCCTAGCCTTAGCCACGGTGCCACTATTATCACAATAGATATTCACCGGGTCCAGAGCTCTTGGAACCACACCAAGGTCTTCAAGAAATTGCTTGATCCAGATCGCCTGCTTGGAGGCTTCTGAAGCAGCAACATATTCCGCCTCCGTCGTAGAATCCGCCACAGTCTTTTGTTTGGAACTTTTCCAATCAACCCCACCGTTCAATATGAAAACATAGCCTGATTGAGATTTGAAGTCATCTGGGTCAGTCATGAAGCTTGCATCAGTGTAACCACTTACAATGAGCTCTTCATCACCTCTGTACACAAGGAGCAAATCCTTGGTCCTTCTCAGGTACTTAAGAATATTTTTGACTGCATTCCAGTGTTCCAAACCTGGATCACTTTGGTACCGGCTGCTAACACTTAGCGCATAGGAAATATCCGGTCTTGTACATAGCATGGCGTACATAATAGAACCAACTGTTGAAGCATATGGAACATCATTCATTTGTACTCCATCATCGAGAGTCCGAGGACATTGATTCTCGCAAAGCACTGTGCCAGGTGACATGGGGAGTAGGCCTTTCTTGAAGTTCTCCATGTTGAACCTTTTCAACACCTTGTCAATGTGCGTGCTTTGGCTAAGCGCTATCAAGCGTCGTGATCAATCTCTATAGATCCTGATGCCCAATACGTATGCCGCTTCGCCTAAGTCTTTCATTGAAAAACTCTTCTTCAATGAGTCTTTTATTTCACTAAGAAATTTTACGTCATTTCCAATCAACAATATGTCATCCACATATAAGATCAAAAATGCTTTTGCACTCCCACTAAAGTTCTTGTAAACACAAGATTCTTCGCCATTCCTGATGAAGCCCAACTCTTTGATTACTTCATCAAAACGAATGTTCCAGCTCCTTGATGCTTGCTTCAGACCATAAATGGCCTTCTGAAGTTTGCATACCTTTCCAGCATCCTTAGAAATGGCAAAACGTTCAGGTTGTATCATGTATACATCTTCTATGAGATTTCCATTTAGGAAAGCTATTTTGACTTCCATCTGCCATATTTCATAATCGAAATAAGTAGCAATTGCTAGTAATATCCGTACAGACTTAAGCATAGCTACGGGCGAGGAAGTCTCATCGTAGTCCACTCCAGGAACTTGCGTGAACCCTTTCGCAACAAGTATAGCTTTATGGATAGTAATGTTACCATCCGCATCTGTCTTTCTTTTGGAAATCTATTTACAACCAATGGGCCTTACGCTCTCTGGAAGTTCTACCAAGTTCCAAACTTGATTTTCGTAGATGGATTCCATTTTGGATTTCATGGCTTTGTGCCATTCCCTTGAGCTGGGCCGCGCCATCGCTTCCTGTATAATAGTTATACCATTTCCGGTTTTCCTAGACTTCTTATCTGCCAGGTACTTCTTGCAGTTTCTCTTCCAGTGTCCTGTGCCCTTGCAGTAGAAGCCCTCAGTTTCAGTCTTGGCTCCGCCCTTAGAGTTGCTTTGGGAGCCGGTCTTACCGGCGCCCTTGCCCTTGCTCTTCTTGGACTTGCCTTTCTTTTTGAAACTGGCGGTTTTATTCACAAGCAACACTTGCCTGTTATTTTTCTGCAGTCCTCCTTTCGCAGTTTTCAGCATGGCGAGCACCTCATTCGGTGTCTTCTCCATCCCACTCATGTTGTAGTTCATGATAAAACCGTCGTAAGACGGGGGGAGTGAAGCAAGCAACATGTCCATCATATGGGCTAGTGGAATTGGAAATTCCAGGGTGTTAAGCCTTTCAGTGTGGCCAATCATATTGACCACATGTTCACCAACTGAACTGCCCTCAGCCATCTTGCAATCCATCATGATCATCATGATGTCAAAACGTTCAGACCGTGCATTTTGCTTGTACAGAGCATCCAATTCCCGGATCATATCACGGGTGTTATGGAATTCAAAATGTTTTTAAAGCTCTGGACTCATGCAAGCTAGCATGAGGCACTGCACTAAGTTATAATCATCATCCTTAGTGGCCCAGACATTTTGTTCATCTTCCGGGGCAGTTGCCGCTGGTTTAGCTGGAAGAGGTGTTTCAAGCACATATATTTTCCTAGCGCTCCTGAGGACAATCCTCAGGTTACGGACCCAGTCCGCATAGTTGTTTCCAGTCATAGCTAACTTCTCTTTCTCTAACATTGGGCCTAAGTTAAATGCGGTGTTGCGAGCCATTTGATCTACAACGGTAAACACAAATTTCACTTGGACTTTGTTTATAATTAATTTGCACTTTTAGTGAATAAACAATTTTATTCTAAGGTGCGATCCCATTCAAATCAATATCTCTCATAATTAATTAGGAGTGATTCAAGACCCAACTTTCAATTCAACGCCCAGGATGTATCCATCTCAAGTGATGAGAATTTCAATTGGTAGGCCAACTTGCCAATCACACCTCTATGTGACTCTTGTTCATCTTTCGATGGGCGTGTTCCGAGCTCAGGACGATCCTCCGAAATGTCAAGACAACCAAGTGATCTCGCTGCGAGGTCTCAACTCACCCGCTTCCCACTTCTCTAATCGTTTGTACCCATGTATCCATGTGATACCCCAAAGAGATAGGTGCCGTGACGGTGCTACACTTGGGGGAACACTAACTACTTGATATTTTTAATGAGAAATCACCCTAATAAAAAGCGACTACCACGCAATCAAAAGGGTGCATCATAAGGGATTAACATCTCAGGCAATTCATAATAGCATGATATGGTATAGGCCTTTCTGACGGAGAAGTCTTTAACTTTTTTGTCTTCAGCATTTGTGTCAGTGTTCACCTTCGCGAAGATTGCCACCACCTTGTCAATGCATCAGATAATATTGCTATCTCTATAGCTAATAAAAGTAGTGCATTATATAAGGTTGACACGTAGGTCATTAAAGTGACAATCATATGGCTCCAGCCATCATGCCGAATCATGACACGCAGGTCATGTTAATTAATTTTACATCATGCAGTCATCTCATACAAAATCAAATTGAATATGAGCATTGCTATACCACATCACATGCACATCTCATGTCATGCTACAAAACCAAGTTAGACGCCTCTAATTGGTTTATGCAAAATTTTATTTTAGGTGGCTTCTAAGGTTTTGACTTAAACTGCAGCTACCAACGTTTATCATCAAGCATGATTATTCAAGTCACTAGATTAACTTTGCGGGGTGTATGAAGCACAAGATAATAAAATCTCGAACCCCATACTGAACTTCGTCATACGCATAACCCCCGTGTAGATCATATCTGCATTGCCCTTTAGTCTACGAAACATCCATCTTTCTTTAACTAAAGTAGAACCCAAAGACACTGAAGCACTTCGTTGATCTGTCAACCAGCATACTCAGGAACAGCAAGGTAGGATCGCGGATTTCCAGAACTTTGTAAGATTCTACCATGCCGTCAAGATCAGGACTACGCAAATTCTAGGGAAGCAACAAGAACATCGGGTAACATATTTCATCTGCTACCCGCATAAATAAGTTTTAGCAATAGATCTCATCTACTACAAAATTATATTATGCAATACCCATACATCTCAATGTATTCTAGATCATAACCTGCATCTACGCATAGCACGGCTCCGATACCACTGTAGGGTAACACGACAGAAAACAAAAAAATTCGGTACTGCGAGCACGCCCAGGATCACTATGGAGAGGCATACAAGGTTTTGATCTGATCATTACCGACTCGTAGTGCAGCGGAAGAAGAGTCGATATAGATCATCGGTGCAGATCCCCGCAGCTAGGATTTACAACCTCCCAACCGCGAGGATGTTCTCCCTCGTCTGCTCCTCGGACAGCCCCTCGGGAGGCGGTCGGACAGTCCCTCGGACGGTGTCACGGACAACCCTTCTGGAGGACCTTTGAAACTCGGATGGTTACTAGGACAGCCCTTCGGGAGGACACTCAAAATAGCCCCTCGGGCAAAAGATCGAACCTACGACCTCTCTACGGGTTGCACACATACGGTGTCATCTATCCGGCAGGGCTTCGCCGCCCCGAACTAGTTCCCGCCGGAACCCAGACAGCCTTTCGGCTCTACTAAATTTATTTCGGTGGGACGGAGAGAGAAGGCCAAATCATGCATGGCATTTGTTTGAGAGTGAAGTGTTAGTATAAAGAGCTCCTCTCCACCTCCTTATATAGGCCAAGGCAAGGGGTGGGGCGGGACTTGGAAATACCAAAATACCCATGAGGTGAGCACACCACAAGGGCATAAGCGGAAAGCAAGTGGTGCTCCATGGGGGAGCACCACCTTGGCCGGCCACAACCTTTTCCCCCCATGTGGGGGGGGGGGGGACCCCCACAACCTACCAAACATGCTTCCATGAAACAAGGATGCTCCCTAGACAAAAAGACACCTAACAAGCTGCCCACGATTCATGGGATCTTGTCCCCTCGCGCTGGGACAAGTTGTTTTCCGTGATCATTTTTTTGGCAAAACTCCGGAAGGTCCCAGAACATTTCCAACACCCTCTAAAATTATTCTGAGCATGTTCTGAAACATTTCCGGTATGGTGGTTTAATTTAGAAACATCTTCGTTTACACTGAAAACAATTCCGGAAGCTCTAAAATATTTTTTGGTTTTTTCTCCGGAAAAATTCCAAAATTTACCAGAACAATCTGGAAACCTCCAAAAAGTTCCCGGCATGTGCCGAAACCTTTTTGGCTCTATGGATTAATCCGAAACAAATTTTTGGTTTTACCGAAACTTTTCTGGTGTTCTCTCCGGAACTTTTTCGTTGTCTCCGAAAAATTTTCGGTGACTTTCTCTCAGACTCGCTGTCTAGTATTTAGCATATAGATGACCCTTAAGCGTGTGACCCTATAGGTTCGGTGAAGTATAGGCATGACCAGAACACTTTCCGATCAATGATCAACATCGAAGCCGTGGATACCCATATTGACCCCTATACCCACACGAATAAATATTCGAGTGAACCTCCAGTTGCCGTGTGCTATTCTTGTTGCTTCGCGATATGTTACAAACACCCGAGGTGAGACTTATTGGCATCCCCGTGAATCAACACTTGTTCACTATGCCAGTTACCTCGTTATCGGTCTTGTTCTCTTTTCTCGTTTCCGTGTTCCGGCATCCCTGTGATCAAATCACATTGTGTCTGGCCAGACGATGATGGATACCGTAACACCGAGAGCGCCCTAAGAATATCTCTCCATCATTGGAGGAGCAAATCCCAATCTTGAGCTATCTCGTTCCTTGTCATTCCTTTCCATGAACCCGTAAGCCGCCGTAATAGCCACCCAGTGACGGATGACGTTTAGTAAAACCCCAAAGTTCATGAAGCAAGAACAAAGGAACTCGACACTCTCATGGTCTAAGGAATTATGCAAACATTAACTATCTCTGTGTTATTAACCATTAACTTGTGACGGATGTATCTCATAGCATAACATCAATTCGGGTCGATTCAACACAAGTGTTCTTCTAACATTGTGCCCTCAAAGTTGCTCGCATAGACATGCCCATGATCAGGAAAACAGGACCATCATGCAACACTTGAGCTAGTCTTAGAGGCATGACTAGGAATATATTTTACTGTTTAATATACCACACGAGCAAATGAGTTTCCCTCCGAGCCTCGTGGTTATTGCAGACTCGAGAATCATTGCAGTCATAGCATGGAACATAAACATCAATGACAAACTTGGAGATACAAAATAACTATTATTACTGCCTCTAGGGCATATCTCGTACAGCTTGAACCCGGCCGATGATCCACAGAGGTGAGATGCTCGTCGTTCGCGTCGGGTCACCTACGAGGTCCGCAAACAGAAGACCTACGATGGTGCAGCGTTGGGCTTGGGCGTGAAGGGCTCCTTGTCCTTCTCCGTTGTTCGTTTCGGTGACGGAGGAGTTCGGCGATGGTCGCTGGCGTAGAGCTCAGTGTCCATGGATGTCCTTGTAATTTTCTTTCTTTCTGATGGCCTTTGTGCATTTGTTCGGGTACACCTGTCCCTCTGGAGACTTTGACTGGGTTTGCATGTATTACGTTGTAATTTCTTTGACCCTTAATGCAGCACGTGGATTATCTAAAAAAATAGCACAATTGCCCAAGAAACAGTGAGCTGATGGCGAAGGGCTACCAAACCAATTAAGGGCCTGTTCTGTAGCTCTTCACAGCCTATACTCGAAATCACTAGTCGAGGAGTACTCGTTGCACAGATCACTCCCACTCCCCTGGTTATGACAAGTGGCGCACATGCAGATCTCTTTTTTCGTAGATCCGTTTATTCAAAACGTTTTATCTCTCAAATCGTGCGTCCAAATCTCGAACCATTTTCACCGTTGGATTCCTCGCGTCGAGATCTTCAAAACTAGATCCCATGTTGATAGGTTTTGACGAACTTTTTTTCACAAAAAAAACCAGACGAAAAAAACCGGACGAAAAAACCGAACCGGGAGCACGGGTTTTTTCCCTTTCCAAAAGAGGCACGCCCGTGCCTCTGACGAAATCACAACCGTGCCTCTCGCGGAAACAAAACTGTGACTCTCGCGAAAGAAAAAAAAAGAGAAAATGCGTTTTTTTTTCGTTTCCGAGGAGGCACGGCCGTGACTCTCGTGAAAGCACAACCGTGCCTCTCGCGGAAGCAAAACCGTGACTCTCGCGAAAGGAAAAAAGACAGAAAACGTGTTTTTTTTTCATTTCCGAGAGGCACGGCGGTGAATCTCGCGAAAGCACAACCGTGCCTTTTGCGAAAGCAAAACTGTGACTCTCGCAAAAGAACAAAAAATAGAAAACGCATTTTTTTTCGTTTCCAAGAGGCACGGCCATGACTCTCGCTAAAGCACAACCGTGCCTCTCGCGGAATCAAAACCGTGACTCTCGCGATAGGAAAAAAACAGAAAACGCGTTTTTTTTCCGTTTCCGAGAGGCGCGGCTGTGACTCTCGCGAAAACACACCCGTGCCTCTCGCGGAATCAAAACCGTGACTCTCGCAGAAGAAAAAAAATTAAAACGCGTTTTTTTTCCGTTTCCAAGAGGCACGGCCGTGACTCTCGCGAAAGCAAAACCGTGCCTCTCGCGGAAGCAAAACCGTGACTCTCGCGAAAGGAAAAAAAAATGCGTTTTTTCGCGGAAAAAAAAATTTCAAAATTTTTTTTTTGTCGAAAAGCTAAGGAAGACCGATGGAAAACCAAAATGTCGAAAAAAACCGAAAAAAAACCGTTTAAAAAGCCTCAAACGCGTGCGGAAAAATAAAAAAAAAAATCCGGAGGGAGCGCCCAGAGCGCGACACGTGGCAAATGGCTGAGAGCGCGCCAAGTGGCGCTGATCGTTGGGAGGCTCCCGAAGGAGCGCTCGTTAACTAGTTGCTCTCGCCTAAACTCCTCAACTCCATAGCCCGAAACCACCAGCCAGCTTCTCCAGAAAAATCCCGGAGTTGACAGATCGTTCGCCTCCCCAGCTTCTCGCTGGTTAGCGCTGGCTTGCGCTGGCAGCCCATTTGGCTTGGTTGCAGCCCAGCCTTCTCTTATTTCCTCCCACGTTCTCACCTCTTGGCCCACCTTGGACGCTTCTTCAACCTGCAGCAATGACGAACAGGGCGTCTCCTGAAGCTGCCAATTTTTTATCTAATAGCGATATAAAGCCCATGATTTGCCTTAACTTCAACACGTAATTTGTTGCCCACTATGCTCCAAATCCATTTTATCGGACAGCACACTCTATCATCCAGTAATGGAAGAGATCGGAGTGCAGCTCTGACGCCTCGTAAATTTGCAGTTAACGCTAGCCGACACAGCACAGACCAGCGCGTTCCTGTTCGGGTCGGCAGAGAAGGAGGGCACGCGCGGGCGCGTCGACGGGAGGCGGAGGACTTGGCTGATCCGAGCTAGAGCGGCGTGGCGAGCAGCTTCATCGCAGCGGTTGAGCAAGATAAGGGGAACCAGCGTCAGGGTAGAGGAGGGGAACAAGCGCGTCATGCGAGAGAAAAATTAGTGCGAACCGATATGCAAGTTCACTTGGCGGTGGCATAGGGATGTAATTTTTACTCAACTCCCGCTTCCCGCTTTCGGAGAAGCCCGAGAAACCCAGCTCCTCAACTCCTCTATTTTTGCACTGAGCGCTTCGCCAGCTTCTGTTCGTAAACTCCTGGAGTTGGACCGTTCTGCCCAAATTCGGACGTGGAGTTGATGGAGCCAGAAGCTGGAGGGCTAACGAACAGGCCCTAAAGCCTCATCGTCCTCTCACTGATGAGCAGTGGATTACTTATAGATCCCCATCACATGGCAGCAGTGGCGGATGTTGAGGATGGACAGGATGGACCGTGGGGATTGGGAAATGGGCTTTATATCATAGAAAAAAGCAAAAATATAATTTACATGAACAGTGCACTGTTGGCCCACCCTGGTCCTGTGGGCTGGGTCTGCCACTGCATGGCAGTATGTATTCCATGTCTGGCCTGATCATTGAGCTACCAGCTGTGTGGATGATGACCAGATCTCACAGCGAACTTGAAAAAATATCCCTAGTATTTCTGCAAGAAAAATTATCTCCCTAGCTTTGTCCAATTCTCTCTTGGGCTACTTCTCGTTGTCAGCCAAACGATACAACAGTCATTGGCGGTACCTCACCAACAGAGTTGTTTGTAGAGGATGGTGTGCATTGTGAGAGAGCTTTAAACACTTGGAAGATGCTTGACTGAAATGAAATTCAACTGCGATACAAGCTATATATTATAATTGCCCTTACAAAGCACCGTTGGCTTGCTCGCGCATTCCCAGTGGTCTAGGTACTATCTACAGCGTGTCAACTCTGATAAAATCTGAGTAGGATGGAGAGCTAAAGGAAGAGAGATAAAAATTGTACCTATGCAAGTTACATCGTTCGTTCCACTATATGTATGTTCAAGGCCTGAAAAAAACTCTATTTCAACAGTGTATATTGTTCCATTAAGGAAATCAAGAGTATAGTTAATGTAATGTTTTGGTGTGCTAGGTACCCCTATTTAAGTGCTTTCTGAATTGTTGATTGGTTCTACAGTGTTACTTAAAGTTATTTCCTACTAGCTGTTTCACGCAATTGCTGTCAGTGGTTTGAGAGCAGTTGTCTGATTGTCAAAGGGGACAGGAAGTTTGTTTCTTCTCTTTTATCAGCTTCCTGCGACCCTTACAAGTGGTACACTGCATTTTCGACAATCCCAGTGCATGTGTTTTTTTCATGCCTCACCGGGGGCGGGGGCGAGTCCCCACCTAAATATTTTCATTCATAGTTGCCTATGAGACTTTACAACCTCTACATGATAGGTTCAGATGAACCAGAGTTCACAGGGGCTACATGAGAAGAGGGAGAATAGGAAAAACACACACACACCAACAACACACAAAAGGGGAGAAAAAAAAGGGGCACATCTAGAAACCTCAGAGACAGTTTATTGATGAGAAAACCCATTACGATACAAGCACAACTATCACAAGAAAGAGCCAGCAGGATATGACAGCGGGAGAGACGACCCATCATGAAGCATCGCCAGTGTAATCGATTGGCCTTGGTCAGCCGAGACCCAACCGTGACACTACGCCATCGACGTAATCGAAAGGCAATGCGCACCGAGACCACACTACGCGCCGACATCACCTGTGTGGTGGGTGCGGCCGAAAGGTTACGCGCGGCCGAGACGACGCCGCGACTCCTGTGCGCCACCAGCAGGAGTCGAAGGGCATCACAATGCAGGGACACAACATAGAGCACACACACCACACATGGGGGTAGCCGCTGTAGTCGAAAAGCGTAGCACCACCGATGGTAACCCCAACCCCACCTGGGTCCGATGTACCCGAAGGGCGGGCTAGCTGAGAGCACGCGCATAGACCCCCCCCCCCCCCCACGAGACCCCGCCCCCCCCGCCCCGCGCCCGCGGCCCCCCCCCCCGGCGGGCACAAGCGGCTCTCGCCTCCCCCCCGCCCCCTTCCTAAATGAGCCCCCCCCCCCCGGCCCCCCCCCCCACCTTCTTCACCCCTGCCATCAGAGCTCCGACATGGACCGACACACAAGCCTAGCAACATGCAAGGAGAAGGCCACCACCACCACTACCACAACTCGCCTGACATCGGAGAGAAGACCACACCCATGGCTGCCATCTGTAGAACCATGGGGCACACCAATACAGACGGAACAGCGTCCTCTGCCACTGATGGCTAGACAGAGGGGGCTCAACACTCAGCCACGACAATCCCCCATGTCAGGAGCGTGTCGCCACCATGGCCGCCATCTGTGAAGCCACGGCACCAGTCAGCCCCAACGGCATACCGTTGTTCGATAATGGCCGAGCAAAGAGGTAAACAACCCTCGCAACCACCAGAGAGCATACCACCGACCACCAGTGGCCGGCGCACCGCCGGTAGCCACATTACCGCCTAGCTCCACGCAGGCCAGCGAAACGTACAAACCCATGGCGCCTCCCACCCACCACCCAGTCGGCCGGATGCGCCAGGCCCCTGGAGGACTGACTTGCTACTGGAACTTGCCAGATCTGACGCAACAGTGCCGGATCGTGCACCATACAGGAGCACCAGGCCAACAAACCGGGGTTGGGAAGGGAGGCTGGCCAGCGCCACCACCAGTGAGGAGAGGTTGAGGAGGCGGCGCAGGGGAGCGGATGGAGTGGGCGGCACCGGATCTGGCCGGTCCACGCGTACCACGCAGTGGAAACCTGATGCCCCCATGCATCCCCGCACACCACACAGAAGAACTACGC
Source organism: Thinopyrum elongatum (assembly GCA_011799875.1). Lineage (NCBI taxonomy): Eukaryota > Viridiplantae > Streptophyta > Magnoliopsida > Poales > Poaceae > Thinopyrum > Thinopyrum elongatum. The sequence continues at coordinate 739,178,647 of CM022303.1, read as the reverse complement.
CAGGGAGCTCCACCCACGCAGCCAGGCGCCATCGCCACCGGCCGAGGCACGCCACCAACATTCAGCACATCCCCCCCCCCCCCCCCCCCCCCCCCCCCAAAAAAAACCTTCGGGGCGGCAGGGAGGAGGCGCTGGGGGGGGAGGAGCGGATGGCTCAGTGCCTCCCGAGCAAGCATGTGTGATTATGATTATTCACTATTACTATCTATTAGTTGAACCTCTCCTTGTTGTTCAGCACTAGAGAGAGATTGATTGGTTCATTGTTGCTGCTTTTTGTTCCCAACTCTTTGATCAACTTCTTGATAATAATTTAGAGGGTCACAAGACAGATGTTTATTTACATACGATGCAACTGGTATTTGTATTTGTGCCCCGGGCTGGCGTAGCACCATCTAGGATATCGTCATCTACACCGACGGCATCCATGCCCACGCCACGCTCCTCCCGATCCATGGCATCCATCAATGGTCCCTCTGCACTACTGGATTTTTGTGCAACATATATAATCACTGACGAAGTTACTACTCGACAAGTAAGACAAATATCAGCATGTGGTGGTGGGTGACAAGTCTAGGTCAAGTCTGCATTGAATATGGAGTGATCTGTGCACTTGGGCCAATTAAGTACGGCTACTACTAGCTGCCTGCTGATGAAGTTGATCTGGTGATGCGACTGTCACGGTTGGGTGTTATGAAACAAGAGAACACTCAGGATTTTTATAGTTCTTTATAAAAAAAGATATTTTGGAGAATTTTAATTCTAAGAAAATTTTGTTATAGAGGTCTTCCATAAAAAAAAGAATGCACTTGTCAAATTCTTATGGAATGGCTTGTGCCATAGGAATTTGGAAGGATTTCTATTACCAAGAGGTAGACCTCTTGGAATTTTTCTTTTTCTTTTATCTCTGTCAGCTGATTCATGTGCTTTTCAGAAGTTCTATCCAAACAGTCAATCCTATAGCTTTGGTGCTTTTTCCTGTTCCATAGGACTTCAGAAACTAGGGCATTGACATGTTGTGTTTTTCCTATTCCTGTAATTTGTGAATCCTGCATTCCAAAGGATCTTCATGTGAGCAGGTGGACGGGGGGCTAGCCGTCCAAGCTTGTGGATAGATCTTCGTATCACTGCTTGGTTAAATCAAAATCAAATTGCATGAGTGCAGTGCAGGCTCTGGCAATGGAGCCAAAGGCTGAAGCAATGCTGCAAAACATGAATGGAAAGTTGGATCGACCATTTGTTTTTGTTGCCATATATTAGGCAAAGACAATATGTTGTGTAATTTATATCACTAACGACAAGCTTTTATGTGTTGGAAGAAAAGCCTTTGTGGTTTCTATTCTTCGGTCTCCGGCCGCAACCTGAAGAATCTGCAAACAGAATGGCAGCGAGTGAGACTCGTATGTTGTTTATACATGACAGGCGTTTGTGCATGATCCTGAATTTTGTCATTGTAATTAGTGTGTTCGCTGTCGCTATACTATATAGAGCAGAACAGAGATGACAGTCTAGATGAGTGTTTTGGGGCAGCTCACGTTGAACTGATTTGGCGCACCTGGATGGAAATGGAAGGAGATCCAGAGATTAGTTTTTAGTGCCTTATCAAGTGGGTATATATAGAGACGAACAGAGGAGAGATGACTGCCTTATTAAGCTGTGGAGATCCAGCAATTCGGATGGATCTGATTTGTGGTGTGGTCGCAGATCCACGAGACCAAGAGGATGTTGAAACAGTTAGCTAACTAATACAAACTGAGAGTTAACAAGTGGCTCTGTCCAAGTTCAAATGATACTACTCTGCGTCAGAGCTTATACATACATACTGTACATCATAATTTGTTACGTGACTCATCCAAAACATAATGTGGAAATGTGTCACATTGGTAGTAATAACGGCACATTATCCAAGGATCTAGTGAGACTGAACTAATAATCACATTAAAAAAATAAACTTTCCTTTGTCTTATTGACATGAATACACGCAAACTCTCTCCAGATGGGCTTACGGGGAACTTGTGTTATTTTCAGATTATTTAGCAAAAAGTTCATGACAGGCAGATGGGCTTATGGGCCTTGGGCAGTGGAAAGAAAGCGTTTATTGTGGGCTTGCCTTCCCCAGATGATGCTTTGCACTCCATCGGCTTCCTCTCACTCACTCACCATCTTTTTTTTTAGACAAACTCACCATTGGCTTCCTTGCCGCCCGCCAAATACAAATGGGGACCTCCACAGCTCCACCACTCCAGCGACGGCGACCGAGCCTCCACTCTCCACCATCTCTGTCTATCATAGTATCCTTGCTCTCCTCCCCCATCCCCCGCCCCGATTTTCACCACAGCAAAGGAGGCATGTGGCATGGTGGCGGCGGCGAACTGCACACGGTCTGTCGCCATTTCCCCTTTTACCAGTGATTGCTAAATTCTTTACCTTTCTTGACCTACCTTGCCTTAGGCCTTTGTCTTAATTTTTTATGGTGTGGATCGACATAGAGGGCAGCTAGGGTCTGGAATTCTTTTGACCTGATTTTGATGGTACCAACGCAAAGAGCAGGGTAAGCCCTCTAAAATTGCCTGCACCCACCATCCATAGCTACCATCGACCAGCTTTGTTAGGTTCCGGATAAATATAATCTTAATCCATGCGTATCTCAAGGAAAGCACACTGCATTTGTCACTAGTACCATAGCTGCCTGCCTAATTACCCACTGTATTGGTTAATCCATGGCACAGGCCCATCTTCATCGTCTCGGATTAATGACGCGGTTACTGCACCCAACAATTACTTAAGCAGCCCTCGCAATTTTATTTTTTATTTTGCTTAAGCAGATTAGTACTCTGGATGGTACTGTTAGAGTATGTTTTATCATCATGGACGTTGAACCAGATCCATACCGCCTCGCCAACCAAACGCGCTCCTGCTCTCTCTCCCGGCACGTTCCGATGATGCCCCTTCAGCTTTTTGTGCCTGCCCAAGGTAATAATAAACTAGACATAGCTAGCAGATCTCAAGAAAAGTACATTGCATTTGGTATAAGTACTATAGCTGCCTAGGAGTACCTAATTACTGTATTAGTTAACCCATGGCACAGGCTCGTCTTCTTCGTCTCGAATTAATGATGTGTTTTGGCACTAGTTACCTAGCTACCAATGCAGCCAACAATTACTAAACCGGACCTCGCAGAAAATTAAAAGTTACTTAAGCAGATTAGTAATCTTGATCTCCATGGCCTGCACGGTGCTGTGTCAGAGCATGTTTTATCTTCATGGACGTTGGACCAGATCCATAGTTACCACTGCTTTAGTCCCACATCGGTACTTTACATGCTATTCACTGCTTTATTAAGCTCGGCCTTGGCCACTAAGTGGGACATGTAGTTGTACAGTATGCGGTAGAGCTATACGCTACGTGTATATAGGGTTGCGGGGGGTTAATTTCTTAAAATACTTAGTATGGAGTACTTCCACACAAAAAAGGGAAAAATAATTTCGCATTAGACGGGTCACTTTTTCATACAATACAGAGGAGTAAACATATGTATTACAAGCTGAAAACAGGAATTACGAAGTTGCAAATATAAATCATATATTGTAATAACTTTTTTGACAAAGGGTGGATTTTATTAACTCAAAATGAAGAGGATACAAACACAATGAACACACACCCGGCCTCTGCAAAGCTAAGATGCAGACAGGAAACACCAACACACACAATAAAACCCGCCGGCAAATAGCAAAGTTGTATAAGACCAAAGCTATGCCCAAGCAAGGAAAAACAAAAAAGAAAAAATCCCCAAAGTGATCAAATTCGCGACCGACAAACTACAATAATGACCATATCCGCACCAACTATCTCATGACATCCCAAGGACAACGAGGTTCTTCAACAGTAACGCCTTCAAGAAGGGAGTGGCGCTCAAGCATCGCCATCACTGGAACCAACCATCAAAGGCCCAATTCTAGGTTTTCATCCTGAAGAAGTAGTCCAAACATATCCGAACAATGCCTTCAATAAGGAAACGACGCAAAAACATCGCCATTGCCAGGTATAACCAAGTCGGGTCAGACCTAGGTTTTCACCACGGAGCTCGAGACCAGGTACTCAAGAAGCACCACCATCGAAGTCAATCATGTGTTGTTGCAACCACTTTTCCACGTTCCCAGCAGCTATTTGCGGTGGACACTGACCGCTGTCGCTACACAACTATAACCTCTGCGTCAAGCCGTTGTCCGTAGATTGCATCTCACCGTCTAGGCAACCACCTGATCTAAAGAGAGAATCCTCACGAAGACCTTTCGATGGCCACAACAATCTGCAGCGAGGCCGTCGCCACAGGCCGGAGTGGTCACCACGAACCAACACCAACGGCGGAGCAGACCAATGCTGATTGCCACCTCACTGGAGAGAGCCCTGCCATCGCCCGTTGCCCTAGGGTCTGACATGACCGGATCTGTGCCAAGGCGCCGCAGCCCGCCAGGAGGCAACAACGATGGCCCTAGGCCCACCATCCCGTCAGCACCAGCAAAGCAGCGCCGCAGCCGCCAGCAATGCCGCGCGCCAAGAACCTGGCGGAAAGCTTGCCGAACTGGCCGGTACGTGCCACCACAGGCAAGATCAGCCAGGGAACTAGCCGGATCTGATGGGTACAGGCTGCCGCGTGTAGGATCTGGGCAACTCCTCGATGGACCAACGCCACCGCATGCAGCCACCAATGCCCCGGCGGCCGAGGCCCCTGCGGCCGCTCAAGATCCAGGCTGTGGAAGTGCCGCTGTAGGTAGAATAGCCAAAGAAGCAGGCCGTGGACAAGCCTGTGCAGAAACACCACCGGATGTGATCCAGGGGAGAGCACCACCACTACACCAGCTACCTTTGGCAAGGGGGCCGCCGCCGCCGGCGACTGCGCCGCCGACGGCGGCCAGGAGTGACATGGAAGGGGGGTTTTGAGATTTAGGGTTGGGGTGGCCTCCAATGTCGCCCCAACAAAGCAACAAGGGAGGCTTTTTTTCCAATGGGTTTCGACACTATCCAGATGACCCCTATATTGTAATCAGGGTTTTGGGTATCGCCCGAGAAAACCGGTTACCGGGCGGATACCGCGTTTCCCAGTACCCCACGAGAAATAAACTTCCTGAGCAAAAAATTCTGAATTTTTGAATTTGAATGAATTTTGAATGAATTTTTGATGAAATTTGTTCGGATTCAAAAAAAATCATCCAAAATTTTCTCGGAATTTCGTGGTAACCATGGTAACCGAGTTTCTCGGTGACCCACGAGAAAGAAGTGCCCCTTGGTAGCCAAAACCTTGATTGTAATAACTACAAAAAGTTATTGCTGAACTGACCAATGATCAATATGATCTTTCTTACACAGTTTACACCTGAGATGTGCGTGGATTGTCGAGGGCATCATGAACTATCTCCTGGCTTGAAGGGGCTTAGCTGCGTCCAATATTATTTGAGATCCATCATCACAGTTTGGAGAGCAGTTGATGCCTAGGGAGCAGTTTTTGAACGCAGATAGAGGGTGCCATCGCCGTTCCTTTTGTTTCTCATCGCGTCCCTGCTGTCTCAAAGTTAAAGAGCTACAAGCATTTCTTCATCGACGATTAGTTAGACTTAAACCCCACCGGCCTCTGAAATTTGGGTGTGCCGGTGCACCTAGATTTGCCCTGCTGTTACTGATATCTTCCATCTCAATTAGCTTCTTCAAACCGCCAGATCAATCTAGTTTTCGGACTGAATGCTCTTGACCATGTTTATCCGGTCCAGTAAGTATTTTATAGGATTGTAGGCCATTCAACATCTGCACCTCACTGTCTGAACTGTACAGCAAAAATTGCAGTAACATTTTTCTAATATTGCTAATACAATCTTAGATGTCGTATTGTGCAGTTTGAAGGCTATACTTGACATGGTGGGTAACGAGCTATTTTTCCTGCTAATGTCAGCTGATTTCGTTAACTATTTCTTTTGTCTTTGTTTTTTTTTCCACAATAGAATTGCATTTCAGCAACTACATACTGAACCAAGTGACTAAAAATTTACAAGATATTCATGCAGTCAAGATTATCGAACAGATAAAAGACTCCCAGCTGAACAGATAAATGCTCTCTTCTTGATCGTCAAGAATCCCATCTATGTAGTCATCCAGCTTTGCACACACGAAGATTACCCCTCCACAATACTTTACAAGCAGCCATATATGTGTGCCCTCTTTTTGCTAGGATGTAATTTTTTTACATAATGGTATTTTCAGGAGTATATCTATCCCAAATCTTTTTGTTCTTCTGAACTGGTCAATTTAAATCAAAAGATGTTGTTGTCACTGAGAAATCTCAAGCAGAAAATGCACATATTGGACTTCTTTCAACTATTGTTTCAGCCTTTGTTTCAGCCTTTGTTTTGCCTTTCAACTATTTTCACTTTGTCAACACTGATTGTAGTAAATTTAGAAAGCTGTTTACTCTGGTCCGTACTTTGTTACATAATATGCTCCATTCTCATATCATTAAGTTTACCCCTTTTTCATTAAGTTTATAATCACCGTCATTGGTAAATATTTTGTTGAAAGACGTGTTGTTTCGCCCTGTGACACTCATGGTTTTGGGTACCGCCCGAGAAAACCGGTTACCGGGCGGTTACCGCGTTTCCCAGTACCCCACGAGAAATCAACTTCCCGAGCGAAAAATTCCGAAATTTTAAATTTGAATGAATTTTGAATGGATTTTTGACGAATTTTGCTCGGATTCAAAAAAAAAATTGTCCAAAATTTGCTCGGAATTTCACGGTAACCGTGGTAACCGAGTTTCTCGGTGACCCACGAGAAAAAGTGCCCCTCGGTAGCCAAAACCTTGGTGACACTAGAGACTATTTATAAGTAGTATTAGTATTGGTCTAGGAGTACTTATTAGACTATGTTTCCTTTACTTGCACCTCAAGTCTTGTGTAATATATATATGCCCCTTGAGCATTCAATAGAGATAAGTTGCTTTCCTAGCAGAGACCTTTGATTGACATGTTTTACATTGGATTGTACAGCCATTCTTTGTACCAGTCGTTCATTTGCGTGTGCTGCTGCTGGTGGCTATGAAAAAAAAAGCGGAAACGCTACAAGCCTTCGATAAAGGCAGGTATCTCAGCTGCTGTAGCATAAGGAGGTAGAGTGGGCTTAATACTCAACTTTCCTCTCCTGTTACCATCTTAAGATAGAGCGGGCCATCAATCGTGCAAGCTGATCGTAGCTAGGCTCACAAGTAGAAGCCAATATGGTAACAAAAATTGTTCCCAGTTACTGGTACATACGTATGGCAATATAGGAGCTCAATTAATTTCTTACAAGTTAAATCTGTCAAACCTCCATATTCATTCATCTCCGTTGGGTTACAGAGTCTCGTAGTATTTGCATACCTAGCTAGTTTTCCTTAATTGCTTTGTACTGCCAGATCCAGCTCCCACGCCTTACTATGCGTTGCTTTATTTCTGACAAGTGCATATATCTAGCTCTCGCGTGTCGTTTGTGCCAAACTGCATGTGGATGGATCAACCACCGATGTGCATACAAGCTAAGCTAAATAATCCAATCCAACCTGACAGCCCACGTTATGTACTTTAGTTAATTAGCTCCGTCCAATGTTGCTGTCTGCTAACGTCGAGTGTACAATTCCAACCGGCACCGAGAGCAAATTATTTAGCTAGCTAGCGTACAACTCCACGCAGATCTAGAGAAAGTTTGCATGTGCTATCTGAAAATAGGTCCGTAAACTTGACCTAGGGGTCATGATACAGCTAATTAAATTGTTAAGATTTCCCAGTGACCAAATATTATAGCCGATGAAACGTGATTAAGCTTTTACGGCGTGCCATACCATGTTCGTAACCATGACCAGAGGGTCATGAGACGGCTAAATTGTCTACATATATGTACCCGTAAAACTGGGCTATAACCAAGATAATAAGCAACCAAAAAGGAAAAAAATCCTCCAAGAAATTATTGTGGAGAGATTATTGTCCAAATGCCAATGAAGAACCGCAAACTGCACTTTTAAAATGCATATTACTGTTCAAAAATTGAAATATTTAGTTTTCTATGGAATATTTTCTCTCTATGAAGGGAAGAAAGGAAAGGCTGGTCTCTCTTCAAAAATTGAAATATTTAGTTTGAGATCCAATACTTTTTTGACTTCAAACTCTGTCTGTGCAGCATGCTCATGCATTTGATGCCTCGGGAATTTGTAATGTTGTTGATTTTGAACTCTTGTTTATGTGAATTTTGGTTCGCATGGATGACTCGGTAAAACATGAGTTGGGCTACGTTTATACTGCATCGGTTTATATAAAGTTAGTGCTCAAAGTTTCAGTTCAGTTATATAATCCATAAATAAAGCACTCCACCCTCCACTGTGCTAGCTCTCCTTTTGCAAACTGCATGTGGTGGGGACGTGGATGGATCAATTAGCGATGTGGATGCAAAGTTCAACCAATGGCTAAACAGATCAAACAAGATGGATCAGTAATCTGACAGTAGCCCACGATAGCTAATTACTCCCTCCGTCCCATAATGTAAGACGTTTTTTAACACTAATGTAGTGTAAGAAAACATCTTACATTATGGAATGGAGGGAGTAGTTAATTAGCTCCGTCCAAGGCAGCTGCCTGCCACTGTCACTACTTCGTTAAGTGTAGATTAAGGGGCACATGGATGTCGGCAAAGAAATAGGCCATTTGCTTGTAGTTATAAAACTAGGAAGTGTGACACCACGAAATAATTGTTAGCACATGGATGCTCCTCTCGAGATAGTTGGAATACAGACACACGGTGTAAACAATTTAGCTAGCTAGCGTACAATTTTATGCAGATCTAGAGAAATTCTGCATGTGGCGGCAAAAAATAAGTCTGTAAACAATCACCACAGAGCCAATTAAATAGGTCTGTAAACCTGACAGCAGCCCACGTTATGTGAATTGTTAATTACCTCCATTCAATGCAGCTGTCTGCCACCGTTATTACTCTGTTGAATGGATCTCACAGTCTCACTCCCGTCCACTTCCATTTCCTTTTGCCTTAGCCGCCGGAGAGCACCTGCCTGCCGCTACACCAAGCTACTCTGCGTCCAACTGCTAGTATAGCTGCTGCGTCATGGACTCGACGCGCCAGTGGAGGATCTGAGCTGCTGCTCACGGAGGCAACTCGCCGGAGGAGTTCAACTGCTGCTTCCGGCCGCGGCGCGGCGGAGGAGGAGCTGAGCTGCTGCTCCGGGAGGCAATGCGCTAGAGGAGGATCTGAGCTTCCGCTTCTGCAGGAGACACGTCTTCTCCGCCGTCTGCGGTGTCCATCCATCTCAGAGGTTTGTCAGGCAGTTCAAGTGTGATTTGTATCTCTTTACACCTAGCAAGCTAAGCTTCCTGCTTGAATTTGACATTACCTTGTTATTGCAGAAAAATTAGCCAGCAACAATGGCGATGGTGCTGGATGCATTTGCGTCCTACCTGGTGGACATGCTCACGCAGGCAGCAACAGATGAGGTGAAGACGATGTTGGGCGTCTCCGGCGAGATCGACAAGATGGGCGACAAGCTTCGGGACCTCAAGAACTTCCTGGCCGATGCCGATAGGAGGAACATCACCGAAGAGACTGTTCGAGAGTGGGTGGGGCTGCTCAAGCGTGCCATGTACGAAGCTACTGACATCCTTGACCTCTGCCAGCTCAAGGCCATGGAGCGTGGACCATCCTCGGTAAATGCAGGGTGTTTCAATCCCTTGCTCTTCTGCATGCGAAACCCCTTTCATTCTCATGAGATCGGCACCCGCATCAAGGCGCTCAACCAGAGGCTCGACACCATCAAGCAGCGCAGCGCTGCTTTCAACTTCATCAATCTCGGGTCCTATGGGGATCATTGCAATAATACCCATGCCTCTCACCATGGTAATCCAAGCCAGGAGACAGTACGGGACTTTGACCGGTCAGCTATTGTTGGAGACAAGATTGAAGAAGACACAAGAGCACTGTTGGCCCAAATCATGCAGACGGGAAAGGATGTCAACAATGGCATCAAGGTGGTCGCTATCGTAGGTGTTGGTGGGATCGGCAAGACCACCCTCGCCCAGAAGGTCTTCAATGACAAAACAATCCAGAATGAATTCAGCAAAAAGATATGGTTAAGCGTCAACCAAAACTTTAGTGACGTTGACCTGCTGAGAAAGGTCATCATCGAAGCCGGAGGAGGTGCCCAACCACCTGAAAGTTCAAAGACCAGCCTTCACGAAACCCTCAAGAACACATTGATTGACCACAAGACCTTTCTGGTAATGGATGATGTGTGGAAGCATAGAGCATGGGATGATGTGCTGAAAATACCCTTAGACAATGCTGCTGCTTCAGGCAGCCGAGTCCTTGTCACTACCAGAGATGAAGGTGTTGCCAGAGGTGTGAAAGCTATCTGGCCGTACCACCATGTCGACACATTACCGCCAGAAGATGCTTGGTCATTGCTCAAGAAGCAGGTATGTACTTAATTAAATACTAATCTTTCAGTGAAGTGAATAATCTATCTCCATCAACGTATTGACAGTACTATGTAGGTAATTAAGAGAAATTTTAGGATGCTCCCAAATTAATGTGCCATTAATTACGTGTAATTTAGTGACTTCTATGTACTATTACCTCTTGGAGGTAAGAGGCTGTCAGTAGTTTTGTAAGGCTAAGATTACTTGGCAAGTGCCAACAAAGCATGGTGCTAAACAAGGAAATATTCAAAGATCACCTAGATTTTGTTTAATCAAGCTTGAGAAATAATTAGAAATTTGGATAATTATATATGTATCATTTCTACCAGTAAAGAGATATGGGTAGTATATTCATGTAGTGAGTAACCTTTTGTGAATATCCCAGTCTCGTTTTCCAACATATGAGATGAAGATCTAAGTGCTCAGCTATTCAACAGTGTCATAGGACATAATATAAATTAAAAGTTACTTTAAGACAGAAAAATAACAATTTTGGTGAACCCCTGCCAATACAACAAAAGAATATAACACGAAAATAACTAGGCTAGAAGTTGGCAGTAATTTTGCTAGAGAATTTGCATACAAATTTAGTACTTAATGTTTGGCGTAATGTTATGCATTATGGACGCTTGGGAGATAAGATAATTTCATGTTACCATAAAATATGAAAACGAATAAAACAATATACGATTTCTGCTAAATTTGGAGTTACTTCATATAACAGTGATGAGAGAGTAGTGCTAAAGTATATTCGTCTTGCAGTATGTTACATCTTGTAAAAAGAAAAGGAAAGAAAAATTGTTTTCTAGGCATAAAGTATGTATGTTATACATAGTTAATTAACTGTATCGGTCCCTTGTACTGTATGTTCGCAGGTATGCTCAAGTGAGATAGATGAAGACCACATCAATACGCTAAACGATATCGGACTGAAAATTATACAGAAATGTGGTTGTTTACCAATTGCTGTTAAAGTGATGGGAGGACTCTTGCGTGAAAGAGGGGGGCTACGTCGTGACTGGCAGCAGGTTTTGGATGATTCTAAATGGTCAACAACTAAAATGCCCGATGATCTCAACCACATAGTATACTTAAGCTATGAATATATGCCTTGTTACCTGAAGCAGTGCTTTTTATACTATTCTTTTCTTCCTAAAAGTAGAAGTTTTCATATGGAGCAAGTCGTGGCAATGTGGATAAGCGAAGGATTTATTCATGGAAACTCTGGTGATTTAGAAGAATTGGGAAGAAATTACTACAAGGAGTTAGTATCAAGGAACCTTATAGAGCCAGTTAAAGGGTTTGCTGAAATATGGATTTGCAATATGCATGATGTTGTTCGCTCATTTGCTCAATATATGACTAAAGATGAAGCACTCGTAGCTCAAGATGGAGAAAATGATATTCTTACTAAACTTAGTTCACAAAACTTTCTTCGGTTGTCCATAGAAACTGACAGATCACAATCAGGTGAACTTGATTGGAAATCTCTACAGATGCAGCAATCAGTGAGAACATTGATCTCAACTATCCAGATTAAGATGAAGCCTGGTGATTCATTGGTTACTTTTTCTAGTTTGCGGACCCTGCATATGGAATCTGCAGATATGGCTGGATTGGTTGAATCGTTGCATCAACTCAAGCACCTGAGGTATCTAACACTAGTAAATGCTGATATATCTGTACTTCCAGGGAACATTGGCAAGATGAAACTGTTGCAATTCTTTGACCTTTGTCGATGTACAAAATTGGTGAATCTTCCCGATAGCATTGTTAAGCTTAGCCAGCTGAGGTTACTTGTACTTCCCGAAGCAAGTATGGTACCTAGAGGGTTTAGTGGTCTGACAAATATGAGGAGACTACGTAAGTTTCGATCCCACATGGATGGTGATTGGTGTAGTTTGGACGAGTTGGGGCCTCTTTCCCAACTCAGGTTTCTTGCATTAACTGAATTAGAGAATGTATCTGCTGCCTCGTTTGCTGCTAATGCTAGGCTCGGTGAGAAGACGCATCTTATCAACCTATTGCTGCACTGCACCAGTAAACTAGGAGATGATGGTTTGGTCAAAGAGAAGGAAGTTGTCTCTGAGGAAGAGCAGCAACGAATTGAGAAGGTTCTCGATAAGCTCTGCCCTCCACCTGGTGTAGAATACGTTACAATCAGTGGGTATTTTGGCCGGCAACTCCCGAGCTGGATGATGTCCACATCAATGGTGCCCCTCAACAACTTGAAGACTATATTTTTTAGTGATCTGGCTTGTTGCACACAACTTCCCAATGGGTTGTGCCAGCTCCCCAATCTGCAGTTCCTACAGGTCTCTCGTGCTCCATGCATCAAACATGTGGGGACTGGATTCTTGCAGCCGGCAACAGCTTCATTTCCGAGGTTAAATAATAAGGTCTTGGACGGAATGGTGGAATGGGAGGAGTGGGAGTGGGAGGAGAAAGTACAAGCCATGCGCCATTTGGAGAAACTTGTGCTCAGTAAATGCAGATTGAGGCATGTTCCTCCAGGCCTTGCCTCCAATGCAAGCTCTTTGAAAATATTAGTTCTACAATATGTCAAGCACCTCAGCTACATTGAGAGCTTTCCTTCTGTTATTGAGCTTACAGTGGATGGCTGCCCTGACCTGGAGAGGATCACCAAACTCCCCAATTTGCAGAAGCTTACCATCATTAGCTGCCTGAAGTTGAATGTACTGGAGTGCATCGCTTCACTCGAGAGGCTGGTCTTAAAGGATTACACCATGGAAAAACTCCCAGAATACATGCGAGACATAGTGCCAAGGCATTTGCAGTTATTCTGCAGGCTATGGTTGCTCTCTGCGGTAGCCGCGGGACAATCTGGCACTGAGTGGGACAAGTTCAGCCAAGTGGAGCATGTCAAGGCATATGCAGGTGATGGATACAACCAAAGAAAATGGTACGTTTTGTACACGAGAGGGGACAACTACAAGCTGGATTCAAATATTAGCAGCTCTACCATATTTGAAGGTACAGAAAATCAAACATCAAGCTTTGTCTTGATTTGTTTGAGCACTCTTTCTGCCAGTTTATAAGTTTATTTGATTTTATCTCTTGCTTTTTGTCCAGATATATTATGTACCTTCCTAGTGCATGTTGCTAAGTATTTTGTCTTTTTACTGCTTCCCAATGCACGTTTTCTCGAGTTTAACATATCTAGAGTATCATGTAACCATCTTGTAATTTTATTACCATGCAGGAACCTTATCATCTTGTATGGTGGACCCACAAGGATTTGAGTCTGTGTACAAAATGAGAAGAAGCACCTTCAGTTACATTTGCAGCTTGGTGAGGTTGCCATTTTTGGAAGATATGATGGCGATGGATCACACCTTTGTTGATGGGAGAGTGATGTCTTTACAAGATCGAGTAGCCACTGCTCTGAGAATGTTGAACTCTGGTGAGCCACCGGTGGTCGTAGGATCCTCTCTTGGTGTCAACGAGTCCACTGTCTCGCTGGTAACTCAGAGGTTTATTGAGGCTATTTGGGAGCGAGCGTTGCACCATTTGGAGTGGCCAGACTATTTCCAAACAATGGAGAAGATCAAGTGCAGGTTTGACAAGATCCATGGCTTGCCAAATTGTTGCGGTGTTGTACATAGAGCTTACTTTAAATTTGGATCACCAAACCTTGACCATGAGGAGAACACTGACACACTAATGCAAGCCGTCGTTGATCCAGATATGAGGTTCACAAATATTTGGTTTAGAGCATCAAGTAGCATGAACCAGTCAAGTCTTTTGCATGATTCTTGGCTCTTCAAGTCCTGCGAGAAAGGTACTTTGCTTGATGGTAGCAAGTTGAAGGTATCAGATGGCTCAGACGTTGGAGAATACATCATTGGTGATGCAGGATACCCTCCTCTTCCATGGTTCCTCACACCTTACCGGTTGGACGATGATATCTCAGACTCGAAAGTGGAGTTCAACAGGAGACACTCTGCAGCTACAGCCATGGCGCTGAGGGCACTGGAAAGGTTGAAAGACACGTGGAAGTGTCTACAGGGAGAAGGCTGGCATCCGAATAATCAAAATGATTTGCGGTGGACAATCAACACGTGTTGTAGGTTGCATAACATAGTGATAGACATGGAGGAGGAGGGTGCAGTCATGCTGAGCAATCAGGAGGAGAATTGCATCGAGCAAGTGAGCCAGTTATTAGATGAGGATGCTGTCAAGGTGAGGGATGTACTGTCCCAGCACTTGGTCGATTCTAGAGGTAAAATAACACAGCTCTTATCTGTTCATTTTATTTTTCTTTCCCTCCCATTGATTCCATATTTCACCTTCTTGGTTTGTCCACACATTTGCTACAGAGGAGGAACAAGAAGCATCCGGTCGAAGAGATGAAAACAATGAACAAGAAGCACACCAACTACAAACAACGGATCGCGGGAAATTATACACAAACAACAAATTGACAGCCCAAGAAAATGGTATGTGTTATACACAAGAAGTGGCAACTGCAAGTTAGATTCAAATACTAGCCGCTCTATCTTATTATACTTTTGTTTCATTTTCTCCTGCCTTCCATCCATTTATGCTGCTTGGTGACTGAATATATTCCATAAATTTTTTGTTTCACACGATTACGAGTTGTTTCAGATGACATAAATTTTATCCACAGCGCTGGATGTATGTGTGGTTTTTTTTTATGCATAGCTACTTTCTGATTTGGTTGCACCCCCTCGCCTTTCTTGTTATGCTAGGTTACCCTGAGTATGAAAAATTTAGATTAATGTGTTACCACTTGCATTGTAAATTAGAGACTGTATAACCAGTTTTGTACTTCTCTTGCCATGCAGAAACTTTATCATCTTCTATGGTGGGCACGCAAGGATTCGAGTCTTTGTACAAAATGAGAAGAAGTACCTTTAGTTACATCTGTAGCTTGGTGAAGGTGCCCCTTTCTGAAGATATGATGGTAGGAGGTCACACCTTTGTTGATGAGAGAGTGATGTCTTTCCATGATGGAGTAGCCATTGCTCTGAGAATGTTGAGCTCCTGTGAGATACCGGAGGTTGTGGGATCATCATTTGGTGTGGACGGGTCCACGGTTTCGCTGTTAACTCAGAGGTTTGTTAAGGCTATGGAAGGACGAGCAATGCACCACATCAGCTTTCCTGGCACCGCTCAAGTGGAGAAGATCAAGCGCAAGTTTGACAAGATCCATGGCCTTCCAAACTGCTGTAGTGTTGTACATACAAGTCACATCAAATTTGGATCACAAAACCATGAGAATGAGGAAAATGATGGCATGCTAATGCAAGCCATGGTTGATGCAGATATGAGGTTCACATGCATTTCATTGCAATCGCAAGGAAACATGAACCAGTCAAGCATGTTGCACAACTCTCTTCTCTTCGAGTACTGCGAGAGGGGTGCTTGGCTGAATGGTAGCAAGCTGAAGGTACCATCAGGTGGAGGATCGGAAGTCAAGGAATACGTAATTGGTGATTCAGGATACCCTCTTCGTCCTTGGCTCCTCACTCCTTACCAGTTGGAGAATGGCCTTTCACTCTCAGGCGCCAAAGCTGAGTTCAACCGGAGACATTCTGCAGCTACAGCCGTCGCTGAGAGGGCGGTAGCAAGATTAAAGGACACATGGAAGTGCCTGCAGGGAGAAGGGTGGCATCCAAATAACCAACTTGAGGCGTACTGGACAGTCGACACGTGCTGCATATTGCATAACATAGTGATAGACATGGAGGAGGATCAAGAGGAGGAAGAAAAGGAGGAGAATTACAGCAAGCAAGTGCGGCAGTTAGCAGATGAGGACGCCATCAGGGTGAGGGATGCACTATCCCAACACTTGATTGAATGTGGAGGTACAGTAACACGCACCGTCACTTTAATTTCCCCATTTCTATATATGCTGCAAAGTGATTTTTTCTGTACGTATTATGCTACTTTTACCCTGAGTATGACAAATAAAGAGTAATATGTTACCTCTTGCCTTGTAAATTAGAGATTATCTAACCAATGTTCTTTCAATGCAGGAACCTTATCATCTTCTATTGTGGATGCACAAGGGTTTGAATCTGTGTACAAAATGAGAAGAAGCACCTTCAGTTATGTCTGCAGCTTGGTGAGGATTCCATTTTGGGAAGATATGATGGCAAGGAATCACACCTTTGTTGACGGGAGAGTGCTGTCTTTCCAGGATGGAGTAGCCATTGCTCTGAGAATCCTGAACTCTGGTGATTCACCCGTTACCATAGGATCCTCTATTGGTGTGAACGAGTCAACTGCCTCACTAGTAACTCAGAGTTTTGTTAAGGCTATGGTGGAGCGAGCATGGCCCCATTTGCGTTGGTCATACTCTTCCCAAAAAATGGACAAGATGAAGCGCAAGTTTCACAAGGTCCATGGCATGCCCAACTGCTATGGTGTTGTACATACAACTCGCATCAAATTTGGATCACAAAACCATGACAATGAGGAGAATGAAGGCATGCTCATGCAAGCCGTCCTTGATCCTGATATGAGGTTCAGATTCATTCATCAGGGGCCGTTAGGTCAAAAGGGGATTTTTCCCAATTCTTATCTCTTCAAGTACTGCCAGAAGGGTACTTGGCTGAATGGTAGCAAGCTGAAGATATCATCAGGTGGTGGATCGGCAGTCAGGGAATACATCATTGGTAATGAAGAATACTCTCTTCGTCCGTGGCTCCTCACACCTTATCAGCTGGAGAGTAACCTCTCAGACTCGGACTCAAAAGTAGAGTTCAATAAGAGACTAAACTCTGTAACTACAGCTGTCGCGCTGAGGGCACTAGCAAGGTTGAAAGACACATGGAAGTGCCTACAGGGAGAAGGGTGGCATCCAACTAATCAACTTGAAGCGTATTGGACAGTCGACACGTGCTGTATATTGCATAACATAGTGATAGACATGGAGGAGGACGGTGTAGGCATGCCGAGCGATCAGGAGTATAATCGCATCAAGCAAGTGTGGCATGTAGCAGATGAGGAGGGTGTCAGGGTGAGGGATATACTGTCCCAGCACTTGTTTGAATCTGGAGGTAAATTAAGACAACTCTCAATGTGTTTGTTCGTATGCTAGCTTTGTCTTTTTTTTTTTTTTTTGTTGTTGTTGTAATTCCCTGCTGTTGATTTCATCTTAATTTCATCTGTTTGGTTAGCCCACACAATGGCTGCAGAGGAGGAACAAGAAGCAGTAGTTGTTGCATCTGGCTCAGGAGATAAAAACAAGGAACAGGAAATGCACCGACCACAACCAGCGGATCGAGGGAAGGAGAAAGTGCATGGTAGCTAGCCAAGGAGATGCGATCAGACCGCCTTCTCCACTGAATCAATTTGGTACTGTTCTTTTTTCCGTCTGTTATCAATCGTGCTTCAAGTCGCAGTCCTCTTCCTGGTTTCTATATTAAGTCAGTGTCAGTTAAATTAATTTAATGTATGTTGGAAGCACTATGATATCCCTCGGTGATAGGTTAAACGTGATTGAAAGAAACTAAGCTGATCTCATCTACTTTAAATCTTGGTAGGAGCAGGTGGAAGAGGAAACTAGCCAGCCTTGGAGATATGGATGCAGTAATGGAGCCAAAAGCCGAATTGATGCTGCAACGTGAATTTGAAGTTGGATCGACCAACTATTCATTCTACTTTTCTTTTAGTTGGCATGTCTTTGGCAAAGGCAAGGGTTTTGTATCTTGTATTATCGATAATACGCTTAATTTCATGCGTTGAGATAACAACCAGTCGTGTAGCTGCATGGGAACAGACTATTTGTGATATCCATATATTTATGGCAGGTGTTTGAACATGATTCCTTCAGCTGCTAGTGTTAAGCGCACCATGGATATGTAATAGTAGTAGTGTATCTGCTATCACAATTTACAGTAGAACAGAGATGATCAACCGATTTGGCCTTCACCTGGATGCAATCTATTGTCTGTCGCAATGTAGAGTAGCACAGAGGTGACATCGCAGAGAGTTCTTGTGACAGCGGATCAACTGATCTGGCACCTGGACGCACTGTCACCTGTCTAGTTCTTCTCTAAATTGTGCTCGGCGAACACCGCAGTGTTCTGTGACTGCTGTTCTGTGACAGCGGATCACCATATTTTCCTCTCTTTTGTGGGAAATTCTGAACCGCATCAGGCCACTTTGAGGAAAAGAAATGCCTTCTCTTTTCCATCTTTTATTTCATAGAAATGCCGTATTCTAGCTGAGAAACCATGCACTTGGGCAGCTTTTACTACAAGTCGCCTGTTGCTAGCTAGCTCTGGTTCAGTTTACACCCATGGAACTGGATTCAGAAGAACGTATGTTTGGGCTGAATGTATGTTCAGTTTACACCCATGGAACTTGTGGCTTCAGAAGAAAAGAATTCTCGTCCCTCAGGCCTCAACTATGTTGTCGTGCCACAGATGACGGTGTCGACATTGGCCTCGTCCATCTGGCTCTCAAGTAAACTCAAAGGCATGGATGAGGCCATTCCTTGCCGTCGATCTTCTGTCAAATTCGCATCGAAACACTTCATTCCTTCCTTCAGAAAAATAGCTGGCATGTCATGATCTGACAAGAAAGAAGAGAACAGAGTTGAAGTTGCATGTTTACTTGCAGCTACACCCACCATCCATGTACTTCTTCTTCGCAAAATCAGTCAGGGATTGATTCAAACCCTTGTGTTGATTAATCTAACGATTCACTGGTCCTGCAACCACAACTGTTAATTAATTCAGCAAGGTGAGATTAGCGAGCTCATGACTAACTCGGCTCTGCTCTGGAATCTGTACTCCCTCCGGTCCTTTTTACTCTGCATATTAGGTTTGTCTGAAGTCAAACTCTTCAAAGTTTGACACAAAAATATTAACATTCACATAACAACACCAATATCATTAGATTCATCTTGGAATATATTTTCATATTATATTTATTAGGTATTACAGATGTTAATATTTTCTAATATAAATTTGGTCAAACTTAGCAAAGTTTGACTTCAGACAAACCTAATATGCAGAGTAAAAAGGACCGGAGGGAGTACAACACTAGTAATTTTCAGACGAGGACAACGATGAAGATCTTCTGAACCAGATCACGGAAAGCTGTTTCAGGTGTGGCAACCACACATTGTGATATGTGGAGCATCTCAAGGGACAATGGAAAATAACCTGATCCACATGTCAAGTCTAAAGAAGGGCAGATCAATAAGTCAATTTCTGAAAGAGCGGTACCAGCTCGCAACCCCACAAGTGATCTAAGGCACCAGCACGAGTCAAGGCGCAAGTACACTGAGACTTTGTCAACTGTTGTAGGACTTCTTGTGAGTGGAAGTGTAGTTAAAGTCATGATCTCTTTTAAGAACAAACTTCCCAGCGAAGTGAGACCACCAAGCAAACAGCTAATGCTCCATCTGTAACGACGCATGAAAAAAGTTCAAGCCGACAAAGTCCTGATGGTGGAACCAGTGGCAGGCCAATGTTCCTTCCTTGTACAAATGAGTCTTACTTATCCTCTCCTCATGGCAACACATCCATGCATTGATGATAGCCTCTTTTACAAATACTTCATCCCCCTCTCTTTCTAGAGCACTTTCAATGGTTTGAAGATGAGAAATATTTGAAGATGAGAAATATCAACATCCATCAATATCATCAAGCGCTTCAAAGATTAATGCTCTGACAATAGGTTTTTTTCGATAAAGGGTGAATTTTATTGACTCAAAATGGAGCATCAAGAAGATACATAACACATGAGCACAGACCCGGCCTCTCCATAATTATGATGCACATAGCCAACATCAACTCACACGTACCCGAAAACTCGCTGGCAACAAGCAGTCATATAAGGCCAAAACTAAGCATAGGCGAGGGAAAAAAACAAAGTCATATAATGCGCTGATGTGGCATCGTAATTTGATCACCATGCATGTGTGGCATAGGACCCACTTAGAACATCTACAGCCGGGCACCCCAAACTCGCCTCAAACGCTTGGGCGGGCTGCCCGGTCACTGACCGGTCATGAAATTTTGACCTAGTCGGGCGCCTCAAACAAGCCTCAAATGCCCGGACTGACCGGCACGCCTCATATCGAGCCCAAATATGGGGCGCTCAGGCGCGCCCGCCACGTCGGACTGACATCAGGGTCCCACGCGGAATCGCCCGGAAACCCGGCGGTCCGAAGCTCGTCTCCTCCGTCGGGCCGATGTCGCCGTGTGGCTCCGCTCCGACGGGCCGCTTAGTGCCTAGCCCGGCTATTTAAGCCGACCGCTGACCGCCGGCACCAAAACCCTACCCCTCCACATTTTCCTCCACCCATCCGCTGCCGCCGCCACTTTCCACTCCGCGTCCACCACCACTAGTACCCATACCCCCATGTCGCCGGATAAGGGGCCTCCCATTTCTAACGCCAGAGCGTTGACTGCTGCTCCTTGAGCAGATCCGGGCACAGCGCGAAGCCCAGATTGTTGTGGGGCTACGTACGGATGCATTGGATTCGGAAGAGGAGTTGGAGGAGGTTGAAGAGGAGGAAGAGGAGCCGGAGGATGATGTGGGGGACGCGGATCTGCAGGCAAAGCAGCAAGCCATCCTCGATTCCCTCTACTCGGAGTCGGATTCGGAGGTGAGACGCCATCGCCGGCAGGAGATGGAGGCGCGGCACACCATGGAGGAGGAGGAGATGTTCGCCTACATGGATGAGGTCGAGCAGGAGGAGGAGGAGCCGGAGCCGTCCTACGCACCCGTCCACCTGTCGCCTGGCACTGACGTCGTGGACATCTCCGGCGAGAAGATTAGGTAGGGTAGTACGTAGTATGTAGTATGTAGGATTTCTTTGCATGCTTTGTATGGATTTAGGAATTGAAATATGAGATACTCGGATGCAGAGTAGCTAATTTGTGGCGTGCCCGGTCACTGTCCACGGACGCGCCCGATCGCGCCCGCGGGGTCGGATTTATCAAGTCCTGTCATAGATGCTCTTGCAATCAGTGTAGCCCATTCTGCGCACATTACCTTCTTTTTAGAAATTGGTAAAAAGTTTATACCCCGCGCGTTGCTGCGGAAATCGATTGAAATATATTTCAGTGATTTGATTGTATGAAGCTTTCATCGTTGAATTACTAATATATGAACTAAAGGTAAAATAAATATTATATATTGTATTTGATTATTGTGTAGTCAGAAAATATTTTGAATATAAGTGGTACAACGTAATGGAAAACTATTTTTTATGCATGTTGAGTGGACCTTTAATAAGGTGGCATGTGTGGTGAGGTGAAAGGTGTGCATGAGGTCAACTAATAATGATTTTTTTTTCTCATGCATGTAGTGATGGGCCTTTGATGATGTGGCATGTGTGCATGTTGAGAAGAATAGGATAGTGGGGACTTGGGATCAACTTCTTATGTATATAGGATTGGTAAAAAGTTTATCTACCATAATCATAGTAATATCATTTTCTCAAATATTGTTGTGCTCTGAATATTATACGTAGAAATAAAATGACTTATTTTAAAATGTTCATGTGATTTTTTCAAATATTCTCATTTTTGTTAATATTCACTTGTGATAACTTTCACTCGTGGCACATCATCATTTCTATATAATTGAAATTTAGTCATATGTAAATATTTATATAAACATTTTAAATTTACATTTTGCATAACTATAAATATTTTTTGATTATACAAATAATTCGTAAATGACAAAATTATAAATTATGAAAATGCGCATATAAATATTTGAATGTTTGTATAAGTAAAGTAATATTTATGAATTATAATGTAACAGATATTTGTCTTACTCTAAATTAAAAAAATATTTTTATAATTGGAAATAAAATTGACTTCATATTATTTTTTCAAAAATAATACGTCAATACTATTTAAAATTATTGAACATTTTGCCAAATAAGTTATTGTTTGTTTTCATAGTATTTATAACACACTAATATTTGAACTTTATTTTTATTACTATGATTATAATTTACGTACGTTTTACAAATTCGAGAAAAATAAAAGAAAGCTAACATGGGCCGCACTGACTGCAGCTCACTTAAACCACATGGGCATGCTTTTTTTTTACAATAGATAGGGATTTTACCATAAAACACAAGAAATTATAATTTGTGGAGTGGCTAGCACAGCTGGTTCACTAGCGCTAGCTCAAATCCTGGGAACTACAATCTTTAACCGCTGGTCATAGAGACATATAAAGCAAGCACTAAAGTGAACATCGGTGTCAAGTTTAAGCACCACCGGTGATATTGCCTTATATTTGGTGAAGAAGTACAGAGATGATTTTGTGAGATATCGATGGAGTTGAAGATCAACTGATTTGGAGACTGAAGAAGCATGCCCATCTGGATGCAAGCGAGGGAATGCAGAGCTTGGTTTTGTACCTTGCCAAGTGGTTGAAGAGGAGGATAGCTCCTGCCAAGATGAACAGTGTATGTAGACTGAAGACTAATTGTGGCTTCTAGATCCTTGAGCCTCTGCAACCTGAAGGAGGAATCTGCAAACATAATGGCAGGGAGTATTGTGCGAGTTTATACATGACAGGTGCGTGGGCACGATTGGTTGATTGAGAGTAGAACAGAGATGAATGCATTTGCAGAGTGTTTTGTGAGAGTTGATCAACTGGTTGGGCATTCACCTGGAAGGATGCAAGGAAGGAAGGAGAAATCCATAGTTTTTGTGACGGTGCAGCTGCTGTCAGTGCAATCCATCTGCTGTCGCAATTTAGAGTAGAACAGAGGAACTGGATGGAATGAAGGGAAATGCAGAGTTCTGAACTTTGCCAAGTGGTTCCAAAGCCCCTTGTTCATCGTCTGTTCATTGGAGTGGACTGGACAAGTGATCATCAGACACGAAGAAACTTCACTACTTTTTTTTTTTTGCCAGTGAACTTCAGTACAATTAACATCTCGTGAGGGAATTAGTTGCTCGATCCAGTTCCTTGGAGATTCAATTATATTCAACTGTTTTTTTTAGGTAAAACTGAGCTTTATCTAAATTATGCATGAAAATCCCTCCTTTTAATCTATCTATATCCATTCAACAAATAAATTATTAAAATAACAGTAAAAGAACGGTGAGGTTTTAATACCATGATGTATCGATGATGGAGATCAATCAACTAACCTGGACGCTGCAACATCATTGATCTGCCTTACGTAGCCTGCCAAACGAGTCCAGAGACAAACCTAACCCACCACCCGTGCGTGTTCCTTCCTTCCTACTCCGACGCCAGATCGATCAACGCCCCCTCCCAAGACCAGATCCACCTCAGTGAGTAGGGCGCCGCCATGATCAGCCGCCGCCGTGGTTCCCCGGCGGCAGCACTGGAAGACGACGACATGCTCGGGGAGATCCTCCTCCATCTCCCGCCATGGCCATCCTCCCTCCCTCGCGCCTCCGCCGTCTGCAAGCGCTGGCGAGGCCTCCTCACCGACCCCAGATTCCTTCGCCGCTTCGGTGCACACCACCGGGAGCCGCCCCTCATCGGCCTCTTCTCGCATGATGGCAATCAGGTCGAGTTCACTCCCATCCTACCAGCTCCGGAGCGCATCCCTCCTCGGCGCTTTGACCTGCCAATCCGCGACGTTGACAGCCACACATACTTTGGGCCCCAAGCCCAACTTCTCGGGTGCCGCCACGGCCGCGTCCTCGTCTTACACAGGGTGCGTGCAGAGGTCCTTGTGTGTGACCCCATCACCGGGTGCATGCGTCATGTGCCAATTCCGTCTGAGTTGAAGATTGGCCACATCATCGGGACGATGCTTTGTGCTGCACACGACAAGGGCCACGTGAACGGCTGTTGCCACTCCAGTCCCTTTAAAGTGGTCTTGCTACTTACGCGCACTAAGGATCACCGACCCCTCGCCTCTGTTTATTCTTCCGAGACAGACACATGGGGCGATCTCATCTCAATGGAGGTTCCATGTCCGAACTGTTCTAGTGGTTATCTTAGCACCCTTGTTGGTAATGTCCTTTACTGGGCGCTTATGTATGCGCAAGACGGTATACTTGAATTTGATTTGGATAGGCAGAGCCTTGATGTGCTGAAGGGGCCTCCAGGAATGAATCGTTGTAACAACCATCAGATCATCCAGGCAGAAGACGGCGCAGTTGGTCTCGTTATGTTTTCTCACCATTACCATTCCATTCAAATGTGGGAAAGGAAGGTCAATCACCCTGGTGTTCCCACATGGGTGCTAAGGATGACCGTTGAAACGGATCACATTCTTGGGCTCCCTCCTCGGATTGAAGGAGAGAAGGCATGGGCGAAACTGATACTAGGATATGTTGAGGGCACCGATGGGATATTTTTATACGTGAAGCGCGGTGTCTATCTGGTTCAACTTAAGTCGATGCAAGCTAGGAAACTTTTTGAAACTTGTAATGCTACTTACTATCATTCTTTCAAGAGTTTCTATGCGCCAGGTGATTGCTCTCCCTAGTCATCATATTCTAGGATGACCTAATTTTGTCATGTTCCGTTCGTGGATGCTTGAATACCTTTGCAAGATAGACGATTATAGCTGTAATGTTTAGTATATGTTATCATTCACATCAAATTTAAAATGAGTAATTGTGGAAAATCAAATGAAAAATGGTTACCTCATTAGGCATGTTTGGAACCTCCAAGCTAGTTATATTCTACTATCTGGTACTTACAATGTTGATCGTTGGAAATCATTTAATCCTTTGGTAGTGTGTAAAAATTAGTTGTAAAGAAACTGAGCTGATCGATACATCTATTAGCACTGTGCTGATATTAGCTATTTATTGACTGGCTCTTATGTAATTATTGCTTTGGTTGTCCATTCATCAGATATGATATATGAATGATTTAGTCAAATAAGTTAGCAGCTCTTTGCTACTGTATACTTGATGATAGTTGTATATATACTGTATCGATCTTGTGTGCATGCATAGTCCTACATGTTATCTCATCCACTTTAAACCTTGATGTGTGCAGGTGGAAGGCCCTTGATGGCAATGGAGCCAGCCAAAGGCTAATCTGTGTTGTAGTATATCATGCAAAGACAAGTACTGGTTAAATCTGTGTGCAGTTCTAAGGTTTCATAATTGAGAGAAGAAGTAGATCGAGATATGACAGTAAGTCTAGTGTATTCGTGACAGTAGTTCAAATGATTGTGAAAGTGTCCCCAAAGTAGTTGGACCAGGTGCTCCTATATACAGTTTAATTTGTTCGATTTGGGTTGCTCTGTTCAAGTTAGTATTTTGTTTTGATGAATTCCCCCATGTTGAATTCATGAGTTCAACTGATATGATGCAGCAACTAATGGAAGGAATGGAATGCAGAGTTTTGCCAAGTGTCTTCTATTGAATTTATATCGAAACACTTGATTAAGAAGAACAAAAATTGGCATTGCCATGATCTCACAAGAAAGAGGAGCGAAGAGTTGACGTTGCATGTTTAGTTGCAGCTACACTTACACTCATGTTGTTGTTCTTCGCAAAATTAATCAGGGATTCAGTTGAGAGCGAAGACAAGTGTTGATTAATCTAACGATACGGCATTACTGCAATCACAACTTTTAATTAATTAAGCGATGTGAGATTAGCAAGTTCATGACTATGTCGGCTCTGGTCTGTAGTCTGTACAACACTTATATTTACAGACGACCCATGTTAATTGCGACTTGACAAGTCCAAGATAGTAAGCTTTATCTTTTCCGAATATGAATGTTTCTTTATTGAGCAATTCTAACATGGTTCCTCTTACCCCTCTTTTCACATGGAAGGTAAGAAGGTAAGAGTTAATCAGACCCACTACTTAATGCAATCAACGGCTCAGATCTAATTCAAACTCGTACCTCTCATGTGAAAAGGGGAGGTAAGAGGAAGCATGTTAAAAAAACTCTTTTTATTGTTTACATTGCTGGCAGTAAGCTTTTATGGGTCGGGAGACTAGGGACTATAACTGATTTCTAAATGTTCTTTGAGTTGGTTGCTTTATCCTGAAGGAACAATCTGCAAACAAAATGCCATGTGTTTGGAGCTTTGGGCTTGATTCCCACATATCTAAGTTCATTCTTTCATAAAAAAGTTATTGATAAGGCAGTTAATCTGATACACCTAACTTTTAGCAATGTGTGCTAAGGAAAACATTCCTTGTTTGCAGCTAGTGCTTCAGTTCGCACGCATGATTTGGACGTCTTAGTTACCAGCGGCTGTGATGTATACATGGAGAGTGAAAAATCCTGACACTTTGTTGATTGTTTTGTGAAAGGCAAATTTTAACATGCTCCCTCTTACCCCTTTTTTTTACATGTGAGGTAAGAAGAGAAGAGTTAATCAGACCACTAATTAATGAGATCGACGGCTCAGATCTATTATATACTCTTACCTCTCATGTGAAAAGAGGGGGTAAGAGGAGCCTGCTAAAATAGCTGTGTGAAATAGCTAACCGCTCATCCCAAGCGGTAAATCCTGATAGTTTGAACCCTGGCGGATGAGCTATGATATACTTAAAAACTCAGGTAGGCACATCGGATAGGACTCAAGAGTGTACCTCATCTCATTGCTTTTTCTGATCTCATGCCCAACCCTGTCTGAGTCAGCAGCAGTGAGAGTGTGCATGAACTCTCTACAGCTACTTATTAGCTTGACACAACTCTGGACCGCTTTTCCTAAAAGAATGCCTTTTCTTTTCCATCTTTTCTTTCATTGATCAAGTGTGATTGGTGTGTCCAACTGAGAGCATATGCAAACGCGGTCGATCATGCTTGTGAACTTAATATGTTGGTATGTAGATTGTTATGTAACTTGTGTTTAATCATCCCAAGTCGTCATGATCATAGTCGATCTATGTCGATCGACAGACTGAAGTTTAATGTCAAAGTTAATCATTCTCCATTTCTAACACATAGAAGTGCAACTACATGATATATGGGTTGTGATTTATCTACCTGCAACTACGTAGGTCTAGCGGATGTGATCTCTGCTGTCGGGGAACACACGGGCCTTCTCATCCACCCTAAAAATCTTCGGCAAAGCCCCACGCATGATTCACGAGCAATGATCACGCTCATGTACTGGATACCCATCTTGCGTGCGACGGCTACCATGGTTGGATCAGTGTTGGCCCCGTCGTCGACCATCCTGTCCCATTCGTTCGTCTTTGCCATCGACGGAGAGGATAGGCGGCGGTGGTGGCGACGTGCGGCGCGAGCAGGGTAGTTGCTTGGTTGGGGTTTTCCATGCGGGCGTGAATGCGAGTGAATGCAACGGAGTGGGAGGGGACTGGGCGGCGCGAGCAGTTCTGCGACTTTATCGTCAGAATCTGAATCAGCTATGCTATGTCGCGAACGACCATCAACAGCAGCCCTAAAGGGCTGAAAATCTCTCCAGCGAACGAGCATGTTCGGCCTGGTCTACTATGGCCCAAACGACGTGGTCCGACCAAGCCGGACAGTAGCCGAACAGTTCGAGACGGGCGTCCGTTGACGCCGTTAATGTCGCACCGTCTAGCATGTTGGCCCGAGCGTGCTTTGCCACGACAAGCAAGCTCAATTATAGTGTATTTTTTTGCCTGTGTCAAACTTTCGGCGTGGTGAAAAGTGCACAGATTTTTAAAGTGGTAGTTTTGTGCTAAGCACGCCACGAATGTGCTGGTTGTGCTTTTTACTCTAGCTACCAGTATTGTGGTGCTGGTCGTTTCTTTCATAATATGCAAAGGGCGAGTCCTTGTATTCATTCGTTTGGTTTGTACCAACAGTTGTTTGAGTATTAATTAGTGTATTCGCTGTACGTAAGCAACTTTATTTTTAGACAAGAAGAGGGATGGCAGCATGCGTAGAGTGTCTCAACTGATCGTTTTGGCCACTGTAATGAAGGAAACAAGGAAATCCAGAGGTCTTTTTTGTACCTTGCCAGTGCATGGTTGCAGAGAAGGACAGAACAGAGGTAGTGCTTTAAGCTCAAAGTTTGAAGTGAACATTGATTTTGTTTTCTTAGTGAGAGCTCCTTGGATGTTATTTTTATCAGAAATTTTGCAAGATGCTCGAATATTTGATGTCTCAAAGTTTCAGATTTTTTTGGATTTTGTTTGATCGCGGTTTCCATTTTTTTGCAAACTTGGGTGTACTACAGCCGAGAGCAGAAAATGTACTCTCAGAGAGAAAGCCTCCTGCATGCGGAGATCAGCTACCGCTACAGCAATTCAGACATGTAGCCCAAGATCAGAACAAAATCAGGCTTCAGGAAAGGTGTGTGGTGGATACAGTTTCAGTATCATCAGAACAAAATCCCAGGCTGGTAGCTGGGTCTGCTCTGAGGTTAGTTTGCCAAATGGTTCAGTCATTTTTTTTCAGTCATTTGCCAAATGAGCAGGCGTGCGATATTTTCAGTTCATCCACAATAGTTTTTCCTCCTCAGGCCAAGACCATGCCATCATCTTCTGGGTCAGCTGGTGTGCTTGGCTCTGCTGTATGTGAGACTGTAACTGTAGTTGCAGATTAATTGTGGTTTGTCTCTGCCTGCAAATTCAAGCAAGAATTGATCTGCCTGGTTGATTCAGTTGGAGCAGCTGTTAGGATACGTCATGGTAATTAATGTGTTTACTGTATTTAGATTTAGACAAGAGAAGAGCTGAGAGTTGATCAACAGTCTGTCCACTAGTTCATCAGAGTGGACTGGTGATCAGGAGAAGGGAGTTCAGAGATTGCACTTGTGCGCGGAGACCTATTACAATTCAAATAGCCATTGTTGATTGTTAAGCCACCATAATAACCCACTTCATATAGTGTCTCATCTACTACTTTATAAATCTTGACGGGAGCAGGTGGAAGGGAGACTAGCTGGCGTAGTATAAATCAATCCTGTTGCTCAGCTTGGTTACATCACATTGTCTGCGTCAATGAAAAGTTGTCAGGATATATGTAAAACAATAATATGTAAGCATGCTTGATTCATTCAGTTGTCAGGACATACTGTATTTGTCATGGTAATCAATGTGCTGGCTCAGCCTACTCATTTCTACTTACACAAGACAAGAGCAGAGCAGAGTGTTTTGTGAGAGTTGAAGATTAACTGTTCAAATGACTTTATATACTCCCTCATGTTGATTCCAACTTCGAGTAATGCAGAGCATCAACTCGGTTCGGCATTCCCTTTTTCTGCTACTCCCTCTGTCCGGAAATACTTGTCGGTGAAATGGATGTATCTAGACATATTTTAGTTCTAGATACATCCAATTTTATCTATTTGTGCGACAAGTATTTCTGGACGGAGGGAGTACTAATCATTTTCAGTTTCATTTTCGGTAGTTGGCATTTTCTTCTGCTGCTACTAGTACTAGCAAGATTGATATTTTTTTTTGTTGAGAAAAACGCAAAGACTTTGTGTTTCTTTTCATTGAAAAGGTGGGAAAAATTTACATGCCTCGTAGGCGACGGTTTACAAATATAGCATTACAAAGGTTTTAATGGACATCCCAGGTGGCTGGGAGTACTAGCCGAAGGCCTGATGCCCCAGCCCGAGCCCAGAGGGCGGATTCTGCTCTAAATTTCCCTGTCAAGAGAGGGACAGAGGGTCGATCTCCATCGAAGACGCATCCGTTGCGCTGCTTCCAGATCATCCATCCTATCAACCGTGCTACGGTGGCGAGTCCCTTGCGGAGTGGTTTGGGGAGTGTGTCATGCCAAACCTGGCTAGAGAAAGTGCAAGAGACAAGCAGGTGGTGCCCAGTTGGCTAGCCAGTGAAAGAACCTCACTTCTGCCGAGAACTAAGTCCTGTTGAACCATTGCCATCTCAAACGCAGCACAAGCCCTGCCCGCTCGATGTCCTGTACGGCACGACCACCGAGGGAAAGTGGCCGGCAGACTTGTCTCCCATTTACATACCAGTTCCCGCCGTTGGCCGCTGCTCGTGCCTCCCAGGGTTCTTCCACCGGCAGTGCTCATACCGGCGTCAGAAGAACAAGATTGAACTTCATACAGTGTTGTGATTCCTGCATACTACTGTAGTAAATATCAAAGTTTGTTATGTCATTCTCAAAAGGAATTGATTGTTTTTGTTCTTTTGTATATGCCAGTGATGTCACCGAGAATCATACTGTTAACTTGTTCAGAAAGCAGTTAATCCCACACAACTGTTTTGCAATGTGGTAGGCAAAACGTTATATGTTGAAGTTGGCATCTTGCTTCTCTCCAAGTCTTAGGGTTGCGCATGATGGTTGGATCATGCGTATGAACTGAATGTATGTTCAGTTTACACCGATGGAACTGGTGGATTCAGAAGAAAAAGGATGCTCGTCCTGAGGCGTGAACTGTGTAATGGTGCCACTGACAGATGGCGTCGACCTTGGCATCGTTGATCTGACTCTGCGTTTAGAAGTGCTCACCTTCCTTTGACTACGGTCCTGCGATCGAATTCGCATCGAAACATTTCATCCATTCAGAAGAATTGACATGGCCACGATCTCGCAAGAAAGAGGAGAGCAGAGTTGACGTTGCATGTTTACTTGCAGCTACACTTACACTCAAGTTGCTGTTCTTGGCAAAATTAATCAGGGATTCAGTTGAGAGGGAAGACAAGTGTTGATTAATCGAACAATACGCCAGTCCGGCAACCACAACTACTTTTAATTAATTCAGCGATGCGAGATTAGCAAGTTCATGTGTAAGTTGGCTCTGCTTTGTAGTCTGTACACAACACTAATTATTTTCAGACGATCCACGTTAATTGCGACTTAACAAGTCCAGGACACTAAGCTTTATCTTTGCTGAATACGAGTGTTTTTGCTTTATAGTATATTGTTGGCACTAAGCTTTTGTGAGTCCGGAGACTAAAGACTATTAGTGATTTCTACATATTCTTTGAGTTGGTTGCTTGCTGTAACCTGCAGGAAGAATCTGGAAACAAAATGGGGTTGATTCTAAAAAAGACGACTCTCAAGTCTGCTGCATCCCACATATATATCTAAGTTCACTCTTTCATTCTTGAAAAAAAGTTATTCAGAAAGCAGTTAATCTCATGGCCAGCCCTGTCGAGCCCTGTCAAAAGCAATGATTCTTTAGCCAGTCTTGACTCTGCAGCTGCACTGATGGAAGATAGGCTCTGCACCTACTAACGAGCCATGGCATGCTTCACAAGTGGAGGAACACTGAAAAGACCCATTCAATTGGGTCGTGTATGTTTAGGTGTGACAGCTGATTGGGCAGCATTCAGTTGTAGTACATGTTAGTTACTGTTAAGCGTGTCTCTGTGTTTCTGACAGTTCTACTGACGGACGAGGTTGTTGAGGAACTCTGGTTTGGCATTCCCTTTCTATGCTACTAATGATTTTCAGTTTCATTTTTTGGTAGTTGTCATTTTCTTCTCTGCTACTACAAGTACTAACAAGATTGTCGTTCTTAATGAGTTGTGGCTCCCAAGTTCCTGATTGTCGTTCTTAATGAGTTGTGGCTCCCAAGTTCCTGATTGTCGTTCTTAATGAGTTGTGGCTCCCAAGTTCCTGATTGTCGTTCTTAATGAGTTGTGGCTCCCAAGTTCCTGATTGTCGTTCTTAATGAGTTGTGGCTCCCAAGTTCCTGATTGTCGTTCTTAATGAGTTGTGGCTCCCAAGTTCCTTGCATTCTATTACGTATCAGAGTTTGTTCTGTCATTCTCAAAAGCAAAAAAAAAAAGGTTGGTTCTTTTGTACTACCTCTGTACCGAAATACTTGTAGTTGGGAGAACTTGTACTAGTTTCACTCAACTACAAGTATTTAGGGTACAGAGGGAGTATATGCCACTGATGTCACTAGAATCATAGTGTTAACTTATTCAGAAAGCAGTTAATTCCACACGACTGTTAGCAATGTGGTCGGCAAAACGTTACGTGTTTAAATTGGCATCTTGCTTCTCTGCAACTCTTGCAGTCAGGAACTGGATTATATGGCCTTAAACGTTATGTGTTTAAGTCGGCATCTTGCTTTTCTGCAACTCTTGCGGTTTGGAACTGGGATTCCAGTTCCATCTGCAACTAATGTATGTTCAGTTTACAGTTACATCCAGATGCAGAGGCCGGGGGTACATCCTCCTTTTCCAAAAAAAAAAAAAGTTTACAGTTACACCGATGGAACTGGATTCAGAAGAAAAGAGTGCTCGTCCCTCAGGCCCGAACTGTGTAATGGTGCCACAGACGACGGCGCTGATCTTGGCCTCGTCGGCCGGACTCTAAAGCAAACTTGACGGCATGAACTGTCCCTCTTCCTCCTCTGATGGTCTTGTATCGAATTCTCATCGAAACACTTGTTCATCCATTCATTCGTTCAGAAGAAAAACTGACATTGTCATGATCTCGCAAAAAATAAGAGAGCACATTTGAAGTTGCAGCTACACTTACACCCATGTTGTTGTCCTTCGCAAAAGTAATCAGGGATTCAGTTTATAGGGAAGAACAGTGTTGATTTTTATTTTATTTTATTGTGCGATAAAAGAAGAAGTGTTGATTAACCTAGCGATCCGGCAAGTGCCTGAGGGTAAAACCGGACCAAGTGCTCCTACAGTTCAACTTGTTTAGTCAGGTTGCTCTGCTCAATTTTCTTAGTGCAGATGAGCAACTGGGTTTTTACGGCACACATGTTCAGTTTCAAGGTTCAGTAGTTGGCAGCTTCTTCTACTACTAGCAATATCAAAGTTTATTCTGTTATTCTTGAAAACGAAAGTTCGTGCTAATCTGCTGTCACCGAGAGAGAATTGTACTGTCAACTTATTCAGAAAGCAGTTGAGCATTAGTGCTAGATTGTACCCGAGATTCTGCTCAAGATCCCTGGCAACAAGTTTGTGAATGGTAGTTACTAACTTTGTGAATTTGTGATTTCTATTATCTGAGTTGGTTGGTATAACCTGAAGGAAGAATTTGCAAACATGCATGCATAATGGCAGTACGTGAGTCCCATCTCGGCTTGTGCTTGGAGAAGAGAAGGGAAGAACAGAGCAGATCAGAGTGGGGAGATGCAGTAGCACCAACGTGCAGAGTGTTTAGTGCCAGTTCAAGTTGGACTGATTTGTTTTCCCTTGTATGCGTGCAAATCTGCTGTCCTGTTGTTAGATAAACCATGAAATACACCAATTTCAGCTGACTGGATTACTACATCCTGTGGGGTCACATTGACGGCTGCGCTCCTTGTCCTGCTGACGTGTGAAGATGATCGCCTTCGTAGACAGAATTTGCGTTGAGTCTCAATTTTTTGCGAACTTCAACAGTCGTACAATATAAATTTCGTAGCAATTGTTCAGAACAAGAGGACAGAGATTCAGTTCAGAGTTACTTTTTGGGAGAGTGTCACTGATCCGGCTCTGTTCTGATTTCTGAAGGACACTAGTAAGGTTAAACCCGGAGTAAAATCATAGTACACAACACACAATGTTTCGAATCATTTGAAGTCAAAATCTCCTATCATATCCTAAATTGTTTTTGTATGTATGTGAAAAGGACATTTTCTGCAGATGGGCCGTGTATAAAATACTTTCTTATTTCATAATTCCACCTTAATCTCCCCATATATCTCACTGCACATCAAGCACATTTACACACATAAAGTTGCCAAGCAGAAGGACACACGCTACAGAAGCATTTGTACACACTACAGAAGCATCACCGTGACAAAGCATCCATCACGGCTGTGACGAGGCGCTGCTGACAGGAGAGCTCAATGATGCAGGAGCACGGTTTGACTTATTGGACATGGTGGGCTGCACAATTGGTTCATAAGCGTGAGGTGCCACATGGGATTTAACAAACGTGGGGTGCCCTAATATTTAGTGAAGCGAGACCAACCTGCAAAAAATTGATGCCTCGGATGCTTTTTCTCCAGGACCAACCTTCAAACAACGTTTAATTGCTTCTTTCGTGACGTTTCTAATGTCCTTACCTTTATGACTTCCATGGTCGAATTTCTTGAATTTTTTGTTTTTGTTTTCTACAAGTGGAAACCAGGAATGTGACTGAATTTATCGGTATTGGTCAATGTGGTGTCCGCTTCTAATATTTTGGTATGGGTATTCGGTTTGTATGCCCAACTACTAGTAGAAAACAAGACTTTGGTTCGGGCCAGCCCAGCCCATTAGTCCTGGTTCAGTCACGAACCGGGACCCATGGGGGGCATACGTCCCGGTTCATGTGCCCAGGGGGCCGGCCGGGGCCTCGTGGGCATTGGTCCCGGTTCGTCTGGACCCATTTGTCCCCGTTTCTGGCACGAACCGGGACCAATGGGCCTCGCTCCTGGCCCACATCCATTGGTCCCGGTTCGTGGCTTGAACCGGGACAGAAGGGGGGCCTTTAGTCCTGGTTCCACACACGAACCGGGACCAATCAGGTGGCTATATATACCCCATCGCCGGCGAGCAGAGCACTCCACACTGCTCTGTTTTTTCTGCCCGGCGAGGGGAGAGCTTTGTGGTGCTCTAACTCACCTCCTATGCACATGAGGTGTTTGATGAAATGCCCGAGCCACACTAGTTAAGCTTTCTCCTCTCGAAGCTCAACCTTCAAGCTTCATTTTCCTCAAGATTTGTCTAGGTTTAGCGGTCCGTCACATCCCGTCCCCGTCATCACCGCCGTCGATCGCCCGCGCCGATCTCGTCGCCGGCATAACGGTGGTGAGCCTCTTGTTCTTATCTTCTTTCTAAAAGAAAAAAAATTCTTACTTGTATGATTTAGATAGATACTTGTCTAATTTTCTTACTTTTATTATAGTTTGTTATTATATAGTGCGATGGTTTTGGTATCCGCCCCCGTCGGCCCTCGTCCTGTCTATGATTCGGATGTGGTATATATTATATTTTATAACTATTTGGTTTATTTATTGTTTATGACAATTATGCCGACCAACCTGACATAGATTTTTTTATCTAGGAGGTATGTGAACCGGAAATTCCAACCGACCCTATTGTCGAGAGGTTAAATTTAGTTGAAGAAGAAAACAGTTACTTGAAGGAAAAATTGAAAAAAATTGAGGAGGAGAAGATGATATTGGAGTTGCATGTTGCGGATGTCGTCGATGATCACAAGATCAAGATGGATGCAATGCGCTTCAAGATTAGAAAGTATAGAAAATATGTCATTCATACCGAGGCTTGGTATCATTATGCCGTTGGATCAATTGTTACCTTGGTTGCGATTATGATCGTATTTGTTGTTGCATTGAAATGTTTTACATAGTTTCAATGTATGGTTTAATTAGATGCTCTGGAGAGCTATATGTTGTTCAATGAGAACTATGTATGTACTTTGGTTTTAATGTGATGATGAACTTCTATTAATTTGGTCACTTATCTATTCATGATGTTTTGTAATGGCTTTTTACACACTTAATTATATATAATGCACGCAGATGAACCGGCAATGGATGTACGGTGACAGATGCACCTCCGAGTACATTAAGGGCGTGCATAATTTTCTCGAAGTGGCTGAGGCAAACAAGCAGAATGGTTTTATGTGTTGTCCATGCCCTATATGTGGGAATACGAAGTCTTACTCCAACCGGAAAATCCTTCACACCCACTTGCTTGAGAAGGGTTTCATGCCACACTATAATGTTTGGACCAGGCACGGAGAAATAGGGGTTATGATGGAAGACAGCGAAGAAGAAGAGGACGATGACAACTATGTGCCCCCTGAATACGGTGATGCTGCAATGGGGGAAGCTGAAGATCGAGAGGAACCAGACGATGTGCCCGATGATGATCTCCGCCGGGTCATTGTTGATGCAAGGAGACAGTGCGAAAGTGAAAAGGAGAAGCTGAAATTCGATCGCATGTTAGAGGATCACCAAAAAGGGTTGTACCCCAAATGCGAAGATGGCAACACAAAGCTCGGTACCGTACTGGAATTGCTGCAGTGGAAGGCAGAGAATGCTGTGCCTGACAAAGGATTTGAGAAGCTACTGAAAATATTGAAGAAGAAGCTTCCAAAGGATAACGAATTGCCCGACACTACGTACGCAGCAAAGAAGGTCGTATGCCCTCTAGGATTGGAGGTGCAGAAGATACATGCATGCCCTAATGACTGCATCCTGTATCGCGGTGCGTACGAGGATTTGAACGCATGCCCGGTATGCGGTGCATTGCGGTATAAGATCAGACGAGATGACCCTGGTGATGATGACGGCGAGCCCCCCAGGAAGAGGGTTCCTGCCAAGGTGATGTGGTATGCTCCTATAATACCACGGTTGAAACGTCTGTTCAGAAACAAAGAGCATGCCAAGTTGATGCGATGGCATAGAGAGGACCGTAAGAAAGACGGGAAGTTGAGAGCACCCGCTGACGGGTCGCAGTGGAGAAAAATCGAGAGAAAGTACCGGGCTGAGTTTGCACGTGACCCAAGGAACGTATGGTTTGGTTTAAGCGCGGATGGCATTAATCCTTTCGGGGAGCAGAGCAGCAATCACAGCACCTGGCCCGTGACTCTATGTATCTATAACCTTCCTCCTTGGCTGTGCATGAAGCGGAAGTTCATTATGATGCCAGTACTCATCCAAGGCCCTAAGCAACCCGGCAACGACATTGATGTGTACCTAAGGCCATTAGTTGAAGAACTTTTACAACTGTGGAATGGAAACGGTGTACGTGTGTGGGATGAGCACAGACAGGAGGAATTTGACCTGCATGCGTTGCTGTTTGTAACCATCAATGATTGGCCTGCTCTCAGTAACCTTTCAGGACAGACAAACAAGGGATACCACGCATGCACGCACTATTTAGCTGACACCGAAAGTATATACCTGGACAAATGCAGGAAGAATG
Organism: Thinopyrum elongatum; assembly: GCA_011799875.1. NCBI lineage: Eukaryota > Viridiplantae > Streptophyta > Magnoliopsida > Poales > Poaceae > Thinopyrum > Thinopyrum elongatum. The sequence goes on along the minus strand of CM022303.1, from coordinate 739,141,397 downwards.
TGTACCTGGGGCATCGTCGATTTCTTCCGACCAACCATCAATGTCGAAAGAAAGGCAAGCATTTCAAAGGCGAGGCAGATCACCGGAAGAAGCCCGCCATGCGTACCGGTGATCACGTACTTGCTATGGTCAATGATTTACACGTAATCTTTAGAAAGGGTCCCGGTGGACTATCTGTTCCGAATGACGCTGAGGGACGCGCTCCCATGTGGAAGAAGAAATCTATATTTTGGGACCTACCCTATTGGAAAGACCTAGAGGTCCGCTCTTCAATCGATGTGATGCACGTGACAAAGAACCTTTGCGTGAACCTGCTAGGCTTCTTGGGCGTGTATGGAAAGACAAAAGATACACCGGAGGCACGGGAGGACCTGCAACGTTGGCACGAAAAAGACGACATGCCTCCAACGCAGTATGAAGGTCCTGCCAGCTACGCTCTTACCAAAGAAGAGAAGGAAATCTTCTTTGAATGCCTGCTCAGCATGAAGGTCCCGTCTGGCTTCTCGTCGAATATAAAGGGAATAATAAATATGGCAGAGAAAAAGTTCCAGAACCTAAAGTCTCATGACTGCCACGTGATTATGACGCAACTGCTTCCGGTTGCATTGAGGGGGCTTCTACCGGAAATCGTTCGATTAGCCATTGTGAAGCTATGTGCATTCCTCAATGCAATCTCTCAGAAGGTGATCGATCCAGAAATCATACCAAGGCTAAGGAGTGATGTGGCGCAATGTCTTGTCAGTTTCGAGCTGGTGTTCCCACCATTCTTCTTCAATATCATGACGCACGTCCTAGTTCATCTAGTCGACGAGATTGTCGTTCTGGGCCCTGTATTTCTACACAATATGTTCCCCTTTGAGAGGTTCATGGGAGTCCTAAAGAAATATGTCCGTAACCGCGCTAGGCCAGAAGGAAGCATCTCCATGGGCCATCAAACAGAGGATGTCATTGAGTTTTGTGTTGACTTCATTCCTGACCTTAAGAAGATTGGTCTCACTCAATCGCGGTATGAGGGGAGACTGACTGGAAAAGGCACGCTAGGAGGGGACTCAATAATATGCAGGGACGGGCATTCTTGGTCTCAAGCACACTACACAGTTCTACATAACTCTACCTTGGTGACCCCGTATGTCGATGAACACAAGAACATTCTGCGCTCCAAACACCCGGAGTAGTGTGACGACTGGATTACATGTGAACACATCAGGACTTTCGGCAGTTGGTTGGAAACACGTCTTAGAGGTGACAACACTGTTTCTGATGAGCTGTACTCGTTGTCCAGGGGACCATCTTCGACTGTATTGACTTACAAAGGATACGAGATAAATGGGAATACATTTTACACGATCGCCCAAGATCAAAAGAGCACCAACCAAAACAGCGGTGTCCGCTTTGATGCAGCAACCAAGAGGGGAAAGGACACATATTATGGTTACATAGTGGACATATGGGAACTTGACTACGGACATGATTTTAAGGTCCCTTTGTTTAAGTGCAAATGGGTCAATATGTCAGGAGGCGGGGTACAGATAGACCCACAGAACGGAATGACAACAGTGGATCTGAACAATCTTGGGTACATAGACGAACCATTCGTCCTAGCCAATGATGTGGCGCAGGTTTTCTATGTGAAGGACATGTCTACCAAACCGAGAAAAAGAAAAGATAAGGAAGCGAATACATCATACGACGAGCCATAGCGCCACATAGTTCTTTCAGGGAAAAGAGACATCGTGGGATTGGAGGGCAAGACAGACATGTCTGAAGATTATAAAAAGTTTCATGAAATTCCTCCCTTCAAAGCCAAGGCTGACCCAAGCACCCTGTTAAGCGATGAAGAATATCCATGGTTACGGCGCAATAAGCAAAGGACACAAGCGAAGAAAAAGTGAAGACTTTCTCTCCACAACTATTATGATGATGCCTTTGATCTAGAATATCACTGCAGTTACATGTGAAGAAAGGAAATGCCTTTTGTAACAGACGAGTTTCCGGAAACCCTGATACTTCGAAACAGATTGTCCGTTTTGTACACGAAGTGCATCCAGTTTTTGCCGTAACCCTCTCAACTTTTTAGCACATGCTATGTGGGTGAAATGATGATACCATGTCAATTTTCAACCTCTTCAGAGTTCATTTGAAGTGCTTTTCATTTTCAGGGTCATATAGCTCAAAAAAATCAGTAAATGCATGAAAAATAATAAATGAAGTCAGAAAGGGTTGAAAATTGATGATGTAGCTTTGAATGGTGCATTTTAAACACACAAAAAGTCTAGAGTTCAAATAATTTCAAAAAAAATGAAATCCCTTTGTAACAGACGAGTTTCCGTATGAAACCCTGATACTTCGAAAGAGATTGTCCGTTTTGTACACGAAGTGCATCCAGTTTTTGCCGTAACCCTGTCAACTTTTTAGCACATGCTATGTGGGTGAAATGATGATACCATGCCAACTTTCAACCTTTTGAGAGTTCATTTGTAGTGCTTTTCAATTTCAGGGTCATATAGCTAAAAAAAATCAGTAAATGCATGAAAAATAACAAATGAAGTCAGAAAGGGTTGAAAATTGATGATGTGGCTTTGAATGATGCATTTTGAACACACAAAAAGTTTGGAGTTCAAATAAGTTCAAAAAAATGAAATCCCTTTGTAACAGACGAGTTTTCGTTCGAAACCCTGATACTTCGAAAGAGATTGCCCGTTTTGTAGACGAAGTGCATCCAGTTTTTGCTGTAATCCTCTCAACTTTTTAGCATATGTTATGGGGGTGAAATGATGATACCATGCCAACTTTCAACCTTTTCAGAGTTCATTTGCAGTGCTTTTCAATTTCAGGGTCATTTAGCGCAAAAAGAATGAACTAATAGCAAAAAGAATGAACTTAAAATAATCAATTAAAATATTCTGTTATGATCAACTAAAACAAAACTATAATATTCTTCAATAGCAAAAAGAATCAACTAAAAAGCTTTTATAAAACTATAATAGCAAAAAGGAATCAACTAAAAAGCTTTTTATAAACTTCTAGTATTTTTTAACTAAAATTATATAAATTTATGCAACTAAATTATCAAAGTATTTTATGTTTCAAAACATTAATGGCAAAATGAATTTTCATAAAGAAATTTTTTGTTAGAAACTTTAATAGCAAACTAAAATAACAAAATCTGTTCTTGATTAAAACAGACATTTAAAATAACCTAAAAATTACCAAATATAATATAATGATAAAACACAATAATATTAAATAGCAGGAAAAAGAATCACTCAAAAATCTATTTTTATAGTAAAGTTATTCACAAACTAGTGATTCACACAAATTTAAAAGAATTCAAATTTAAACTATTCAAATTTGAAAATTAATGGCACTAACAGAAAGTCTATAAGTTTTGTGACCTAACAGCAAAAAGAATCACAGGAAAACTGCAAAAAAAAAGCAAAAAAGAAAACAGAAAAAAATGCCACCTACTAGGCCAACACGGCCTGAATACGACTAGAAACCCAGCTAATTGGGCCAGGATTCAGGCCCGCAGAAGGCCCAGCAGGCCCACAGGCATAGCAGTGTCAGATTAGGCCCATAGGCCTACAGTTCAGAGGAGTTCAATGGGGATGAGGCAGTCGAGATTATAAACCGGTGCGGGGCGCTCTCAACTAGCGAGGTGGGACTAAACTCCCACCACCACGCCGCTGTGCAAGCCCATTGGTCCCGGTTGGTGCCACGAACCGGGACCAATGCTCACCTTTGGTCCCGGTTCGTGGCACCAACCGGGACCAACGCCCCCCTTTAGTCCCGGTTGGTGCTACCAACCGGGACCAAAGGTCTCTGTTTCCCTTCCTTTGGGCTGGTGAAAAGAGACCTTTGGTCCCGGTTGGTGGAACGAACCGGGACCAAAGGTAGGCATTGGTCCCGGTTGGTGCCATGAACCGGGACCAAAGCTTCATGTATATAAGCCCACACTTAGCGTTTTCCAGTCCCAGTACATCTTCCCCCCAACGTCGTCGCGCCGAACAGCACGACGCCGCCGAGCCCTCGCTGACGCCCTCGCCGACGCGCCCTCGCCCTTGCCCGCGCCCTCGCCCTCGCCGCGCGCCGTCCTCGTCGCCGGCCTCGAGCCTGCCTGCCTCGTCGCCGACGCACCCTCGCGCCCTCGCCCGCGCCCGCGCCCTCGCCCTCGCCGCGCGCCGTCCTCGTCGCCGGCCTCGAGCTCGCCGCCCTTGTCGCACCCTCACCCCGCCGAGCCCGCCGTCCTCGTCGCCGATCAAGCCATCGCTGCGCCCCCCCACAGTGAGCCCCCCATTCCCTCCCCTGCTCCCTGTCGCCGCGTGCTCTGTTTTTTTTTGTGGGCATGTATACGTGTATATGTTCATGTATATATTCATGTATATGTTTTTTTCATGTATGAGATGTATATGTTCATGTATATATTCACATGTATATGTTCATGTATGAGATGTATATGTGCATTTTTGTATACAAACTTCGTTGTTTTCATATGTACGAAAATCTAGAGTGCATACGAAAACAAACATATAAGAAAAAACAAAGGAAAAAAATGAAGAAGGAAAAGAAAACCGCCCGGCCCAGCCACCACCGTATTTTCATAAAGTTTTTCCACCGAGTCCATGTCGCACCGAGCACCCCCTCTCTCAAAAGTCACTAAGTTTGATCATACGTCAAAGTTTGAATTTTGACATATGCAACATTTGATCATATATCAAAGTTTGATCATATGTCAAAGTTTGAATTTTGACATATGCAACATTTGATCATATATCAAAGTTTGATCATATGTCAAAGTTTGAATTTTGACATATGCAACATTTGGTCATATATCAAAGTTTGATCATATGTCAAAGTTTGAATTTTGACATATGCAACATTTGATCATATATCAAAGTTTGATCATATGTCAAAGTTTGAATTTTGACATATGCAATATTTGATCATATGTCAAAGTTTGAATTTTGACATATGCAACAATATTTGATCATATGTCAAGTTTGACTTTTGACATAGATTTATCAAGAATGCCCCCATTATGGATGTGCACAAGTTGATCCAATTTTTTTTTCTGATCTCATATATATATATATTCTTCTATATGTCACGTTGTCTGTCAAAGTATTGAAGAAATCCATGGCTTCATCATTTGCCAGAAGTAACAGGCGTATGATGCTACGAAGCTCTTCAAAGTTGTTTTGGAATGGAGTTCCTGATAGAATAATTTGCTTTTTGGTACGAATTTCAGCAAAGGCCTTCCAAATAGCGATATGCGGAAGGCTCTTGCTGAACTTTGTACCAAAAAGCTAATTATCCTATCGGGAACTCCGTTCCAAAACAACTTTGAAGAGCTTCGTACCATTATACGCCTGTCATTTCCGGCTAATGATGAAGTCAAGGTTTTCTTGAATTCTTTGACACTAGACAACGTGACATATAGAAGGGTAGATGAGATCAGGAAAAATATGGACCATTTTCTGCACATCCAGAATGGCGTCATTTTGTTAAATCCCTTGTCGGTCCGGACGTCGGACATTCATGAGAGAGGCGGTTTGACCCAAACCCTAGAAGCGTTGTCGAGGCCACCCAAACCCTAGAAGCATTGCCTAGGCCACCCCAAACCCTAGAAGCGTTGTCGAGGCCACCCCAAACCGTATAAGCGTCGAGCTAGCTAGGTCTACGTTTGCACTAATATATCCATCTGTCATGTTTGTATATTAATTGCCATGTTGTAATATTTGCAGAAACTATGGAGCACCGAGACATCGAAGCAGAACAGTTGTTGGGGGACATAATCCTCGGCGAAGGTGATGTCTTGTCGTTTCTCAACGACACCGATGGTCTGGAAGGAGAGGGTGAAGCAGGCTCCGGTGATCGAACAATGGAGGTGGAAGGACATGATTATGATGGCTCCGGTGACGGAATGCCGGTGGAAGAAGGAGACCGTGATGACTGCTCCGGTGAGCGAACGGAGGAAGGAGATGTTGCAAAGTCCGGCGAGGTATATATATTAATTAAGCCTGTGCTGACTAGCTAATTGATGCATTAATTGTTTTGGTATGTACACATATTAACTCTCTTCTTTCTTCTTTTCTAGCCCTCCGGATCGAGCCAAACTTCGGTAACGAGACGAGGCCCGAAGAAAAGGTTGCGCCAGGATGAAAGGTTCACGATCACAGCAATCAAGGGCGATGGCCAACCGATTGAACCCAGCCGGACCAAGGAAGCATTTTCTGCTCAGTGCGGGGTTCTTATTAGGGACATGATCCCGATCAGCATCCACCAATGGAATAAGCCTAATAGCGAAGACCCTCAAGTGTCTTTTGTCAACGATAGACAGAAAGATGATCTTTGGACCATGCTGAAGGCAAATTTCACCCTACCGCCAGAGGAGGATCCGGGTAAACCAGTTATAGAGCCATTGGTCAAGGCTCATGCTCTTAAGAAGATGGCAGATCTATTCAGGAGGGGGACGAATGAGTTGAAATCAACGTTTGTCGACAAAGGGAAGACTCCAGAATTTACCGGCCGATTTGAGAAGATAAGAGATCACTGGCCCGCATTTGTGGCCCACAAGACATTGGAGAAGAGTAAGAAGATGTCAGCGACAAACAAGAAAAATGCTGCAAAGAAGGAGTATCACCATCGCACGGGGTCAGGTAGCTACCTCAAAGCCCGGCCGTTGTGGGACAAGGCTGAGAAGGACCTGCTTGATAAAGGGGTCGAACCAGAGACATTGAACTGGCCAGACCGTTCAAGGACTTGGTTCTTCGGGGTTGGGGGAACCTTGGACCCTGAAACAGGGAAGTGCCGTTGGACGAAGGAGCAACTTGAAATACCTGTCAAGAAGCTTAAGAAGTATATCGCCGCAGCGCAACAAGGGACGTTCGTTCCCGACAGAGAGAACGACGAGCTCACACAGGCCCTCAGAAATCCTGAGCACCCAGGACGAACACGAGGCACGGCAGGCTCCGATGCGTGGAAGGAAGGGTTTCCCAGCGCAGGCGGTTACAAAACCCGGGAGAGGAGGAGGAAAGTGGAGCAGACCGAACTGCAGAAGCTGAATGCAAGGGTACGAGCGCTATAGGAACAAGCACTAGTTCAGAGGCAGCGACCTGCCAAAGCTACCCCAGAAACTACCCCGCCATCTCAGCGGAGAAGCAGCGTGGCTTCCACTGAGCTCTTTCAGCAACCTCACTTCACGGCTCCTACCTACCCTGTGGATGCTATCACGGAGGCTCAAGATTGCCACCTTATGGCGCAATGGCAGCACCTCAAAGTCAAGGCGGCTGTCGGCTCTGTTGCACCTCCTCAACCCGGCACAACTTTTCACTGCCTTCTGATTCCAGAAGGCTATGCTATTGTGATGGTCGATGAAATAACGGAGGGATTTGAGGAGCTCGAGCTTGACCACCCTACCGGTGAAGGGGAGACTCAGCTGGGTCTTGCTCTGAAGACTCCATGTCTATGGCGGAAGGAGCTCATCAACCTTCCGAACTGGACGCCTCCGCCTCCTCCTCCGGCGAGTCAGGGCACTGCGCCTCCTCCTCTGGTGAGTGATCAGGGCACTCCGCCTCCTTCTCCGGCTGCTCCGGCGCGTGGCGGCACTCCGCCTCCTTCTCCAGCTGCTCCGGCGCGTGGCGGCACTCCGCCTCCTTCTCCGCCTGCGCCGGCGCGTCCGAGTAGCCCGCCTCCTTCTCCGCCTCGTCAACAACAGCGGAAGACAGCCGCCGCCGCTCCGGCTACTCCGGCGTGTCATAGAACTCCGCCTCCTTCTCCGCCTCGTAAGCAACGAAGGAAGACAGCCGCAGCCGCTCCGGCTGCTCCGGCATCTAGCAGTACAGCCAGAGGCGGGAGGCAATACAAATTCGGTCCATCTCTCAAGCCTCTAGAGAAGTTACCATACGAGATGATCGAGGAGGAAAACGCGGAGATCTGTCAAGCCCAAGTGAAGGACTTTTTTGCAAAGAAAAATCCATCTCCGGAGGAGAAGATGGATCCGGTGAAATTGAAGTGCACTTTGAAGAACCTGAAGCGACCACCACCGCCTCCGCCAGATGACAACCATGTCCGCGCTCTAAAAAAGGCAGTGGAAGGAGCGCGCCGGTCGGGAACTACTTCAAGTGACAAAAGGTTACAAGAACGAAGAAGAGGGAACAAAATTCCCCAGCTCGGCGAACAGGCAAACCAATCGTGCCCTCCCGCTCAAGGTGTCTAGCGATATCGTCGCAAATCTGCCGGGGATGCTGCCCGGTACCAATCCTGGTGATTACCTGCCCGACGATGCACATTTTGATACAATGGAGGTGGACGAACACAAATACCAGTACGGGAAGCCTCTCGTCAGACCTGGTGATCCTCCTCTAACAACGATGATGCGAAGATTCCATAAGTGGTACATGGACACCTGCAAGTCTGGGAAGTATATTTTGATGCTGAGAGTTAAAGAGGAGCACGACCTCGTTGGAATTGATCTGTTGTCTGTTCCATTTGAGGAGTTCTTCCAGTTTTTCAATCAAAAGGACCTCGATAAAATAATCATCACTTGCTACTGTCTGTAAGTACTATACTTCTGTAATTAAGTCTCTATATATAGCTCAGCTCTTTCATTGCATGTATATATAATTATCCTCACTATATTATGCAGATTGAAGATCGTCGATTGCAGAAATGCACAAATCTATGATATTGGGTTCATTAACACAAATCTCATAGATGAATGGATGGTTACATATCATGCGAAAGAATCCGAGGCCAACTTGCTACAATCGTTGCTTAAAAATCAAAACAAAGATAAAATACTCTTTCCTTACAACTTCAAGTGAGTGTTACTGTCTTCTGCATATTCGGTTTCCCTTATTACTTGAGGTTATAGTAATGTAATTGATGAGTTATGCATGCGTGCGCAGCTTCCACTTTATTCTCCTAGAGATTAAGCTTGAGCAGGGACTAGTAACCGTCTTAGACTCAAGACGAAAAGATCCCAAGGAGTATGCGGCCATGACTAAAATGCTCCAGAAGTAAGTTCAATCGATCATTATCGCACCATATCGGCAACTTTGGTCATTTCCTGATATCAAGTACTTATTTTGTTTGTCTCGCAGGGTTTGGAAAGTGTTCACCACAGAAGCTCCGGGACTGCCGGGGGAGCTGCGATTTACACACCCGAAAGTAAGTACTACTAGCTAGTTCCGCGCATCTCCCATTGATTCTAGCTAGTTTCATCAATACCATTTATAATGCTTGATTATCAGTTTGATTGACCTTTATTTCACGTAAAGTGGTTGTGGCAGGAAGGCGGGAATAATTTTTGTGGATACTACGTTTGCGAGTACATCTACAATGCGACGACCTCTAAGCGGGGCTACTCTGAAAAACAATATGAAGGGCGTAAGCAATAATATTCACAATTTTATTTTATTACCATCATTTGTGTTGAGTTTCATTCATATATAAGTATTGACCCCCTTCTTCAAATTAGATTTGGCAGATGCGGGATGAACTCCGACCACAAGATCGCAGAAAAGCAATTCAAGAGGAATTGGCGGGATTCTTTCTTGACCACGTAATCAATCCAGCCGGAGAATACCATGTGGAACTTGACCACGTAATCAATCCAGCCGGAGAATACCATGCTAAAATTTTCTGTCACTTGTTACTATGGAAAACAATCCTTTGAGGGGTTTGTTCGGGGTATCTTCACCTCGCCGGAATCACAATTAGTCACCCCTCAACCTACTGCACCTACTGAAAATATTGTTCATGAAATTCCTTCGGGTATGATAGAACAACTGCTAGCTAATCCTTTTGTAGGAGATGGAACCGAACATCCTGATATGCACTTGATATATCTGGAGGAAATTTGTGGATTATTTAAGCTTGGAGGTTTACCCGGAGGTGAAGCTAAGAAGAAGGTTTTCCCTTTATCTTTGAAGGGAAAAGCATTGGCATGGTATAGGCTATGCGATGATATTGGATCTTGGAATTGGAATCGATTGAAATTGGAGTTTCACCAAAAAATTTATCCTATGCATCTAGTTCATCGTGATCGGAATTACATATATAATTTTTGGCCTTGTGAAGGAGAAAGTATCGCTCTAGCTTGGGGGAGGCTTAAGTCAATGTTATATTCATGCCCCAATCACGAGCTCTCAAGAGAAATTATCATTCAGAACTTGTATGCTCGGCTTTCTCATGATGATCGATTCATGCTTGATACTTCTTGTACTTGTTCTTTTATGAAGAAGACTATTGAATTCTGGTGGGATCTTTTAGAAAGAATTAAACGCAACTCTGAAGATTGGAAACTCGACGAAGGTAAAGAGTCAGCTATTAAGCTTAAGTATGATTGTGTTAAATCTTTTATGAATACCGATGCTTTTCAAAAGTTTAGCACTAAATATGGACTTGAATCTGAGATAGTAGCCTCCTTTTGTGAATCATTTGCTACTCATGTTGATCTCCCTAAGGAGAAGTGGTTTAAATATCACCCACCTATTAAAGAAGAAATTAAAGAACCGGTAATAGGTAAAGATGAAACTATTATTTATAATGTTGATCCAGTTGTTCCTACTGCTTATATTGACAAACCACATTTCCCTGTTAGGATAAAGGAACATGCTAAAGTTTCAACTGTGGTCAATAAAAGTTATATTAGAACACCTAAACCAGCTGAACAAATCAAAGTAGAACCTAGTGTTGCTATGGTTAAAGATCTCCTGGTTGAAAATATAGATGGGCATGTTCTTTACTTCTGTGATGAAGCTACTAGAATTGCCAAACCTGATGAAAAAGATAAACATAAACCTGTTGTTGTCATGCCTGTTGTCACAGTTAAGATAGGAGATCACTGTTATCATGCTTTATGTAATTTAGGTGCTAGCGTGAGTGCTATTACTTTTACCTTATATCAAGAAATTATGAATGACATAGCACCCGCTAAAATAGAAGACATAGATGTTACTATTAAACTTGCTAATAGAGACAACATCATACCACTTGGGATTGTTAGAGATGTTGAAGTCTTGTGTGGGAAAATAAAATATCCTACTGATCTTCTTGTTCTTGGTTCCCCACAAGATGACTTTTGTCCCATTATCTTTGGTAGACCTTTCTTCAACACCGTTAATGCTAAAATAGATTGTGGGAAACAAACTGTCGGTGTTAGTTTTGGCGATGAGTCTCATGAGTTTAATTTTTCTAAGTTTAGTAGAAAGCATCATAAGGAAGAATTGCCTAGTAAGGATGAAATAATTGGTCTTGCTTCTATTGCTGTACCTCCTACCGATCCACTAGAACAATATTTGCTAGACCATGAGAATGATATTCATATGCATGAAAGAAATGAAATAGATAAGATTTTCTTTGAACAACGCCCTCTGCTTAAACACAATTTGCCTATTAAAATTCTAGGAGGTCCTCCTCCACCTAAAGGTGATCCCGTGTTTGAATTAAAATAATTGCCAGACACTTTGAAATATGCTTATCTTGATGAGAAAAAGATATATCCTGTTATTATTAATGCTAACCTTTCAGAGCATGAAGAAGGAAGATTATTAAAGGTTCTGAAGAAGCACCGAGCTGCTATTGGGTATACTCTTGATGATTTAAAGGGCATTAGTCCCACTCTCTGTCAGCACAAAATTAATATGGAACCTGATGCTAAACCAGTTGTTGATCACCAACGATGTTTAAATCCTAAGATGAAAGAAGTGGTAAGAACTGAAATACTGAAGCTTCTAGAAGCAGGTATAATCTATCCTATAGCAGATAGTAGATGGGTAAGTCCTGTTCATTGTGTCCCTAAGAAGGGAGGTATTACTGTTGTTCCTAATGATAAGAATGAACTTATTCCGTAAAGAATTGTTACTGGCTACAGGATGGTAATTGATTTTAGAAAATTAAATAAAGCTACTAGAAAAGATCATTACCCTCTACCTTTTATTGATCAAATGCTAGAAAGATCATCAAAGCACACACATTTTTGTTTCCTTGATGGATATTCTGGTTTTTCTCAAATACCTTTTTCACAACCTGATCAAGAGAAAACCACATTTACTTGTCCTTTTGGAACTTATGCTTATAGACATATGCCTTTTAGTTTATGCAATGCACCTGCTACCTTTCAAAGATGTATGACTGCTATATTATCTGATTTTTGTGAAAAGATTGTTGAGGTTTTCATGGATGATTTCTCCGTTTATGGAACTTCTTTTGATGATTGCTTAAGCAACCTTGATCGAGTTTAGTAGAGATGCGAGTCAACTAATCGTGTCTTGAATTGGGAGAAGTGCTACTTTATGATTAATGAAGGTATTGTCTTGGGACATAAAATTTCTGAACGAGGTATTGAGGTGGATAAAGCTAAAGTTGATGCAATTGAGAAAATGCCATGTCCTAAAGATATCAAAGGTATTCGTAGTTTCCTCGGTCATCACTACACCACAACACGGACGCAAGGACAGAAAAACTGCCAGGAGAAGTCACTTATAAGGGCAGGTAAACTGCCGGGAACATTTTTCTCCCGGCATATAGAACTGCCACGAGAACGGCTGCCGGAAATTGCAAACGCCGGCAGATACAGATCTCCCGGCAGTTTGTATGCCGCCGTTCAAAGTTCTCCCGGCAGTTTCTGTTGTCCCAGCAGACAATTTCTACCGGCAGTTAATAGATTTCCCGGCAGATGATGTGCCACTGGTGGCAAATACCCCAATCTATAAGGCTATTGCACTCTAGTATTTCATTTATTTCACATTTAGATACGCACTAACAGGGCATTCATTAAAATAAAGCAAAAGGAATGTGCACATTTATATTATAAAATCTGATGATCAAAGTACATGGTTACAATGCATGCAATTCACTGATTACACATGATGGCTTGCATCATAGCTTAGCATCTACAGTTTCAACACGTCCAAGTTGTACAGAATGTAACAAGCACAAAATACAAAGCTTGTAAGTTCTTCTACGTGAGATCAGAGCTTATGGTTATGGCAAGATATCTTTGGCCAGTCTTCACGAACATTTCCAACCTGGACAGGGAGAGACAATTGACAAGAAAAAGTATCACAAAGCATTATCTGCATTACATTGATTACAATACTCAAAGACTCAATCGCGTGCACCGCTCCTACTTTTATAAGGAAGACATCTACATCAACAAGAGAATTTCTCATCAAACAGTGCATAGTTGTGCATTACCTTGGATTGCATGAGTGAGCCAAACAATGGAGGGGGGGTATTGCTCTTCTCCCAACGTTTTAGAAGCTATTCCCTCCCTAGCAGTAGACAGTAGTAGCAAAGCAACAAAATCAGTCATCACATGCAATTTTATCCCACCAACATAAACAAGCAGGAACATGTGTATAGATTGCAGAACAATAGATGCGTAAATATAAGTAACAGCCTCCTTTGTGCAACTATTTCTCTCAGTGATGGAAGGTATCAAACACAGTATAGTACTCCTCAACTATGTACTACGGAAGCCAGCAAGCAGCCAAGCACACAGCGAGCACGCCTCACTCGGGGCTCGGGGTAATCGTTTACCTCGCTCTTACGACAGTGGCAGAGAAGACTCGAGTCGGGTCAGTCAAGGCAGCGGCGTGGCGAGTAGACAGGGCGGAGAGGCGATTCTAGGTGGCGGCGCTCCCGAGTCGCCCTCAATCCCTCATCCCTGCTGCGGTCAAACAGAGTACAAGAGAGGAAGGTTAGGATTAGTCTCTCTCGCTCACCGTGTCCCGCCGTGTCACGAGCGTGTTCCCGGCTGTATCAACATTTTTTTCTTTTCTTTTTTTAAATAAAAAGATACTTCTGGGATATGCGTATCGGAGCCGTATCAGAGTATCAGTGCCGTTTGGAACGGCGACACGGTCGTTCTTGATGTATCGGTGCTTCAGATAGAAAATGTTCAATTTAATAAGAAACCAAAAAATGTCAGCAGTTTCAGACCTTCACACACAGATTAAGCACATCTAGTTGTCTAGTAAGCATATACCAGTATGGTATTAGTAAGCTATAAGATTTGAAACAAAGTTATTACTCACTGTATCTTGTTAGCATAGCAACCATTAATATAAGTACGTATAACTCTGAGCCAATGACTGCCTAGGTTCAAAATCTTCTGTACTATTCAGAGTAACAAATATACACCTACTTAAGGTTGGTTATGTCACTTCTACAGTGGAGCTAACTATGTAGTATAATCTCCCAGTTTTTGTCGAGGGCTACATTTAACACCCCACCATTTAACATCAGAGATTCTGAATAAAAAATGATACAGTATGAGCACCATACTCATCTCAACATCAGCAGATCATCCTTTGTTTTGTACTGCACTGTATGTTCCTTCCATGATTCCATCAATCAGCTGAAAAAATAATGTTGGCGAAAATTGTGTTAGCATAAGAAAAATAATTGCACTTTATATTGCATATTGTCCTGGAATACTTGGCTTCTGCCACAGTCGGCCATAGTGAGTAAACTTTCTCGAGCTGTCTAACAATTGTCTTCAGTTGTGCATTGTCTGAACCTGAATAAAAAAAGATTGATCCATGTACCTAAAAAGGCTGGATACAAGCACATGATATTCTACAAATCATAGGAGAGTACAGGTACACTAACCTGGCTTAAACCATTTGCAAATCACGAGCACTTGTAATTTCTCAAAAAACCTACCACTGCTAGAACCTGCATCAATTTGTTAGCAAACGGAAAAAAACAGCAATAAGGAAGACTTAGTAACTCAGTGGAAGGGGGATCAAGGAGGGAGGGGAAATCTGGCTTCCTACGGACAACTCACAACTGAACGACCCCCACCGTTAGTTCTCATCGAGCAGAGGACAGGTTCACTACCTTGGTATGGAGAATCTCACCTGCATCGGGTTTCCACCGGCGCGGATCTAAGCAGCGCGTTGTACCATAGTGGGGAGCAGGCATCGCGCTCGCCGTCAGCGGGGAGGAAGCTGTGGTCAGGAGCCCTCCCATGCTCGCCAGCGTGAGGGATCATGAAGAGGAGGAGCGCGATGCCTTGGTGGTCCCTTGGACGGCACCGCTTCCTCTTGCGCTTGCCGTTGCCGCGCATCACAGTGGACAAAGCTTGGTGTTCATCGTTGGATCTGTTGCTGGGGAGGAAGATGACGTCGACCTCGACACACCGGCGCAGTCGACCTCGACGCACAGGCGTCGTCGACATTTGTGCCGAAGGGAGGAAGGCGATGTCGACTTCGCGCATCAGAGGTGTCTGGAGGGAGGCGATGCTGACCTCGACGCCCCGGCGCCATAGATCCAGTTGCGGGCGCGCAGGTCGGCTAAGGGGTTGGTGGTGGCAGAGGGGGTGGCGGCGGCGGCAGTGTCGGTCAAGGAGGAGGGGTGGGAGGGGAACAGGTCGTGGCGGCGGTGGTGGTGTCGGTCGAGGAGGAGGGGTTGGAGGGTTCGATTTGGGGGGAGGGGAACAGGTCGGGGCGGCGGCTAATTCTTTTGAGCCAAAATCTTTAGTCTAACGCGCGCTCTCCCGACCCAGCTAATTTTTGGGCCCGCGCCACGGATAGGCCGGCAGACAGAGGGCTGTAGTTTAGTTCTCCCGGCAGTTTTGATGACCTGAGATGCAGATATCATTACCGGCAGTGCACCCGCCCTTGCTGCTTAACTTCTACCGGCAGTTTCACCACCGTTATTTAGTTCTGCCGGCAGTTACCAAATCCCCGACAGATGGTTTGCCCTTATTCTCATATTTCTCCCGGCAGTTAATTGCCCCCAATTTAGTGTTGTGGTGTAGTGCATGCTGGTTTCTATAGGAGGTTTATTAAAGACTTCTCTAAAATTTCTAGGCCCCTTACAGATCTTTTACAAAAGGATGTTCCATTTGTTTTGATGATGATTGTGTAGAAGCCTTTGAAACACTTAAGAAAGCCTTGAGTTTTGCACCTATTGTTCAGCCACCTGATTGGAACTTGCCTTTTGAAATTATGTGTGATGCTAGTGATTATGCTGTTGGTGCAGTTTTAGGACAAAGAGTTGATAAGAAATTAAATGTTATTCATTATGCTATTAAAACTCTGGACAATGCTCAACGAAATTATGCTACCACTAAAAAAAAATTCTTAGCAGTGGTGTTTGCTTGTGATAAATTCAGATCTTACATTGTTGATTCTAAAGTTATTGTTCACACCGATCATGCTGTTTTATGGAAAAGAATAATGCTAAACCTAGACTCATTAGGTGGGTTCTCTTGCTACAAGAATTTGACTTACATATCACTGATAGAAAAGGAGCTGAGAACCTCGTGGCTGATAACTTGTCTAGGCTAGGAAATATTCTTGATGACCCACAAACCTATTAATGATAGTTTTCCTGATGAGCAATTAGCTGCAATAAATGTTTCTCATAACACTCCTTGGTATGCTGACTATGCTAATTACATTGTTGCTAAATATATACCACCTAGCTTCACATACCAACAAAATAAAAAATTCTTCTATGATTTAAGACATTACTTTTGGGATGACCCACATCTTTATAAAGAAGGAGTAGATGGTATTATTAGATGTTGTGTACCTGAGCATGAACAGGAACAAATCCTATGAAAATGTCACTCCGAAGCTTATGGAGGGCATCATGCGGGAGATAGAAATGCTCACAAGGTATTGCAATCTGGTTTTTATTGGCGTACTCTCTTCAAGGATGACCGTAAGTTTGTTTTATCTTGTGATGAATGTCAAAGAATTGGTAATATTGGTAAGCGTCAGGAAATGCCTATGAATTATTCTCTTGCTGTTGAACCATTTGATGTTTGGGGTTTTGATTATATGGGACATTTTCCTTCCTCTAATGGGTATACACATATTTTGGTTGCTGTTGATTATGTTACTAAATGGGTAGAAGCTATTCCAACTAGTAGTGCTGATCACAACACCTCTATTAAAATGCTTAAGGAAGTTATTTTCCCAAGGTTTGGAGTCCCTAGATATTTAATGACTGATGGTGGTTCACATTTTATTCATGGTGCTTTCCGTAAAATGCTTGCTAAGTATGATGTTAACCATAGAATTGCATCACCTTATCATCCTCAGTCTAGTGGGCAAGTTGAACTTAGCAATAGAGAAATAAAATTAATTTTACAAAAGACTGTCAATAGGTCCCGAAAGAATTGGTCTAAGAAATTAGATGATGCACTTTGGTCTTATAGAACAGCTTATAAAAATCCTATGGGTATGTCTCCTTATAAAATGGTTTATGGAAAAGCTTTTCATTTGCCTCTTGAGTTAGAACATAAATCATATTGGGTAATTAAAGAACTCAACTATGATTTCAAACTTGCCGGTGAAAAGAGGTTATTTGATATTAGCTCACTAGAAGAATGGAGAACCCAAGCTTATGAAAATGCCAAGTTATTTAAAGAAAAAGTTAAAAGATGGCATGATAAAAGAATCCAAAAGTGTGAGTTCAAAGTTGGAGAATATGTTCTTTTGTACAACTCTCGTTTCAGATTCTTTGCAGGAAAACTCCTCTCCAAATGGGAAGGACCATATGTTATCTAGGAGGTTTATCGATCTGGATCCATCGAAATAAATAATGCCGAGGGTACTAACCCGAAGGTCGTCAATGGGCAAAGAATAAAATATTATATCTCAGGTACGCCCATTAATGTTGAAAGCAATATTATCCAAACTATGACACCGGAAGAACACATAAAGGAAACTTCCCGGAACACTCCAGAATCGTGAAAAAGAGGAGGTACGCGATACGGTAAGTAAACGGACTCCGAAAAATCCGCAAAAATATTTTTTGTTAGTTTTGAAATATTAAAAAAATTAGGAAAATAAGAAACTACCAGGAAGGTGACCTAGCCAGGCGCGCCCAGGTGGGTTGTGCCCACCTCGGGTACCTTCCGGACTCCGTTTTTCTTCCGTTTGCTTGTTTCCCAAGAAAAAAAATCTTTATATATCCCCCGAACCTATTGACCACCGTATCGCGGAGAAATCTTCTGTTTTCTTTTCTTGCTGTTTTTGGTCATATCTGTTAAGCCAGGCATCATGTCTTCTCCCTCGTCCAACAACGTAGAAGAGGATGCTTGTTGATGAAGATCGAGCTGAAGAGAGAGGAGCCCAAAGAACCTCTCGAAGGGGGCAAGAGCAAGGAGGCCATCGGAGATCAAGCGCCGGTGGTCGAGCAAGCCCTGCCAGCCGAGGAGGAAGAAGAAGATATCCTGAAACCTTACTATGCTCATCTTACCCCTATTGAGATTGAAGCCTTTCGGATCATTGAAACGGTTCATGTGCAAAATTAATATCTCACTCGTGAAAATATTCTATTGCAAGAGCATATCATCGCCCTCCGGAGCGTTATCCGTAGATTGGAGAATCTTTTGATCATGAAGGATAAGATCGCTACTTCATCACCACCACCTTCTTCTTTATCACCAAAAGAAACTTGAGTATCGGGTATGGGCACTCCCCTTGGCTTGGGCCAAGCTTGGGGGAGGTGCCCAGATATAGTATCACCTCCACTATCTTTTTCCTTCACTTATCTTAGTTCGATCCATAGTTATCTTTTGCTTTAGATGAATAAAAGTTTTGGTTCGATCCTTTCTTTTTGAGAGTTTGCTTAGTGATCTCTCCTTGTAATCATGTGCGAGATATATAATAAAGTTTAGTTTGAGTTTTGTTTTCTTTACTTTATTGTTTCAGTAAAAAAAAGAAATAAATGAAAAAGATCATATGCTAATCTTATGGTAAGTAATGACATCACATAAGGAACAGTATAAGTAGAAAATTTTATTGGAGATTTACAAACATAGCATTGGTCAATGATGCAATTCATGAAAGAATTAATAAGGGAAGAGAAGATTCACATGCAAATACACTATCTTGGACATCTTTTATGATTGTGAGCCCCCATCAATTTATTATATGCCAAAATTGTTGACGTTGGACAAGGAAGACAACTTAATGATTTATGCTTGTTCATATTCACATAGAAGTTATATTGTCATAGATCCTTTAACATGTGGTGCTTGCCCCTATCTTTGCTAGCCAAAAATTCCGCACTAAGTAGAGATACTACTTGTGCATCCAAAAACCCTTAAACCCAAATCCTATCTTGAGAGTCCATTATACCTACCTATGGATTGAGTAAGATCCTTCAAGTTAGTGTAAGAGAAAATTGAGCGTTGTACGAACTTATGATGGCAAAGAATAAAAGCGACATATTGCACAAGAAAGGTTGCTATCATAAGGGGCAATATAACATGACGTTCTTTTGCACTAAGAGATTGAGCATACAAACAAAAAGCGCATGGCAACCTCTGCTTCCCTCTGCGAAGGGCCTATCTTTTACTTTTATGTATTTACTTTTATGCAAGAGTCAAAGTTTTTCTCTCTATTCCTTTTTATTTTCTCCATTGGTAAGCATCATGTGGTGAGGAAAGATCTAGGCACATATATCCAGTTGGATATGGGTAGCATGAGTTATTATTGTTGATATCACCCTTGAGGTGAATACGTTGGGAGGCGAAACTATAAGCCCCTATCTTTCTATGTGTCCGGTTGAAACGTTTTGCTCATGTGTATGCGGTGAGTGTTAGCAATCATAGAAGATTATATGATGGTTGGGTATGTTGACTTGCCTAAAGGCTCCGATACGTGACCCTTCCTGAAAAGATGATGAATTGTAGTTGCAAAGTTGACTGAGAACATAGTTTTTTGGTTTCCAATAGAGTTTATGCTTTATACTTCGATGTTGTGATGAATTGTTACTTATTCATGAGAAGTCTATGATAAAATTTTTATGTCAAAGTTTGTTGCTGCTATAATAACTTACATGATGCTTCTATGTCCGTATTTTGTTTTTATCGACACCTCTCTCTCCATAAGCATGTGGACATGTTTTTCGATTTCGGTTTTCGCTTGAGGACAAGCAAGATCTAAGCTTGGGGGAGTTGATACGTCCATTTTGCATCATGTTTACCTACTGTTATTTATATTGTTTTTGTGTATAATAATGCTTTTTGGAGTATTTCTAATTCCTTTTCTCTCATAATATTCAAGGTACACACAAAGAGGGAGAATACCGGCAGCAGGAATTCTGGACCTGAAAAAGATAAGTCAGGCTACCTATTCTGCACAACTCCAAATGAGCTGAAACTTTACGGGGAATTTTTAAAGAACATATAAGAAATATTGGATCCAATAAGTACCAGAGGGGGGCCACCAGGTGGGCATAACCCACCTGGGCGTGCCAGGAGGCCCAGGCGCGCCCTGGTGGGTTGTGCCCTCCTCGGCCCACTTCCGGTGCCGAAGCAATAAAGAGAGGCCTTTCGGGACGAAGCGCCGCCGTCTTGAGGCGGAATTTGGGCAGGAGCACTTTGGCCCTCCGGCGGAGCGATTCCGCCGGGGGAACTTCCCTCCCGGAGGGGGATATCATCGTCATCATCATCACCAACAACTCTCCCATCTTGGGGAGGGCAATCTCCATCAACATCTTCAACAGCACCATCTCCTCTCAAACCCTAGTTCATCTCTTGTGTTCAATCTTTGTACCGGAACTATAGATTGGTACTTGTGGGTGACTAGTAGTGTTGATTACATCTTGTAGTTGATTACTATATGGTTTATTTGGTGAAAGATTATATGTTCAAATCCATTATGCTATTTAATACCCCTGTGATCTTGAGCATGATTATCATTTGTGAGTAGTTACTTTTGTTCTTGAGGTCACGGGAGAAATCCTGTTGCAAGTAATCATGTGAATTTTATATGTGTTCGATATTTTGATGGTATGTATGTTGTGATTTCCTTAGTGGTGTCATGTGAACGTCGACTACATGACACTTCACCATATTTGGGCCTAAGGGAATGCATTGTGGAGTAGTTATTAGATGATGGGTTGCGAGAGTGACAGAAGCTTAAACCCTAGTTTATGCGCTATTCCGTAAGGGACTGATTTGGATCCAAAAGTTTAATGCTATGGTTAGAATTTATTCTTAATACTTTTCTCGTAGTTGCGGATGCTTGCGAGGGGGTTAATCATAAGTAGGAGGTTTGTTCAAGTAAGAACAGCACCTAAGCACCGGTCCACCCACATATCAAATTATCTAAGTAGCGAACACAAATCAAACCAACATGATGGAAGTGACTAGATGAAATTCCCGTGTACCCTCAAGAACGCTTTGCTTATCATAAGAGACCGTTTTGGCCTGTCCGTTGCCTCAAAAGGATTGGGCTACCTTGCTGCACTTTTTCTACTACTATCGCTACTTGCTCGTTACAAATTATCTTGCTATCAAACTACTCGTTACTTATAGTATCAATGCTTGCAGAGAATACCTTGCTGAAAACCACTTGTCATTTCCTTCTGCTCCTCGTTGGGTTCGACACTCTTACTTATCGAAAGGACTACGATTGATCTCCTATCCTTGTAGGTCATCAACTCTCATGTTGTCTTTCAGTAAACTGAAAACCTTCAGGATTTTGTCTTTTCGTATACAATTCTGTTCCATGGGTTTGTTTGGCTCAATTGGTTGCTCAAATGTATGATTCATTTTTGCAAACTCTGTTGTAAACTACTGCACATGTGCACTGTTTCTAACAATTTTGATATGTGGAATTTACTGCAGAAACACTTCACTTCAAATTCTTGCTCAAGCCCAAGGACGCGGCGACCCTGTGCATCACCGAGGAAGGGCCGACACGGCTCCTCACCAGGGGCATGCTCGAGGGTGATGTGAGGCTTGCAAACTTCATGCTTAATGGAGACGATCAGTTGCTTGAGTATAAATAAATCACCCACTCATGCTGACCGAGGTGAGAACATGAGTCAAAATGGGCAACCTGACTTCTTGCAATGCTTATGCTTCACTACTAGGCTTGCATTTTGTTGTATTAGATATAAGTACACCAAAATGTACTCCAACCCAGCTGGTGGTCTCTAAGTCTGTTAGATTTTTTTTCGCGGGGTTAAGTCTGTTAGATCAACCAGCAAAGAAGTCCTTTTATATCAACTAGCAGAGTGGCCCGCTGATGTCCAGCCTATAATTCTTGAAGTTTTATGATGATAATGCATTATTTGATTTGTTTGTAGAAATTTGGTACCAAATGTGATCACATTTACAAATTTGAGCCTTTTGCAAACATAGTGTTGTCGTAGGTATGTTGGTTTTCTCATTGTTATATAAATATATATCTATGAAGTAATCATCTGCTTGTTATGCATACTATACTAATTTTTGATAATCAGTCCTGTTGTGCAATTTCTATTTGTATAACTTTCCAGGCTTTTTACCGTGTTGTTTTGTTTTCAGGTTTATTCGATGCTAATGTTGTCCAGGATTGACATATTAAACTGTTAGTTGTAGATGTGTGTACATGTAATATTCGTCAATTATGTCTGGCATGGTCTTCTAATTGGAGAAATACTAAAAAACTAATAGGACCTAATTTTGTGGAACGAACGAGTAAGAACAGAAGTAAAAGAAGAATATCTATAAGTTTGAGTTACCAGACAATCACCATTTAGTAAACATAGAAAGAGACCTTTCCTATACGAAAACTAAAAATAGTAATACCTAAGTACTTGAATATTTTATTCATGAGTAATAGAATAAAAAGACTGTAAAGTGTATAATAAGAAAGATATAAAATATAGAAGTTCATAACTCTCGTATAAAAAAGCACTTTATAATTCAATGAAACAGGAAAGCAAAGCTCATAAACATGAGCTAAGCTCGACCGTAAAGGCTCACATGGTAACTCTAGCCAAATATAAGCTTAGTTGGATAAATCTAAACTGGTTTGCTCATAAAAAATAATATGTATGCAATATCGACTATGCCAACAAAGCCATGTTGAGATTTTATCAACTTTTTATGTAAGGTATTCAAATCACATTTCGTTATGTACAAGTCGTTGGTAGATTATTTAACTGTACATGATTGGTAATATTGGAGTGCAAGCACAATGAGAAGTCATGTATCCAATATTCTAGAAGCAAACAATCAAGAAACGTGAACACAAATAGAGTGGATAAGCGACCATAGGAAAGGAAAAAAAAAATACTGGAAGTTGTAAATAATAGGAAGGGGCACATGTTTAAGCTGTATGCACAACTGCTCAGCACGATTCATCTGAGTGCTCCAAATCTTTTTTTTTGGCAGGTGAGAGTGCTCCAAATCAACCAATAGGGAACACAGAGTACATTGTAGAACTTCAAGCACACAAATATGCTAATACTTAATGTTCCTTATTAAGGAGGTGAACTCTCTGGCTCCAGTTCCATTAGATATTGAAACCTCGATGATCATGACCACACCTAACAAAGTCACATATAAGCACATACAACCTTTCTATTGTCATCGCTCACTTCAAACAAAGGCTAAGATAGATTTGTGGTCTCTGATACCCGCCGCCTCAAGTCACAATGCCACAATAGAAAGCCGACTTTTTACCAGCGGCATCACACCATAGATGCAGCCACGAAGCATTAAGTTGTAATTTCACAATTGAGTAACGTCCTCCTAAAGGAAATGCTGGCTATATCCGCTTCCTCCTTAATTCCTTCATGTTTCACATAATCTTCTTGTGTCCCTCGAACCCGCTCCATAGCATGAACCCCATAGTTGACCGTGATCTGCAATGGGGCTAACCCAAATAGATTAATCATAATAAATATTTTTGGAACCAATCAACTTTATGGGCTGGTAAGTTCATCAGTACTCTAGCAGGAACCAATTTTTTGGGCTCATGCTCATTCTCCTCTCGTCTCATTTTCTGGGTACCATGCAGAAATAAACAACATTTTATTCCCTCTAGAAATGATTTATTTTACACATGATACCATTAATTTAATAATCTCTCAAGGAGAAGTTTGTGTCGGTGCATAAACCTGTGGTTCGAGTACGCATTGAATATCAACCCTTTCACACGTGTCCTACTGACTAAAAAAAAAGACTTGTGCATTCAAGGAGCAAATACACTAGCTGACCTTTGTATTGCAGCACCGTTTGCTTGGAGTGTTCCTTTCCACTTAATATATCACGAGAAGGAAAGACGCGTGGGGCTAATTAATCAGGTCCTTGGACTTTTGTACAGAAGTTCATAGAAAGTTTTTGAGGATCCACGGCGAGCATATGGTGTGGGAAACGGTTGAAAGAGCATAGATTCTAGTTCTGGTCCAAAGTTTACACATATTCCTCGGCCTTCATCGGATATGCTTACACTATGTAAATAACCGATGCAATTTTTTGCACTAGATAACAAATTATTAAATATTTTTAGTTTCGTATGAATATATGTCTAAAATTGACTAAGACATGTATAATTCTCTGTTGACTGATACATTATTAAATATTTTTGTATAGATGAACAAGTTATTATAACATGGAAAAATATTGTTTTGGATTTATATGAACATATGCATAAATTGATTGGGAATTACCTTTTCAACAACGGGTACATAACTCTATTTTTTTTTTCTAAATCTTATTGTCCTTTTGGCAAAACAAAAACCATAAATATGTGCAGTAGAAGCTCTACTGTTTCCCACC
Source organism: Thinopyrum elongatum (assembly GCA_011799875.1). NCBI lineage: Eukaryota > Viridiplantae > Streptophyta > Magnoliopsida > Poales > Poaceae > Thinopyrum > Thinopyrum elongatum. The sequence continues at coordinate 739,116,859 of CM022303.1, read as the reverse complement.
AAAAAAGACGACAAAAGCAGGCCGGGGAACGTGTGGATTGACGACATCCGAGGTACCCTACCCGTGCCGGCGATCGCGGAATTCTTGTTTATACGGGACTTGGTGCGTGTACGTGCTCTGACCAACGAATCTGACAAGCTGATTTGGATGTCCACGGTGGATGGGCTGTACTCTTCCAGATCCGTGTATGCATCTTTCTTCCTGAGAAGGGAATTCATGCCCTGCGCTGAATACCTGTGGGCTGCTTTGGCCTCCTTGGAGCTGAAGATCTTCATGTGGCTTGCCTTGAAATACCACCTGTGGAGTGCAGACAGATTGGCGCGTATACAGCTTCAGCATCCTGATGCTTGCGTTCTAAGCTGCCAGAAGCCGGAGACCCACGACCATTTGTTCCTCCAGTGCCCTTTTGCTCGTGAGGTATGGTTCCGCATCTTACGGCTACACCGGTCGACTTCTGCTGTGGATGTTTCCTTGGCTGATTGGTGGCACTCTGTTAACGTCTCTGTCACCACTGCGATTGCTGCTAGTCGGCGTGAGGTAAACTCGTTGGTCATTCTAGTTGTCCATTTGATATGGCTGGAGCATAATGCTAGGATCTTTGACAGTGTGGCCATGCTCCCTACTCCTGTTATTGCCAAGATTAAGGTGGAGTTCAATCGGAGGAAACTAGCGCGAGTATAAGCTTTAATTTTCTCGGTGGTTTGATGTGTGATCGCTTGTGATTGCTATGAATGTAGATTGTCTTAGGCCTGTACTTGGTTCTCTCCTGTCTTAATACAAAAGACACGCAAAGCTCTTGCGTGTTCTTGAAAAAAATGTTAGCATGTGTAATTAAGCTTAGGTCAGGGCTGATGTGTGATGTGTCTACCAGACGTATTGTTTGAGGGTAGCTTAAGCTGATCTAAAACTAAAAAAAGTACGGGAGAGTTGAACAATGCTTTAACCATTAATAATATCTCTGGTGGGCTAGCTTTGTCAATCATTAAGATTTTTTTAAACATTTTTGAAAAACAGACATCAGAGAGAGTAGAATAACCAAAGCAGTTGGATGTGAAGCCGATCGGACACCTAATTAGCTACAACGTTATCAAAAGATTGATTGTATTTGTATTTTCTAGGACGTACGCGAGCTAGGTCATTCGTCTTAAGGAATTTGGGATATTAGTTGCTTCGTAAACCTAACCTTCACCATTAGTAGTAGTTATAATTGCGCGCACAAGAGACAAACAGCTAACATCTCGGATATCCGACCAAGCATGAGACAAAAAAAGGGTAGTTTGGTCCTCTCATGCTCGCAAAGTCGCTTTTGCTTGCTGTGTCGAAGTGTGCGCATCCATTTATTTTTGTTTTGCGTATGGAGCTGACCATGTGCATGGTGATCAACATGACCTTCGAGATGGATGATCCATCGTTGGCAGTTGTGCTGCTAATTAATTAGGGTGTGTCTAGGCCACATTTAGATTTGACATAACTATGTCACGTCTAAGTTGATGTCATCATCTATTTATGGCCTTTTCTTTGTTTGTTGTTTTTCTTTTTTTGTTGTTGTCCAGCCCAGCATAATTTTCCGTTTTGATTATCACCCATCATGACTAAAAGGAGGGTCTCCCTAGCGCGATCGCATCAGCCAGGCCTAGCGCGCCTCACATGTACTTGGGTTTATGTACGTGAAGGAGGGTATACTTGGGTTTGATTTGGAAAGGAAGAGCCTTGATGTGCACGAGGGCCCTCCGGATTTGGATCTATCCCGCAGCCACCAGCTTATTGAGGCAGAGGACGGCATTGTTGCTCTCATCAGGTTGTGTCACCATTACCAAAACATTCAAATGTGGCACCGGAAGGTCAATCACCATGGTGTTGCTACGTGGGTGCTACGGAACACCGTTGAAACGGATAACATTCTTGGAATCCCTCCTCGGATTGAAGGAGAGGAGCCATGGCTGAAAATTATAGTAGGACATGTTGAGGATGCCCATGGGATATTTTTATACGTAAACAACTGTGTTTATATGGTTCAACTTAAGACGTTGCAATCCACAAAACTTTTTGAAGCCCGCAATAGATATACTTACTATCATTCTTTCAAGAGTTTCTATGCGCCAGGTGATTGTTCATCCCTAGTACTCATATTGTGGGAGTAATCTAATCTTTTTGTGTTTTGTTCATGGATGCTCGAATACTTTTGCTAGATAGATGACTATAGCCTTGTTGTTTAGATATGTTCTCATTCTATATAGCTAGACAGACATGTGTAAGTTATCACCAATTTTTTTTATACACCACTTCATTGTTGATTTACTAGATTAAAAAGCTTATAGCTTGTCTCATAATTGTGCGTGTTATCATTAGTTATCTCCATCCTTGGAAGATTGGAAGATAACAAATCAAATATCAAATGAGTAATACCAGAAAATTAAATGTCAAATGGTTAACTCAGTCGTACTTTTAATGATATTATTGGAAACCATTTAATCCCTTGGTGAATATGTTAGATTACTTGGAAAGAAACAAAGCCAACTGATATACCTATTAACGATGTACTGATATTACCTATTGAGTATTGACTGACTGCAATGATTGGATTGGTTGTTCATTCATCTGACTGCATGCGTGATTTGGACAATAAAACTTAGCTGTTCTGCAGTAGGATAATTTTTTTTTTTGGAAAAGGAGGCTCACCCCCGTCCTCTGCATCTCAAAGATGCATGCGGCCATATTATTAAAAAGTTTGAATAACGACATAGTCTTAGCTCCATTACAGCTCACAAACGGAGGAAAAATAAAAAAGAAAACTCATTGCCACAACCGGCAGGATAATAGGACTAGATCACCAGACGCCTATCCTATTATGAAACCGCCAGCCAAACCGGTTGAATATAGCCCGTGCTACCATCTCTCACTGGTTGCACGCAGTAACCAAAGGCTCCCTGGAGTCCGTAAAAGTGAGTAAGGACCACGTACGGATCCATGCCGTAGCTCTGAAGATGACCTGCAAGAAAGTTAAAATATGTTGTCTGTTAAAAATCATATCATTTCTGCAGTTCCATATAGTCCAAATAAGCGCACATATTCCAATCCGAATACGAGACGTAGTAATATGATCTACTCCAGCTAGCCACGTCCCAAATAACGCTTCAATGCTAACTGGAGAAATAATGTTAAAGGCTATAAGAATGGTTCGCCAAAGTAATTTCGTGAGAGGGCAATTTATGAAAAGGTATTGTATTGTTTCGTCACGATCACAAAAACAACATCATGCACTACCTACCCAACGTCGCTTTAGTAAATTATCTTTGGTGAGGATCACTTGCTTGTGGACAAACCACATGAAAATTTTGGTACGCAAGGGAACCTTAATTTTCCAAATATGTATCGATCTTGGGATTGGGCCAGAATTAATTAGATCCATATACATAGATTTGACCGTAAACACTCCGCTTCTGGTTAATTTTCAGTGAAAGAAATCAGGTTGGTCGGATAATTGAATGTCCATCAACCTCCGCACCAAGTGTAGCCAGGAGTTCCAACGCTCCCCAACTAATGATCTCCTAAACTGTATATTTAAGGGCACCTCCTGTAGTATAGTAGCCACGTAATCCTCCTTACGTTGTACAATATTATATAAGATGGGGTAATGTAGAGCTAGAGGCGTCTCCCCTACCCACGTATCCTCCCAAAATCTTGTTGTCATCTCATTGCCAACAAAGAATTTGGCCCTACGAAAGAACATATCTTTCGTTCTCATAAGTCCCTTCCAGAATGGCGAATCGTTAGGTCTTGCGGTAACTTGGGCCAGAGATTTTGGTTGTAAATATCTCATGGCCAGCCCTGTCGAGCCAGCAGCATCAGTGTTCCCGAACTTCCTGCCAAAAGCAATGATTGTTTCAGCCAGAGAACTGCCAAGCACTTGCTGGCTTGCAGATTGTCCGAGCCTGGATTAGAGCTGGAGGTATAAATTTGGTCAAATGCTCCTACATTTGAATTTCTTCTAGTGACAGGTTGAACTGTCCATGTACGTAGTAGTACTCCTTTGTAAATTCCCTCATGTTGCTTCCAAGTTTTGAGTAATGCAGAGGAGCAACTCGGTTAGGCATATCCCCTTTTCTTCCACAAATGCAGAACTGGAGGAGGGTGCAGTTTAGGCAGGCAATGAGGAGGAGAATTGTCAAGCACTTGTTGCCCTGCGGATATTAATTTGTTCTACTCAGGTTCGAAACACTTCATCCATTCATTCATTCAGAAGAAGAACTGACAATGCCATGATCTCACAAGAAATAAGAGAGCAGAGTTTGCCATGATGACACGCGACAACCATGTTGTTGTTTGCAAAATCTGACAGCTGCAAGTTCAAATTGTTAGGGTTGAACCCAGGATCACACGCACGCGAGGTGGAAGAACACAACAAACAGAACTCTAAAACACAGCTGAGGCGGAGGAGTTTTTGCGACGCGCAATCCTTGCGTCTTTTCTGTTTTTTCCTTTTATTCAGATAGCAACAGTATGCCCGAGAATCTTGCCCACGATCCATTTCTTCCATGCCATCCCACGGATGCAATCGTGGCCAAGTCCTCGCACACTTACAGGAAGTAGTTTAACTGAAACAAAAACTATCCTATGACCTTGACTGAACCGCAACGTGAACAACAACACGTTTCTAGTTTTATTTATGAATGCATAAAGACTGAAGAAAAAAACTCTAACTTGGCAGGTTCAGGTTTTTCAAGGGTAACATAACATTTCTCCTCCTTAGCCTTGGTGTTCTGAACTCACCACCAGCATCCCAATTTTCTCTTTCAGAACTTGAAACTGAAACTTTGGGAGAGGTTTTGTCATAATGTCTGCATGTTGCTCCCCTGTTCTCACATGCTCCACCTCTATTTTGCCTTTCTCAACACAATCTCAGACATAGTGGTAGCGCACATCAATATGTTTACTTCTCTCATGGAACACGGGGTTTTTACACAGAGCAATGGCAGACTGATTATCAACCATGATCTTGGCCTTAACTTCACCACAGCCCAGCAGTTCTTCCACAAGCCTTGCCAGCCATACTCCTTGACATGCAGCTGATGCAGCAGCCACATACTCTGCCTCACAGGATGACTGGGCCACTATTTTCTGCTTCTGTGATATCCAAGATACAGGGCACTGTCCATAATAGAACAACACCCCAGTTGTACTTTTTCTGTCATCCACATCCCCTGCATGGTCACTATCACTATACCCCAGTAACTGTGGATGGTTTAATGCTTTCTTGTAATAGCATCCAAGATGTATACTGCCTTTCACATACCTTAAAATGTGCTTGACTGCTGTCATATGTTCCTTGGTAGGTCTCTCCATAAACCTACTGACATAGCCCACAGCAAAACTGAGATCAGGCCTTGTATGTAGCAAGTATCTCAGGCTCCCTACCACACTCCTGTACTCTGTTGAATCTACCTCATCAGCTTGACTAGACTTACTGAGTTTCAGCCTATTCTCCATGGGTGTGTATGTAGGTTTGCAATTTTCCATGCCCATTTTCTCAAGTATCCTTGCTGCATATCCAGACTGACAAAGTGTGATACCTTCCTCTGTTTGTTTCACTTCTATTCCCAAATAATAAGTCAGCAAGCCCAAGTCTGTCATACTGAATTTCAAATTCATTTGTCCTTTGAACTCCTGGATAGCTAGCTCACTTCCGCCTGTGATCACTAGGTCATCCACATACACACCCACAATCAGTGCAGATCCTCTTGCTTTCTTTCTGTACAGACCAGATTCTGATGGACACCTATCAAAACCCAGCTCAGTGAGTGTTGCATCTAGCTTGGAGTTCCAAGCTCTTGGGGCCTGCTTAAGCGCATATAAGGCCTTGTGTAGTCGATACACCTTGCTTTCCTTCCCTTCTATCTCATAGCCGGGGGGCTGAGTCACATAGACTTCCTCTGCTAGATCACCATTCAGAAAAGCTGACTTGACATCCATCTGATGTATCTTCCACCCAAACTGCACAGCAAGAGAAATCAGCAGCCTGACAGATTCTAGATGAGCTACAGGAGCAAAGACCTCTTCAAAATCAATGCCTGGTCGCTGAGCATATCCTTTTGCCACAAGCCTGGCTTTGTGCTTAACAACACCTTCAGGGTTCTTCTTCAACTTATAGACCCACTTAACTCCAACCGGTTTGTGTCCCCTTGGTAGATCACATAACTCCCATGTTTGATTTTCCCTTATGGCTGTCAGCTCCTCCTTCATTGCATTTTTCCAGCAAGCTTCTTTCAGTGCCTCAGTATGACTTGACGGCTCTTCTAGCCCAAAGAGACATAGTCCAGCATCTGCTAGCTTAATCTCTACAGTTTCCTCATAGAGCTCATCAAGCAGACGCTTTCCTTGAGGTCCGTGGGAGGGCTCAGTATATGGAGTGGCAACTGACACAGGAGTATGTGTAGGTGTCGCAGGTGAGCCCATAAGATCAATCGGGATCGCCACCCCATCATTCGCCTTCCTGGTTCTGCTAGCCTGCCGAGGAGCTGCTATGGTAGCAGATTTGGCTGCCGAATTCTTTGCCATGGCAGTGTTCTTCATCGGTGCGGCTGAGGATGGCTCGGGTGATTTTTCTGCCTGATTTTCTTCCATGGGAGCGTTCACGTCTGCACCTCCTGCTCCTTCAGGCTCTTCTCCTTTTGGATACACGACGATGAATGGTGCCTTGTCCCCATCTTCTAGTGAGCCCAAGGTGTCCCAGTTCCATGGCCTGTCCTCCTCAAATACTACATCTCGTGCAATCACCAGTTTCTTACTCTCTGGATCATACATTCTGTAGGCCTTGGAGCCGGTTTCATATCCGATAAAGACCATCTGTTTGCTCCTATCTGACAGCTTAGACTGCCCTGGCTCAACCTGCTTTACATGAGTTGTGCACCCAAAAGTGCGAAGATGTAGCACTGATGGTTTCTTTCCATGACATACCTCATAAGGTGTCATGCCCTTGACGCTCTTCGTCGGAGCTCGGTTCAGTAGGTACACCGCAGTGGTCACCGCTTCACCCCAGAATCTTGCCGGCATTCCCATGCTTTTGAGCAAACTCCTTGCCATGCCCACAACTGTTAGGTTTCTCCTCTCAACCACCCCGTTGTGCTGAGGCGTGTATGGCGCTGTCCGAAAATGTTTGATGCCAAGGCGCTCGCAGTACTGTAGGAACTCTGCTGAATTGAATTCGCCACCTCTGTCAGTGCGAAGAGCTTTCAGCTTCAGGTTTCTCTCGAGCTCTGCTGCTGCTTGTACTTTCTTTACAGCTGCCAAGGCTTCATCCTTGCATTTCAGTAGCACGATCCACATAAAACGTGAGTGGTCATCGACCAACAGTAAGAAGTACCGCTTTCCACCCGGTGTCGGTGGTGTGATAGGCCCACAAAGATCGCCGTGCCACAGGTCCAGCGGCTGGACTGCTCTGTATGTTGCTACTCCTGGGAATGGGAGACGCCGTTGTTTGGCTATCATGCAGCCATCGCACACCTGGTGTACTTGCTCAATTTTGGGCATTCCCTCGACCATTTCCTCTGCTGCCAGTGACTGCAGTCCTCTGAAGTTTAAGTGCCCAAAACGCATGTGCCACAGCCAAGCATCCTCCTTTGCATGAGCCAGCAGGCACACTGGTTTTGCCGGATGTATGTGCAGGATGTACATCCTATTCCCACTCCTGGGCACACGAGCCAACACTTTCTTCTGCCTGTCCCACACTGTGAGGATTCCATTCTCTGCAGCGTACCTGCATCCATTCTCATCGAGCTGTCCAAGACTAATGATATTGTTCTTCAGTTGCGGTATGAAATAGACGTCAGACAAGACTTTGTGCTCTCCGGTGAGACACTCCATCAGCACTGAACCACGGCCACAGATATGCACAGCTGAGCCATCTCCAAACCGCACTTTCCCTTTGACAGTCCTATCCAACTCGGCAAACTTCTCTGCATTTCCTGTCATGTGGTTGCTCGCCCCTGTATCCAGGTACCAGGCAACGTCACAGTCGCCTGACAACTTTGGGACGACCTTCTCTTCATTGAGCAGCACCTGTTCTGTCGGTGTCATCTCCGAGATTGTCAGCTCACAAGTTTCCATCATCAGCAGACCTGTGTCCTCTTCCTCTTCTGCCTGAGCAAAGTTTGCATTTTCCTTCTTTGGCTTGGGGCAGTCAGACTTGAAATGGCCCATATCATTGCAATTAAAACACTTTACCTTGGTTATGTCAAATTTCCTGTGTTTCTTTTGCTTGCCGCGGTCGTTGCACTCGCCGCGTCCAGCCTGCCCTCCATCAGCGCGATCACCGCGCCCACGGCCACACCCGCGTCCACCACCACGGCCGCATCCACCACCACTGCTGCTCGCACCTGGTGCGCCTTTCTTTGCCTTCATCAGCTGCTCTAGGACCTGGGTCATGAGCATGAGCTGATCGTCCTTGCCGCCGGACTGACGACGCCGACCTCTCTGGTTTTCTTCGAAGGCCGCCAAACGACCAACAGCCTCGGCCATGGTCATCGTCGTGAGATCGCCCCATTGCTCAATTGTGTTGACGATGTCGCTGAAACGACTCGGGACGGCATTGAACAGGATCTCGATGACGGCCTCGTCCTTCACCGTCTCACCCATCGACCGAATTTCGCCCACAAGCGTCATGAGCTTCTGTGCGAAAGCGCTGACAGACTCGTTGTCTGCCATCTCCATGCGATCGAGCTGGCGCTTGAGCTGCTTCACTCGCGCCTTCTGGACGCGATCCTCGCCGACGCGCATGCGCCGGATGGCCTCCCAGGCCTCATGAGCAGTCTCACAGTTGGCCACCGCCATCATCACAGCGTCCGGTACGGACTGAGACAGGGCGGCGAATGCCTCGTCGTCCTTGGCCTGATCGAACTCGGCCGTGCCTTCCAACGCCGGCCACACGCCGAAAGGACGAAGAAGCACCCTCATCTTCACCGCCCACAGACCATAATTTGAGTCCGTGAGCATGGGGTACTGGATCGGGACACCACCAGATGTCGCCGGAGCGCGCTGCACGACCACAGGGCCCTCATCTCCAGGCCTCTTCGCTGGCAGCGTGTACTTTCCGCCGCCGCTGCCGCCGGTCTGCTCCTTCCTTGGCGATGTATCTCCCATCACCGATCACCGCTGCCACAGCTCCTCCTATCTCCGCCGCCGTGCTCCGCCGCTGTGAACCCTAGCTCTGGTGCCAAATGTTGGGGTTGAACCCAGGATCACACGCACGCGAGGTGGAAGAACACAACAAACAGAACTCTGAAACACAGCTAAGGCGGATGAGTTTTTGCGACGCGCAATCCTTGCGTCTTTTCTGTTTTTTCCTTTTATTCAGATAGCAACAGTATGCCCGAGAATCTTGCCCACGATCCATTTCTTCCGCGCCATCCCACGGATGCAATCGTGGCCAAGTCCTCGCACACTTACAGGAAGTAGTTTAACTGAAACAAAAACTATCCTATGACCTTGACTGAACCGCAACGTGAACAACAGCACATTTCTGGTTTTATTTATGAATGCATAAAGACTGAAGAAAAAAACTCTAACTTGGCAGGTTCAGGTTCGTCAAGGGTAACATAACACAAATGATGGATATCCTGTGCTGCATTTCGCACTTCATAGTGATCCACTAATTATTGCATGTGCTGCATTTCGCACTTCATAGTGATCCACTAATTATTACATTTTGCAAGATGTTCTAACAGACTCGTGATTCTCAAGTCCCCATGCATCCCACATATCAAAGTTCATTCTTATATTCTTGAAAATAAGTTTGTACTTTCAACTTATTCAAAGAAATCAAGTTGATACACCTAGCTGTTAGCAACATCATAAGCAAAACAGTAGTACTTGTTTGCAGCTAGTGTTCCATCAGGCAGTTCATCAGCGTCGCTGCCTCTCTCTGCCGTTGGCCGCCACAATGTTCCGGTGAGCCGGTGCTGGACTGCTTTACTGCTCGTAGCCACTTCTTTGAAGCTCAGCTCAACGAACACATGCTCCCAGCCAGCATTCATCAGTGTCATCTGCCCTCAAATCCAGAGTTCGGTGATTGTTCCAGCCTGCCAGTCTTTGTAGGTTGCCATATCTTTCTGCCAGTGATCTGGAAGGTGACCACGCCAGCTTATTAGCTTGACACAATTCTGTCTGAACCCCTTCCGTAAAAAGAATTTGCTTGGTGTGACAAACTGAGAACATCTGCAAACACAGCCGCATCAGCTGACAATGAACAATCTGTACCAACATCTGACAAGAATACACTAAATGTAAAACCTATAATATCCATGAGTAGCCATCTAAAGTAGAAATCGATTGTATATGTTGAGTATAAAGTATAAACGGGTCGAATGAATCATGTACAGACAAACTTATTCCACACCAAAGGACGACAAAGCTGCACAAGTTCAGATACTGCTCAACTTGTACCGAGTATGTGGAGATTACAAGTACATCACACCATACAAAAGATAGAAGCTACAACACACGTCTTGGCAAAGGAGCCGCTGAGGGCGATGATTGCAGAAATTGGCGATGGAAGTGAACTGGGTCGATCGGCCGACGGCACATGGGAGAGCCGAACCGCATGATGAGAGCTTGAGAGATTCGCTTCACCTCAGTGACAGGCAGTGGACACGAGGTGTGGTCGCTGGAGCCCTACTGTTTGAAATAAACGAACAAGGGAAATTTTAAAATTAATGAAGGGAACTTTTAAACACATAAAAGAATTGAAAGCTCAAAAGTTTACAAAATAGAAAGCCCAAAATGACTCAAGACCTTTTCCACATAGTGAGATTGAAGAAGCGTAATCCCACCATTCTCATCTCTCAACAGCATGATGTTTAAGATAACATCAGCTACTCCTAGATTCTTCATCTCAAAACAATGAGATAAAAAAATCCTTAATCTCCTTGATTAAATCAAATTTCATTTCAAAGATCAGTATATCGTCGATATACAGACAAACAATAACTCCTTCGCTCCTGCCATAGCAATAGTACACACACTTGTCAACTTCGTTTACAACAAAGCCTGCGGCAGTTAATGTTCTTTCGAACTTTTCATGCCACTGCTTAGGAGCTTGTTTAAGGGCATATAAAGACTTCAATAACCTGCACACCTTTCCTTCCTGACCAGGTACTACAAAACCATCTGGCTGATCCATATAAATTTCCTCGTTCAACTCTCCATTGAGGAAAGTCGTATTAACGTCCAGTTGATGAACGAGAAGACCATGTGAGGTAGCCAGTGATAGTAGCACCCGAATAGTGGTCAGTCTAGCCACAGATGAGTAAGTATCAAAGTAGTCTTCACATTTTTTCTGGGTATAACCCTTAGCCACAAGTTGTGCCTTGTACTTTTCAATCGTACCATCAAGTCTAAGTTTTTTCTTGAACACCCACTTACATCCTACAGGTTTGCACCCATAAGGATGATTAGTGATTTCCCAGGTTCTGTTAGCTAAGATGGAATCCATCTCGCTGCAGACAGATTCCTTCCAGTAGTTAGCATCAGAAGATTAATAGGCTTCTGAAATAGTCTTGGGTGTGTCATCCACGAGGTACACAATGAAATCGTCACCAAAGGACTGTGCAGTCCTCTATCTCTTACTCCTTACAGGAGTTTCATTGTCATCCTCCATAGGATTCTCAACGTGTTCCATCGCAATGGTGGGTTCAGGAATTACAGCTAACTGCTGACTAGATAGAGTAGGTATCTCCTTATTTGATGAGCTAGGCATATCCTTCATAGGAAATATGTCCTCAAAGAAAGTCGCATCATTCGACTATATAATCGTACCAACATGCATGTCGAATACCTCAGATTTTATTATAAAAAATATATATCCAATCCTATGAAAAGCATATCCCAGAAGAACACAATCCACAGTTTTTGGTCTAAGCTTGCGCTTCTTGGAAATTGGTATATTGACTTTCGCCAAACAGCCCCAAGTACGTAGGTAAGAGAGTTTCAACCTTTTCCTTTCGCATTCCTGAAATGGAGTCATGGTCTTATGCTTTGTGGGAACTCGGTTTAGGACATGACATGCAATCATTAGCGCCTCCCCACACCATGCCTTGGAGAGACCCGATGTGTCTAACATGGCGTTAACCAAATCAGTTAGAGTTCGGTTCTTTCTTTCGGCCACCTCCATTTTTTTGAAAAGGAGGATGTACCCCCGGCCTCTGCATTTGGACGATGCATGCAGCAATTTTATTAATTATTCCCAAAGACCTTACAAGGCAATACATCAATAAGCCTGAGGCCACCATCTTGGCAACGCCTGTTCCTACTTCTATCCCTTGATGAAGGGGTGCCGAATGTCCGAGCCTAATTCTAACAGACATCGCACCAAACATCTAAAGCCGGATGACCCATCCAAGCCACTACTTAGACTGGGTCACACACCGGTCCGGCACACTCCCAGTGAGCACCGCACGCTACAAGGGTCGTCACCTCCATCTTCCATCGATCCATCCTCAGAGCAGAACTGATGCATCGACCTTACTAGGCCTCTCTGCCATCGACGCCACCACGACGCCAGACAGCGTCGCCCTCCTGCATGAGTCCGTCAACCCGCATCGGACGCCGAGCCTCCACTACGCCACGGTGCCAAGACCCGCCGTCATCGATGCGGAAGATGAAACCCCGCTTCGCCTCTGGGCCCTTCCAATCAGCACCTGGTCCAAAACGACGCCTTCAAGAGGGAGAACGGCACCATAGTTTCTGTCATCATCCGATCTGGGAGACCCAAATCAGGTTTTCCCCTGAAGCAGATGCCCCATGGAGGAAGAGGGGCACGCCAACTGCAACTACCCATGAACACAAGCCGTGCCCATGACCACTTAGCTCTCATGATAGCGCATTCAAGAAGGACACGACGCCAAGAGCGCCGTCGCCGCCCTAGGGTTTTCACTTGAGAAACCGTGGAGTGGGAAAAGGTGGGGCGGACCCGAACGATGTCTCCAGGAAGAGAAATGGCACCCTCGGGCGTCGTCGCCGTCGTGACCGGCAGGAGCCGACCAGGGAATTATCCCAATCCAAATCCCCACTTCTCGCTCTGCCCCACCCAGTGACCGGCAAGCAGCGTGGCCGTGTCCATTACGACGGAGTGCACGATGCAAGTATTGGAGGAATAAGCAGCTCGACGCCGTTGGCCACCGAGGCAACAAGCCGCGGCACCAACCCGCCAGTGGATCGCCGGCCATCTGACCCGATCCATGGCAGCCCGCCCGCCCCACCGCGCCACCGGACAGGGAGGCCAACCTCGGGGCCACCGCCCTGGATCCAAGGCCCTCCGCCCTAGATCGGGAGGAGCAACGCCAGCCCTGCCACCACAGCCGCCGATAGGACGTCGGCCAGCCACCACACCGCCGTAGTCCAGATCTGGGTCGTCATGAACCAGATCGGCCCCGCCGTAGCCCAGATCGGGGTCACACCCTCGAGCTAGGGAGCCCCGCGTCACCCTTTGACACGCGAGAGGGAGGAGTGCCTCCGCCGCCGCCGCCGCTCTCACAGGCTAAGCCCGGCGCCTACCACCAGCGGTGACAGAGGGAAGGGAGAGGAAGGAGCGGTGACCTGGCGGCTAGGGGTGGAACCCCTCGGTCGCCCGCGCGGGGGGTGATGGAGGGGAGGGGAGAGGGGCCTCCATTTGACTGAGGTGATTAGGGAGGCATCCTCTCATGGATTATACCATGGTCCGCACAAAACAGATCAAATTTATTGGAAAAATACTCTCCAACACGATCAGACCTAACCCGTTTAATTTTCTGATCAAGTTGGTCCTCTGCTTCAGCTTTATAGTTTTTGAAGAAATTGAAAGCCTCATCTTTTGATTTTAGAAGATACACATAACAATATCTAGTAGAGTCATCAATCAATGTCATGAAGTATTTCTTTTCACCTTTTGTCAAAACGCCATTCATTTCGCAAAGATCAGAATGTATAAGCTCTAGTGGTGCCAAGTTTCTTGCGTCTGCAGTCTTATGGGACATGCGAGGTTGCTTAGCTTGCACACACACTTGGCACTTGGAGCCCTTGACAGTAGTGAATTTCGGAATTAAGCTCATATTGGCTAGCCTCGTCATGCACCCAAAGTTAACATGACAAAGTCGTGAATGCCAAATATTAGACTCATTATCGTGGCAAACATGATTAATAACTTTAGTGCAAATATCTGACAAAGACAGGCGGAACAAGCCTCCGCACTCATAGCCTTTTCCAACGAATTGTCCACACTTAGAAATTACAAGTTTATTGGACTCAAAAACCAACTTAAAACCATCTCAACATAAACGGGAACCCTTGACGAGATTCTTATTGATGGAAGGAACATGATGAATGTTCTTCAGGCGCATGATCTTCCTGAAGTAAACTTCAGATCAACCTTACCAACCCCACGAACAGTAGCATGTGACCCATTCCCCATCAGCACAGTAGAAGTCCCTGTGACCTGATAAGAAAAAAACAAGGATGCATCAGCACAGACATGTACATTGGCACTGGTGTCAGTCAACCAATCAGGAGAATGAAATACTGAAAGGATGGTAGGAAAAATGCCGTACCCGGATTCCTTCATATTAGTATCACCGATGACAACATTAGCGGTCTTGCCGCTCTTCTCAAGTTCGCACTCCTCAAAGCGGTTAGGACATCTCGGAGCCCAATGATTAGGATCACCGCAGACACGGCATAGTCCCTTCCCCTTCTTATGAGAATTCTTTTTGAAGTTGGTAGAGTGTGACGGCTTATTCTTTGCATCAAACTTGCCTTTGCCATGATATTTGTTCTTGTTGTTTTTTGGCTTGTTGTGCTGGACGTTCTTCTTATGTACCATGTGGGAACTAGAAGATCCCTCATCGACTCGAGCACGTGTGTCTTTTGCTCTTTCCTTGTCTTCAACATCAAGAGTATCAATGAGATCTGAAACGGAAAACTCCTATCTCTTGTGTTTCAGGGAACTGGCAAAATTGCTCCACGAAGGTGGAAGCTTGGCAATGATGCCTCCAGCAACAAATTTGTCCGGCAACGCACACTTGAAGTACTCAAGTTCTATTGCAAGTGACTGTATCTCATGAGCCTGCTATACAACAGAGCACTCATCAGTCATCTTGTAGTCATAGAATTGCTCCATGACGTACAACTCGCGGCCAGCGTCCGAGGCCCCAAAGTTGGCCTCGAACGCAGCCCACATGTCTTTGCCGTTGTCAAACGACATATACGAATCCACAATGGAATCGTCAAGAACACTCAGAAGGACGCTGTAAGGGCATATTTTTCCCTATGTGGTTTTAGTGATTGATGACAATGCTTTTGCGGACTAATCGTGTGCATTGAGCATTTCAGATATCTCATGTCTTGACACAAGACGATTCGGTGCCCCTCGGAGCCTAGTGAAGACGGCGTTTCTCTATGTTTCTTTTCGGTGGATTTGAGTCGTAGGAAAGCCGTACTATTAAGAGGGGGTCCGCGTCGGAAAGGTTAGGGTGGAATCAACACGTTCACGTCTGTTCCTTTGCACCTCCTTTCCTTTGTTCCTTTGGAGCATCTTCCGGTTATCCGTGTCTTTGCAAAATGAAGGACTCGAAGTGGTATTGTGCTGTGGCATGTGGTAGTACTGCTCCACGGAGCAGTAGTACCGCAGAGCCTCATGGTAGTACCGGACAGGGACGCGGTAGTACCGCAAAGTCTTGCGGTAGTACCGCTCCTCCGGCGCGGTAGTACCGTGACGTCTGGCCCAGCACAGCTACTCGCGCCAAAGTAGGGGCGGATGTAATTTTTTACATCCGCGCCCTATGCGGTAGTACCGCTCCGTGGATGCGGTAGTACCGTGTCAGATTTTTGCACAGATCAAAACTCAGCGGAAGTAGCCACGGATGTAATTTTATTCGTCTGTGCCTTCCCAGCCTAGTCGAACCCTGCCTTACGGTAGTACCGCAAGGTCGCGCGGTAGTACCGCTCTGGCGGTTCTACCGCTCGTTGCGTCAACACAACAGGGCTTCGTATGGCCTCGGCCGTGGGTGCGATAGTACCGCACAGGCTGGTGGTAGTACCGCAATGCCTTGCGGTAGTACCGCATGTCGCGGGCTGGTTAAGTGGGTAACGGTTGGATTTGTCTTCTTACTATATAAGGGGAGTCTTCTTCTCCGAGTCCACTACCTCTACTCCCTTAAGCTCCATTGTTGCTCCAAGCTTCATTTTCGCCCGGTATCTTTCCCTAGCCAATCAAACTTGTTGATTTTCTAGGGATTGGTTGAGAAGGCCCCGATCCCCACTTCCACCAAGAGAAATTTGATTCCCCCCATTAATCCCTTCCGGAACTTGTTACTCTTGGGTGTTTGAGCACCCTAGACGGTTGAGGTCACCTCGGAGCCATATTCCATTGTGGTGAAGCTCCGTGGTCTCATTGGGAGCCTCCAATTCGGTTGTGGAGAGAGCCCCAACCTTGTTTGTAAAAGTTCGGTCGCCGCCTTCAAGGGAACCAATAGTGGAATCACGGCATCTCGCATTGTGTGAGGGCGTGAGGAGAATACGGTGGCCCTAGTGGCTTCCTAGGGAGCATTGTGCCTCCACACCGCTCCAACGGAGACGTACTTCCTCTCAAAGGGAAGGAACTTCGGTAACACATCCTCGTCTCCACCGGCTCCACTTTTGGTTATCTCTTACATTTACTTGTGCAAGCTTCTTTGTGTGTTGTATTCCTTGCTTGCTTGTATGCTTGTTGTTGTTGCATCATATAGGTTGCTCACCTAATTGCATTTCTAGACAACCTACTTTGATGCAAAGTTTGATTTGGTAAAGAAAAGCTAAAAATTGTTAGTTGCCTATTCACCCCCCCTCTAGTCAACTATATCGATCCTTTCAATTGGTATCAGAGCCTCGTCTCTTTATTAAGGACTTTACCATCCGTAGAGTATGGTTGACACCGTAGACGGTGGGGAGGAGCACCCCGGTGTGAATCCATCCTCGTCTATGGCCGATGGGGGATCTTCGGTCTCTCGTGAGGAGTTCAATGTGGCTTTGGACACATTGAAAACCTCCTTGACGGCCGAGGTTAAAGGCATGTTTAAGGAGTTTCTTGATGGTCTTAAAGTGTCCACCGAACCCTTGGAAGTGGTTGATCCCGCCAACAAGGTGACAGATGCTAAATCCAAAAAGGGGGAAGCTAGTAGTGAGCATGCTCCTATGCCTAGTGGTAGAAATTGTTGAACCACCTCTTACTTATGGAGGACCGGTTCCCTCCACTCATTTGAATCATGTTGGTCCTCCTCCTAAGATTGTGAAGAATGAGGATTTTGACTCTTGGGTCTATCGCTTTAAACGTCATTTAAATCATGTTAATACTAATCTTTGGAGAATCAATGAGCAAGGTTTCTACCCGCATGACTCAAGCAACTTCACCCCTAGAGAAGCCACGGATAATCAATTCAACGAGTCCGCCCTCTTCATCATCCAAGATGCAATTCCCTCCGAAGATATTGCGCATCTCCGACCCTTCACCGTGGCCAAAGAAGCATGGCAACATGTTGTTTCCATTTACAAGGGAAGCGCAAGCATTCAACACTCCAACTATGAAGTGGTGCAAGATGAAGCCGATGAGTTTGCGATGAAGGAAGATGAAGAACCTTCTGAGCTCTACCGGAGGTTAACCACTCTCGCGGTCTCACTCCGAGATCATGGGAGCAAGGATACGGATGACAATTGGATCAAGCGCAAGTTCCTCAAGGCCATGATGCCCTACCACAAGGCCATGTCCTCCGTCATCCGTCAAAGGCCGGACTTTCACACCTTGTCCTCTAGTGCAGTGTTGGATGAGTTTGTTGCCATGAGGATCTTGGACAAAACCGCCGACAATGCGGTGTTGCGGTCTCAACGCTCAAAGAAGCCCAACCTTGCTTTGAAGGCGAAGGCTAGTTTGGAAGAAGAGGATGAAGAGGAAGAAGAGGAGAGTAACCCCGAAGATACCAAGTACGCATATCATGAGCACATGGCTCTCGCTTCACGGCAATTTTGGAGAAAGAAGAATTCAAGGCCCAACTTCAACAAGAAGAACTCAAGTGGCGTCAAGGGCAACCAACGCATGAGGACATGCTATAATTGTGGCAATGTGAGCCACTTTGTTGCGGAGTGCCCATACGAGAAGAGGGAAGACAATGGTGGCAAGCTTATCCGAAAAGACAAGGCCAAGTCCTTCCCCAACAAGAACAACTTCGCCAAGAAGACTCCTCCCAAGGGGTTGGTGGCACAAGAAGAGTACAATGAGGATGATGATGATGATGAAGACGGTGAGACGGTTGCCATGGCCTTCGTTGCCATTGCAACAACTCCACGGGTGTCCCTCTTTGATTCACCCAATGAGAACATCACCGCCAAGTGCCTCATGGCTAAAGCCACCAACAAGGTAGCCCCCAACATCAAAACTACCATCACTACTAATCCTTCCTTGACGGATTGCATTGATGAAAGTGAGGGGTCGAATGAGGAGGAAAATGAATTTGAGTCTTTTATGAGTAAGCTCAAGGGTAAATCCAAGAAGCACTTTGTTGCTCTCTTGGAACAACTTGGTGAAGCCAATGACATGATCGAGGCTCACGAAGAAACCATCTCTAAGATGGAAGGGCATAGTCGTGACTATGCCGATGAGATATCGGATCTCTCTAATGCGCTTGAGGAAGAGCGTGGTCATTGTTTGGCTCTTGAGGAGTCACACAACGATGATCATGCTAAATTAAAGAAAGATCTTGATCATGCTCTTGTTGTATCTCGTGTGCTCAATTCCGAGAAGGCTAAACTTGGAGTTGACCATGCTAGACTCAAGGAGGAGTTTGATGTACTTGACAAGGCTCACAAGGCCTTGAAGGGTGCTCATGCTAGCCTCAAAGAGTCTCATGATCAACTCCAAGTGAAGCTAACCAAGGAGAAAGCCACATTTCCTCATATGGTTCTAATTGATAATGCAAATGCTACTAACTCGTGTTGTGAGCATGTGCATCTTGTGGAGGAGAATGCGAAGTTGAAGGAGCAACTTGAGAAAGGCCTTGTGTCTTGCATACAAGGTGAGAAGAACCTCAACGAACATTTGAGCAATCAAAAGGAAGTGGTGGGCAAGGAGGGAATTGGGTTTGCACCCAAGTCCAAGAACAAGAAGAAGAATGACAAGGCCAAACGACCTCCTCCTCTTAAGCAAACTTTTGTGAAGAAGGGAGAGGGTGCTCCTAAGTAAAGAAGAACAATGTGAAGGGTGGTGGTGTCAAGAAGGGCAATGCCACCCCTTCCAACAAAGCCGGCGACTTTAACCCTTCCTATGTGTTATGCCGTGCTAGTGATGGGCATGTCTATGCTAAATTTGTTGGTTCTCCTTATGAGTACATTGAATGGTCTATTTGGGTTCCTAAGACCCTTGTTGCTAACATCAAAGGACCCATTACAAAATGGGTACCTAAAACCAAGCATTGATCTCTTGTAGGTGTTTGCTTCCGGTGGCGGATCATGGTTGCTTGATAGTGGGGCCACAAATCATCTGACCGGAAGCAAGGACTTGGTGGTGGACGTGCACAAGATTTCATCTATGCCCACCAATGTCGAGTGGGGTGATGCCTCGTCTTCTAAGGTATTGGGTCTTGGCAAGGTTGACATTTCTCATGATCTCACGATCGAGAAAGTCATGCTTGTTGAGTCCCTTGCATACAATTTACTTTCCGTTCGCCAACTTGCACTCATGGGCTTTGCCACTTTCTTTGATATTGATACCGTGGCCCTCTTGTGGAGCAAGACTCTGAAAGTAGCCTTTGTTGGGCATGTCGAGAACGGTCTTTATGTGATTAACTTTTCGGAGCGACCCACTAAGACCGCGACATGCCTAATGGCTAAAGTTGACGTGGCTTGGCTTTGGCATCGCCGTTTAGCCCATGTCAATATGAGATCTTTGCAAAGTATTCTCAAGGGGGACCATGTCCGTGGACTAACAAATGTTAGTTTTGCCAAAGATCGTGCTTGCAGTGCTTGTATCGAAGGAAGGCTACATGAGAAGGCTCACCCTCCCACGACTATCATCTACTCGAAGAGGCCCTTGGAGCTCCTTCACTTGGATCTCTTTGGACCTCCATCCTTTGATAGTCTTGGGGTTAGAAAGTATTGCTTGGTGATTATGGATGATTATTCAAGATACACTTGGGTATATTTCTTCAAGAGGAAGAGCGAGACCCAACAAACCGTCATCGACTTTGCAAATGAAGCTCAACGCCAACACAATGCAAAGATCTTGACGATAAGAAGTGACAACGGCACCGAGTTCAAGAACTACACCTTGGATGAGTTTCTTAGTGATGAGGGGATCAAGCATCAATATTCCGCTCCTTACACCACTCAACAAAATGGTGTAGCAGAGAGGAAGAACCGGACATTGATGGATGCAGCAAGGACCATGATGGCGGAGTTCAAGTCTCCGTACAACTTTTGGGCCGAAGCCATCAACACCGCTTGTCATGCATCCAAACAGCTGTATCTCCGCAAAGGCTTGAACAAGACTCCATATGGGATACTCACCGGTAACAAGCCTAACCTCAAGTACTTCCGGGTGTTCGGGTGTAAGTGTTTCATTCTCAAGAAAGGTGTTCGTTTATCTAAATTTGAGGCTAGAGCTCATGAGGGCATATTTGTTGGTTATGCTACAAACTCTCATGCTTACCGTGTCCTCAACAAGTCCACCAGACTCATTGAGGAGATGTGTAACATGGAGTTTGATGAGAATAACGGATCCCAAGTGGAGCAAAGTGGTACTTGTGATGTAGGTGATGAAATTCCTCCCCAAGCCATAAGAAGAATGGGTGTTGGTCACATCCTACCCATTGAGGAACCCCTTGTGGCTGAAGGAGAAGGACAATGTTCCACTCAAGTGGAACCATCACCAACCCAAGACCCACACGCTTCCA
Organism: Thinopyrum elongatum; assembly: GCA_011799875.1. Classification (NCBI taxonomy): domain Eukaryota; kingdom Viridiplantae; phylum Streptophyta; class Magnoliopsida; order Poales; family Poaceae; genus Thinopyrum; species Thinopyrum elongatum. The sequence goes on along the minus strand of CM022303.1, from coordinate 739,095,920 downwards.
AAGAACAAAGTGAAGGCCCTCAACCAAATGAACAAGATCAAGGGCAAGATCAACCTCAAAATGGTGGTGAACCACCAAATCATGCCCAAGGTCAAGTTTTTACCACCGAGCAAGTTCAAGATCAAGAGCAAGCTCAAGATCAAGATCAAGCTCATATCGACGCTCACAATGATCAAATTACCGCTTCTCAACTCTCTCTCGAGGAGGAATTGGAGCGTCGTGCCGCTAAGATTGCATCCAAGCTCACTACCAAAGATCATCTTATGAAGAATGTGCTTGGAAGCTTGAGAAAGGGGGTGAGCACTCATAGACAATTAGCAAACTATTGTGAACATCACGCGTTTGTTTCTTGTGTTGAACCCCAAAAGGTCTATGAGGCGCTCGAGGATCCGGATTGGCTCAATGCCATGCATGAAGAACTCAACAACTTCGAGCACAACAAGGTGTGGAGATTGGTGCCTAGGCCAACGGGGAACCATAATGTCATTGGAACCAAGTGGATATTCAAGAACAAGCAAGATGCTCATGGAATTATCATTCGCAACAAGGCTCGTTTGGTGGCACAAGGCTACTCCCAAGTTGAGGGTATCGACTACGGTGAAACCTTTGCTCCCATTGCTCGCCTTGAATCTATTCGTTTGTTGATTGCTTATGCTTCTCATCATAACTTCAAGTTGCAACAAATGGATGTGAAGAATGCTTTTCTTAATGGTCCTATTAATGAGTTGGTGTATGTCAAACAACCCCCGGGGTTAAAGGATCCCTATTTCCCCGATCATGTGTACCAACTCGATAAGGCACTCTATGGCCTTAAACAAGCCCCACGTGCGTGGTATGAGCACCTTACCGAGTTGTTGCAAGATCGTGGGTTTGAAATTGGGAAAATCGACCCCACTCTTTTTCCTAAGAAGGTCAAAGGGGAGTTGTTTGTATGCCAACTATATGTTGATGATATTATCTTTGGTTCCCCTAACAAAGCTTTCAATGAGGAATTTGCCGCTCTCATGACCTCAAAGTTCAAGATGTCCATGATGGGAGAGTTGAAGTTCTTTCTCGGGTTCGAAATCAAGCAAAGAAGAGAAGGAACCTTCATCAACCAAGCCAAATACACTCAAGACATGCTCAAGAGATTCAAGCTCAGTGATGTCAAGCCGGCTTCCACTCCAATGCCCGTCAAATGCCAACTTGACATAGATCCCAATGGTAAAGCGGTCGATCAAAAGGTATATCATTCCATGATTGGCTCCTTGCTTTACCTTTGTGCATCTAGACCGGATATCATGTTGAGTGTGGGAATTTGTGCACGGTTTCAAGCCGCACCTAAGAAAAGCCACTATGTGGCGGTCAAACGAGTCTTTCGATATTTGGCTCATACCCCAAACTTTGGCATATGGTACCCAAGAGGAGCAAACTTCAACCTTGTGGGCTTTTCGGACTCGGATTGGGCGGGAGAAAAAGTGGATAGGAAGTCAACTTCCGGAGGGTGCCAATTTCTTGGTTGCTCTTTGGTGAGTTGGTCTTCTAAAAAGCAAAGTTGTGTGTCTCTCTCGTCCACCGAAGCGGAGTATGTGGCCGCCGGTAGTTGTTGTGCTCAACTTCTTTGGATGAGGCAAACTTTAAAGGATTACGGTGTCACTTGTGACGAAGTGCCTCTTTGGTGTGACAATGAAAGTGCCATCATGATCTCTCTCAACCCGGTGCAACACTTCAAGACGAAGCATATTGAGATTCGGTATCACTTCATCCGGGATCACATTAGGCGAGGGGAGATCCAGCTCAAATATGTCAACACTCATCATAACCTTGCAGATATCTTCACGAAGTCCTTGGATGAAGCAAGATTTTGCGAGTTAAGGCATGAGCTAAATATCATTGATTTGAGCAATGTGGCTTGAACCCTTGCACACCCCACCATACTCATCTTGATGTCTTGTTTAGGTGTAGGCATGGACATAGGGGGAGTGTTGTTCTCTCAATGAACTCTCCCTCCCCCATTATGCATAAATTGATCAACTCTTTCACATTAGCCATTTTTTATGGTACTTGTGCTTCAAAGACGAGTTTTGGTCATGGGCCCAAGGATAATTCTTCGCGGTGCCATACCAATTGACTCAAACATAGGTGGCTTCGGCCACCGCCCTCTCCTCTAGAGAGGTTTTGGATTGTGCTTGTTGTCTTTTGCCTTCTTGTTGAGCTGTGGTTGTGCTTGGTTTGCCTCGTGTGTATGCCTGTTTGCCTGTCCGGTCGCTTGAAGGTTGCTTTGCAAAGACCGTGTTTCTCTGTTTTGTCGAAACATGCACCTTCTTGGGTTTACGGTACTACCGTGGCAAGCCACGGTACTACCACAGGAGATGGGCTACTCTGTGTTCGCACAGGACCATCCGCGGCACAGTACTACCGCTTCCATCGCGGCAGTAATTTTTTTAATGCCACTGTAAGAGCGGTACTACCGCCCTGTGTGCGGTACTTCCGCCAGGGCGCTACTACCGCGATGACCCACGGTACTACCGCACCGTCGCGAGAGGGTGGGGGTCAAGAGCGGGCAGGGGGAGTTCCAACTCCCCCATACCCAACCTCGTCTCGTCTCTCTCTCTCCAGCCCAAGAACGGTGCCGGAGGACCTCACCGGATCTCCGACTCCGGCCTCTCTCCTCGCATTCTGTCCGGTGGGATCCATCCCCACCTCGCCCTCTTGCCATGGAACAAGGTTTCTCCCCAAATCCCTCTCTTTTTGCCTCGTAGTTTTGCTTTTAGGTTTTGGGGAGATGCATGTTGTTCTTGACATTTGTGGCCAAATCTTTGCAAGAGGAGGATGTAGGAGAGTAGTAGTGCAGTAGAGATGCTATTTGGTATGTTGCCACATGGTAATTTTGATCAACCGTAGTACATATCCAATGTTGCGGATGTGCCTAGATCCGTTCTGTGCTGTTTTGTATCCATGCGGTACTACCGCGCACTCCGTGTGGTACTACCGCTCTGGCTGCATCCGCCTCGTGCGGTACTACCATTCCTCGGGAGCGGTACTACCGGTCGTAGCGCGGAAGTAAAATTTTACTTCCGCTCTAGGCGCGGTACTACCGTGCCATCCAGGCGTAGTACTACCGCGGCTAGAGCGGATGTAAACATTTATTTCCGCTTAGTGGTGAGGTACTACCGTTGACATCTAAACTACCTTGGTGCGACTACCCAATCTTATTTCTACGTGTTTCGTTTGTTTCGGCTTTGGTCTTTGCATTGATCCTTCTCGTCCTTGTCGTGTGTTTGTGTTTTGTGTCATAGGTGGTGGCTCTAATGTCCGTCGCTCGAATCCCAGCTGCGACACAAGCTCCAAGCGGCTTCGCAACCAAGAAGCACCCGAGGGCTCCACCCCCAAGCAACGTCAAGTCCACAGCTAGCAAGTTTAAGGAGCCAAATATGGGCATGGATGAGATGCCTCTAGCCGAGTTCATCACTCGAAGGAGGCTCAACCCCTATGTGAAGCCTCGTGAGACTGTCAAAGGGAATGAGTTGTTCTGGACCAAGCAGCAAAATCTCATTTACATCGATGTCATCAAGTCCAAGCACAACATATATGTTCCTATGCAGTGGATTGATATGACTCATCTGAGGAAGGACCGGGCGTACTTTGGTGAGGCCTTGGACTTGGTGGAGCAGTTTGGCATTGAAGATTTCATCACTTTCCACATGGACTTTGACCCGGAGCTCGTGGCACAGTTCTTTGCTTCCGTCCACTTCCACACGGATGGGGAGCGGACTATGACTTGGATGACTAATGGGAGGAGGATGTCTGCTACTTGGAAGGAATTCATGGAGATGCTGCATGTCCGTGATGAGGGGCTCGATGTGCCCGTTGGTGTCCGTCCACACGCCAAACCTAAGTCCGCCAACAAGAACAAGCTTCAACCGTTCCTTGTGGAGAAGAGGTTGGCAAATGGCTCGCAGTCATGGGTGCTCAATCCCTTCCTGGACGTCATGCATCGGATCTTCCGCAACACGCTCTTTCTGCGCGTTGGCAACAAGGATAAGGTGCATGCTTATCTCGTGGATATGATGCTTCTTTGTGAGGAGGCGCACCGTCAAATTACCTAGCCACTGGACATCTCTCATATCATGTGGGTTGAGCTTCGGTTTGCGGTCTACAATCGCAAGGTGCCCATCTATGGCCCATATCTGTACCTCTTGATCTCGAGGATGTGGGAGAAGCTCTTTCCGACTGAAGACTTCTCTGCTCCCAACTTGGTTTGCCATGAGAGTATCAAGCTGCGCCAGAAGAACAAGTGGGCCAATACCACTACAAGGGCTGAGGCTGCTAGGATGGATGTTGATGAGGATGAGGCTGAGGAGGAGGAGGCTGAGGATAGCTCTGCTGGGTATGCTCCTCCATCTACTGAGCCCTCTTGGGCTAACAGGCTGAAGGCAAAGATGAAGGCTCTGTTCTGCATGCAGGCCAAGGGGCAGTACAAGACCCATGTTGCTCAGAAGGAGAGTCGCCAGCGCGACAAGAGGATCTTGAGGACGTTCGGTGAGCACGTGTCGAGCGGGTCAGAGAAGAACATCACTCCTGAGGCTGACTGGATGGCGAAGCAAGGCTATCAGTGGACTGAGTCAGAGGAGGAGTGCCCTCCCGCTGCCGAGACCGATGAGGAGATTGTTGGGTGATCACTGCTGAGGGAGCTATCACCTGTGTCGTAGGTGTCCTCTCTGCCTTTTTGGTGTCTCGATGCCAAAGGGGGAGAGGGTGTAGGATTTGCGAGTCTTTCGTCTTGTGTCGTTTTGCTTTCGTTGATCTCTCGTTTTGCTTTGGTTTGTGGTTGTGTTTGTGTGAGTCCAGGAGTCTTTCATATGGTGTGAGACATATGCACTCTAGCTTATCTTATCTTATTGTCTAGTATGTTTAGTAGCTTGTGAGCTTGTGCTATCATGTGCCATTTACCTCTTGCTCTCGCACTCTACCTTGCATCCATGCTTAGTGTAGTTTATTTTGTTGTAAGGATTGACTTGTCTATCAAATATAGGGGGAGTGTTGATCCTAGTATGTGTGCCGTGCAGTCCAAAGCATATCGATAGAGTGCACACATCTAGGGGGAGCTTGTCTATATTTTATAGATGTTGAGTTTGCTTATGTTCATTTTATATCCTTATGTGCAAATCCGTATTGTCATCAATCCACCAAAAAGGGGGAGATTGTAAGGGCATATTTTTCCCTATGTGGTTTTGGTGATTGATGACAATGCTTTTGCGGACTAATCGTGTGCATTGAGCATTTCAGATATCTCATGTATAGACACACGACGATTCGGTGCCCCTCGGAGCCTAGTGGAGATGGCGTTTCTCTATGTTTTTTTTGATGGATTTGAGTCATAGGAAAGCCGTACTATTAAGAGGGGGTCCGCGTCGGAAAGGTTAGGGTGGAATCAACACGTTCACGTCTATTCCTTTGCACCTCGTTTCCTTTGTTCCTTTGGAGCACCGACCGGTTATCCGTGTCTTTGCAAAATGAAGGACTCCAAGTGGTATTTGTGCTGTGGCATGCGGTAGTACTGCTCCACGGAGCAGTAGTACCGGACAGGGAAGCGGTAGTACCGCAAAGTCTTGCGGTAGTACCGCTCCTCTGGCGCGGTAGTACCGTGACGTCTGGCCTAGCACAACTACTCGCGCGGAAGTAGGGGCGGATGTAATTTTTTACATCCGCGCCCTATGTGGTAGTACCGCTCCATGGATGCGGTAGTACCGTGTCGGATTTTTGCACAGATCAAAACTCAGCGGAAGTAGCCACAGATGTAATTTTATTCATCCGTGCCTTCCCAGCCTAGTCGAACCCTGCCTTACGGTAGTACCGCAAGGTCGCACGGTAGTACCGCTCCGGCGGTTCTACCGCTCGTTGCGTCAACGCAACAGGGCTTCGTCTGGCCTCTGCCGTGGGTGCGGTAGTACCGCACAGGCTGGCGGGAGTACCGCATGTCTGGTGTGGTAGTACCGCATGTCGCGGGCTGGTTAAGTGGGTTACGGTTGTATTTGTCTTCTTACTATATAAGGGGAGTCTTCTTCTCCGAGTCCACTACCTCTACTCCCTTAAGCTCCATTGTTGCTCCAAGCTTCATTTTCGCCCGATCTCTTTTCCTAGCCAATCAAACTTGTTGATTTTCTAGGGATTGGTTGAGAAGGCCCCGATCCCCACTTCCACCAAGAGAAATTTGATTCCCCCCATTAATCCCTTCCAGATCTTGTTACTCTTGGGTGTTTGAGCACCCTAGACGGTTGAGGTCACCTCGGAGCCATATTCCATTGTGGTGAAGCTCTGTGGTTTCATTGGGAGCCTCCAATTCGGTTGTGGAGAGAGCCCCAACCTTGTTTGTAAAGGTTCGGTCGCCGCCTTCAAGGGAACCAATAGTGGAATCACGGCATCTCGCATTGTGTGAGGGCGTGAGGAGAATACGGTGGCCCTAGTGGCTTCTTGGGGAGCATTGTGCCTCCACACCGCTCCAACGGAGACGTACTTCCTCTCAAAGGGAAGGAACTTCGGTAACACATCCTCATCTCCACCGGCTCCACTTTTGGTTATCTCTTACATTTACTTGTGCAAGCTTCTTTGTGTGTTTTATTCCTTGCTTGCTTGTATGCTTGTTGTTGTTGCATCATATAGGTTGCTCACCTAATTGCATTTCTAGACAACCTACTTTGATGCAAAGTTTGATTTGGTAAAGAAAAGCTAAAAATTGTTAGTTGCCTATTCACCCCCCCTCTAGTCAACTATATCGATCCTTTCAGACGCCCTTGAAGAGGGTATCCATCTTCTCAAAAAGCTTCCTGCTATGAAGGATTAAGATCGCCCTCAGGCTTGCCCTTAGTGTGGGGGAACATAGTAATTTCAAAAAATTTCATACGCACACACAGGATCATGGTGATGCATAGCAACGAGAGGGGAGAGTGTGTCCCCTTACCCTCGTAGACCGAAAGCGGAAGCATTAGCACAACGCGGTTGATGTAGTCGTACGTCTTCACGATCCGACCGATCCAAGTACCGAACGCACGGCACCTCCGAGTTCAGCACATGTTCAACTCGATGACGTCCCGCGAGCTCCGATCCAGCAAAGCTTCACAGGAGAGTTTCGTCAGCACGACGGCGTGGTGACGGTGATGATGATGCTACCGACGCAGGGCTTCGCCTAAGCACCGCTACGATATGATCGAGGTGGATTATGGTGGAGGGGGGCACCGCACACGGCTAAGAGATCAATGATCAATTGTTGTGTCTATGGGGTGCCCCCTGGCCACGTATATAAAGGAGTGGAGGAGGGGAGAGGGCCGGCCTAGCTATGGCGCGCCCTGGAGGAGTCCTACTCCCACCGGGAGTAGGATTCCCCCCCTTCCAAGTAGTAGGAGTAGGAGAGAAGGAACGGGAAGAGAGAAGAGAAGGAAGGAGGGGGCGCAGCCCCTCCCCCTACTCCAATTCGGACTAGGCCTTGGGGGGGCACGCGGCCTGCCTCTCTCTCCCCTAAAGCCCAATAAGGCCCATATACTTCTTCCCCGTATTCCCGTAACTCCCCGGTACTCCGAAAAATACCCGGACCACTTGGAACCTTTCCGATGTCCGAATATAGTCATCCAATATATCGATCTTTACCTCTCGACCATTTCGAGACTCCTCGTCATGTCCCCGATCTCATCCGGGACTCCGAACTACCTTCGGTACATCAAAACACATAAACTCATAATACAAATCGAGAACTTTAAGCGTGCGGACCCTACGGGTTCGAGAACTATGTAGACATGACCGAGACACGTCTCTGGTCAATAACCAATAGCGGAACCTGGATGCTCATATTGGTTCCGACATATTCTACGAAGATCTTTATCGGTCAAACCGCATAACAACATACGTTGTTCCCTTTGTCATCGGTATGTTACTTGCCCGAGATTCGATCGTCGGTATCTTAATACCTAGCTCAATCTTCTTACTGGCAAGTCTCTTTACTCGTTCCGTAATACATCATCCCGCAACTAACTCATTAGTTACAATGCTTGCAAGGCTTATAGTGATGTGCATTACCAAGTCGGCCCAGAGATACCTCTCCGACAATCGGAGTGACAAATCCTAATCTCGAAATACGCCAACTCAACAAGTACCTTCGGAGACACCTGTAGAGCACCTTTATAATCACCCAGTTACGTTGTGACGTTTGGTATCACACAAAGTGTTCCTCCGGTAAACGGGAGTTGCATAATCTCATAGTCATAGGAACATGTATAAGTCATGAAGAAAGCAATAGCAACGTACTAAACGATCAAGTGCTAAGCTAACGGAATGGGTCAAGTCAATCACATCATTCTCCTAATGATGTGATCCCATTTATCAAATGACAACTCATGTCTATGGTTAGGAAACATAACCATCTTTGATCAACGAGCTAGTCAAGTAGATGCATACTAGTGACACTCTGTTTGTCTATGTATTCACACATGTATTATGTTTCCGGTTAATACAATTCTAGCATGAATAATAAACATTTATCATGAAATAAGGAAATAAATAATAACTTTATTATTGCCTCTAGGGCATATTTTCTTCAGTCTCCCACTTGCACTAGAGTCAATAATCTAGTTCACATCGCCATGTGATTTAACACCAACAGTTCACATCACCATGTGATTAATATCCATAGTTCACATTGTCATGTGACCAACACCCAAAGGGTTTACTAGAGTCAATAATCTAGTTCACATCGCCATGTGATTAACACCCAAAGAGTACTAAGGTGTGATCATGTTTTGCTTGTGAGAGAAGTTTAGTCAATGGGTCTGCCAAATTCAGATCCGTATGGATTTTGCAAATTTCTATGTCAACAATGCTCCGCACGGAGCTACTCTAGCTAATTGCTCCCACTTTCAATATGTATCCATATTGAGACTTAGAGTCATCTGGATCAGTGTCAAAACTTGTATCGACGTGACCCTTTACGACGAACCTTTTGGCACCTCCATAATCGAGAAACATATCCTTATTCCACTAAGGATAATTTTGACCGCTGTCCAGTGATCTACTCCTAGTCACTATTGTACTCCCTTGCCAAACTCAATGTAGGGTATACAATAGATCTGTTACACAGCATAGCATACTTTATAGAACCTATGACTGAGGCATAGGGAATGACTTTTCATTCTCTTTCTATTTTCTGCCGTGGTCGGGTTTTGAGTCTTCATTCAACTTCACACCTTAAAACACAGGCAAGAACTCCTTCTTTGACTGTTCCATTTTGAACTACTTCAAAAACTTTGTCAAGGTATGTACTGATTGAAAAATCTTATCAAGCGTCTTGATCCATCTCTATAGATCTTGATGCTCAATATGTAAGCAGCTTCACCGAGGTCTTTCTTTGAAAAAATCCTTTCAAATATTCCTTTATGCTTTCCAGAAAATTCTACATTATTTCTGATCAACAATATGTCATTCACATATACTTATCAGAAATGCTGTAGTGCTCCCACTCACTTTCTTGTAAATACAGGCTTCACCGCAAGTCTGTATAAAACTATATGCTTTGATCAACTCATCAAAGCGTATATTCCAACTCCAAGATGCTTGCACCAGTCCATAGATGGATCGCTGGAGCTTGCACACTTTGTTAGCATCCTTTGGATCGATAAAACCTTCAGGTTGCATCATATACAACTCTTCTTCCAGAAATCCATTCAGGAATGTAGTCTTTACATCCATTTGCCAAATTTCATAATCATAAAATGCGGCAATTGCTAACATGATTCGGACGGACTTAAGCATCGCTACGGGTGAGAAAGTTTCATCGTAGTCAACTCCTTGAACTTTGTCAACAACCTTTTTCGATAGTAACACTACTATCAGGGTCCGTCTTCCTCTTGAAGATCCATTTATTTTCTATGGCTTGCCGATCATCGGGCAAGTCAACCAAAGTCCATACTTTGTTCTCATACATGGATCCCATCTCAGATTTTATGGCCTCAAGCCATTTCGCGGAATCTGGGCTCATCATCGCTTCCTCATATTTCGTAGGTTCGTCATGGTCTAGTAACATGACTTTCAGAACAGGATTACCGTACCACTCTGGAGCGGAACGTACTCTGGTTGACCTACGAGGTTCTGTAGTAACTTGATCTGAAGTTTCATGATCATCATCATTAGCTTTCTCACTAATTGGTGTAGGCTGTTAGGGTAACGCAACAGAAAACAAAAATTTTCTGACCTACGCACCAGCCCAGGACCACTATGGAGACTGCATACAAGGTTTGATCATTTTCGTTACCGACTCGTAGCGCAGCGGAAGTAGAGTCGATGACGATCGGCGGTGCAGATCCCCGCAGCTAGGATTTACAACCTCCCAACCGCGAGGATGTACTCCCTCATCTGCCCCTCGGACAGCCCTCCAGGAGGCGGTCGAACAGTCCCCCGGACGGTGTCGCGGACAGCCCTTCGGAAGGACCTTCGAAACTCGGACGGTCACTCGGACAGCCCTTCGGGAGGACTCACAGAACTCGGACCGTCACTTGGACAGCCCTTCGGGAGGCACTCTCAAACAGCCCCTCGGGCACTAAGATCGAAACTACGACCTCTCTACAGAGTTGCACACATACGGTGTCAACTATCCGGCAGGGCTTCGCCGTCCAGAACTAGTTCCCACCGGAACCCAGACAGCCTTTCGGCTCTACGAAACTCTTTTCGTGGGAGGGAGAGAGAAGCCAGATCATTGCATGGCACTTGTATGTGAGAAGGAGTGAGTCTTTAGGCAGCCCCCTCCACCCCTATTTATAGGCCAAGCCCAAGGGTGGCTTCTCCAAGAAGCCAAGGGGAAAAATACCAAAGGACCCTCAAGGTGGCTTCTCCAAGAAGCCACCCAAAAAGCACTTTCACTATTCATGACGACATTTTTCAGCGTCCTTTCGAACTGAAAATATTTATGTGGGCTTAGAACATTTCCAGTACCCACTAAAATAATTTTCAACGTGTTCTGGAACAATTCCAGATTAGCGATTTTCATCTGCAAAAAGCATCTGAAGTGGTTCCGGCAGCTCCGGAACATTTCCGGTTTTTCTTCCAGAAAATTCCCAGAAGTTTCCAGAATGATTCTGGCACCCTCCAAGAATTATCGGGCATGTGCCAAAACCAATTTGACTTTATGGTATCCTCTGAAACAACTTTTCAGTTTCACCGGAACTCATCCGGTGACCTCTCTCTGCGGAACTTTTCCGCTGTCCGAAACTTTTCGGTGTCCGAAACTTTTTCGGTGATTTTCTCTCAGACTCCCTGTCTAGTATTCAGCAGATAGATGACCCTTAAGTGTGTGACCCTATAGGTTCGGTGAAGTATAGACATGACACAGAACCCCTTCCGATCAATGATCAACATCGGAGCCGTGGACACCCATATTGACCCCTATACCCACACGAATGAATATTCGAGTGAACCTCCAGTTGCCGTGTGCTATTCCTGTTGCTTCGCGATATGTTACAAATACCCGAGGTGAGACATGTTGGCATTCCTGTGGATCAACAACTTGTCCACTATGCTAGTTACCTCGTTACCGGTATTGTTCTCTTTTCTCGTTACTGTGTTCCGGCATCCCTGTGATCAAATCACAAAGTGTCTGGCCAGACGATGATGGATACCGTAACACTGAGAGGGCCCAGAGATATCTCTCCATCGCCGGAGGAGCAAATCCCAATCTTGAGCTATCAAGTTACTTGACACACTTTTCCATGAACCCGTAAGCCGCCGTAATAGCCACCCATTTACGGATGACGTTTAACAAACCCCAAAGTTCATGAAGCAAGCATGAAGAAACTCGATACTCTCATGGTCTGAGGAATCATGCAAACGTTAACCATCTCTGTGTTATTAACCATTAACTTGTGACGAATGTATCTCATAGCATAACATCAAACGGGTCGATTCAACACAAATGTTCTTCTAACATTTGTGCCCTCAAAGTTGCTGGCATAGACATGCCTATGATTGGGAAAACATAATCATCATGCAACACTTGAGCTAGTCTTAGAGGCATGACTAGGAATACATTTTACCGTTTATTATTCCACACGTGCACATGGGTTTTCCCCAGAGCCTTTATGGATATACGGGCTCGGGAACCACAGCAGTTATAGCATGGAACATAAACATAATTATGAGCAAGGAGATAAATAATAACATTTATTATTGCCTCTAGGGCATATCTCCTACATAGGCATCACTGGAACTGATTTCTGTGATGAACTACTTTCCAATTCAAGAGAAGGTACCACTACCTCATCAAGTTCTACTTTCCTCCCACTCACTTCTTTCGAGAGAAACTCCTTCTCTTAGAAAGGATCCATTCTTAGCAACAAATATCTTGCCTTCGGATCTGTGATAGAAGGTGTACCCAACAGTTTCTTTTGGGTATCCTATGCAGACGCACTTCTCCGATTTGGGTTCGAGCTTATCAGGCTGAAGCTTTTTCACATAAGCATCGCAGCCCCAAACTTTAAGAAACGACAGCTTAGGTTTCTTGCCAAACCACAGTTTATACGGTGTCGTCTCAACGGATTTAGATGGTGCCCTATTAAACGTGAATGCAGCTGTCTCTAATGCATAACCCCAAAACGATAGTGGTAAATCGGTAAGAGACATCATAGATCGCACCATATCTAATAAAGTACGGTTACGACGTTCGGACACACCATTACGCTGTGGTGTTCCAGGTGGCATGAGTTGCGAAACTATTCCACATTTTAAATGAAGACCTAACTCGTAACTCAAATATTTGCCTCCGCGATCAGATCGTAGAAACTTTATTTTCTTGTTACGATGATTTTCTACTTCACTCTGAAATTCTTTGAACTTTTCAAACGTTTAAGACTTGTGTTTCATTAAGTAGATATACCCATATCTGCTCAAATCATCTGTGAAGGTCAGAAAATAATGATACCCGCCGCGAGCCTCAATACTCATCGGACCGAATACATCGGTATGTATTATTTCCAATAAGTCCGTAGCTCGCTCCATTGTTCCGGAGAACGGAGTTTTAGTCATCTTGCCCATGAGGCATGGTTCGCAAGCATCAAATGATTCATAATCAAGTGATTCCAAAAGTCCATCAGTATGGAGTTTCTTCATGCGCTTTACACCAATATGACCTAAACTGCAGTGCCACAAATAAGTTGCACTATCATTACTAACTTTGCATCTTTTGGTTTCAATATTATGAATATGTGTATCACTACGATCGAGATTCAATAAAACATTTACATTGGGTGTATGACCATAGAAGGTTTTTATTCATGTAAACAGAACAACAATTATTCTCTGACTTAAATGAATAACCGTATTGCAATAAACATGATCCAATCATATTCATGCTCAACGCAAACACCAAATAACATTTATTTTGCAATAAACATGATCCAATCATATTCATGCTCAACGCAAACACCAAATAACATTTATTTAGGTTCAACACTAATCCCGAAAATAGAGGGAGTGTGCGATGGTGATCTTATCAACCTTGGAATCACTTCCAACACACATCGTCACCTCGTCATTAACTAGTCTCTGTTCATTTTGCAACTCCTGTTTCGAGTTACTAATGTTAGCAACTGAACCAGTATCAAATACCCAGGGGCTACTATGAACACTAGTAAAATACACATCAATAACACGTATATCAAATATACTTTTGTTCACTTTGCCATCCTTCTTATCCGCCAAATACTTGGGGCAGTTCCACTTCCAGTGACCAGTCCCTTTGCAGTAGAAGCACTCAGTTTCAGGCTTAGGTCCAGACTTGGGCTTCTTCCCGGGAGTAGCAACTTGCTTGCTATTCTTCTTAAAGTTCCCCTTCTTTCCTTTGCCCTTTTATTGAAACTAGTGGTCTTGTTAACCATCAACACTTGATGCTCTTTCTTGATTTCTACCTTCGTTGATTTCAGCATCACGAAGAGCTCGGGAATCGTTTTTGTTATCCCTTGCATATTATAGTTCATCACGAAGTTCCAGTAACTTGGTGATAGTGACTAGAGAATTCTGTCAATTACTATCTTATCCGGAAGATCAACTCCCACTTGATTCAAGCAACTGTAGTACTCAGACATTCTGAGCACATGCTCACTGATTGAGCTATTCTCCTCCATCTTGTAGGCAAAGTACTTGCCAGAGGTCTCATACCTCTCGACACGGGCATGAGTCTGAAATACCAATTTCATCTCTTTGGAACATCTCATATGCTCCGTGGCGTTCAAAACGTTTTTGAAGTCCCGATTCTAAGCCGTAAATCATGGCGCACTAAACTATCAAGTAGCCATCACATCGAGCTTGCTAAACGTTCATAACGTTTGCATCTGCTCCTGCAATAGGTCTGTCACCTAGCGGTGCATCAAGGACATAATTCTTCTGTGCAGCAATGAGGATAATCCTCAGATCACGGAACCAGTCCGCATCATTGCTACTATCATCTTTCAACTTAGTTTTCTCTAGGAACATATCAAAAATAAAACAGGGGAGCTATACGCGAGCTATTGATCTACAACATAATTTGCAAATACTACCAGGACTAAGTTCATGATAAATTAAAGTTCAATTAATCATATTACTGAAGAACTCCCACTTAGATAGACATCTCTCTAATCATCTAAGTGATAACGTGATCCAAATCAACTAAACCATAACCGATCATCACGTGAAATGCAGTAGTTTTCAATGGTGAACATCACTATGTTGATCATATCTACTATATGATTCACGCTCGACCTTTCGGTCTCAGTGTTCCGAGGCCATATCTGCATATGCTAGGCTCGTCAAGTTTAACCCGAGTATTCTGCGTGTGCAAAACTGGCTTGCACCCGTTGTAGATGAACGTTGAGCTTATCACACCCGACCATCACGTGGTGTCTCGGCACGACGAACTTTGGCAACGGTGCATACTCAGGGAGAACACTTTTACCTTGAAATTTAGTGAGAGATCATCTTATAATGCTACCGTCAAACAAAGCAAAATAAGATGCATAAAGGATAAACATCACATGCAATCAATATAAGTGATATGATATGGCCATCATCATCTTGTGCTTGTGATCTCCATCTCCGAAGCACCGTCATGATCACCATCGTCACTGGCGCGACACCTTGATCTCCATCGTAGCATCGTTGTCGTCTCGCCAACTATTGCTTCTACGACTATCGCTATCGCTTAGTGATAAAGTAAAGCAATTACAGGGCGATTGCATTGCATACAATAAAGCGACAACCATATGGCTCCTGCCAGTTACCGATAACTCAGTTACAAAACATGATCATCTCATACAATAAAATATAGCATCATGTCTTGACCATATCACATCACAACATGCTCTGCAAAAACAAGTTAGACGTCCTCTACTTTATTGTTGCAAGTTGTACGTGGCTGCTACGGGCTGAGCAAGAACCGTTCTTACCTACGCATCAAAACCACAACGATAGTTCGTCAAGTTAGTGCTGTTTTAACCTTCACAAGGACCGGGCGTAGCCACACTCGGTTCAACTAAAGTTGGAGAAACTGACACCTGCTAGTCACCTGTGTGCAAAGCACCGCGGTAAAACCAGTCTCGCATAAGCGTACGCGTAATGTTTGTCCGGGCCGCTTCATCCAACAATACCGCCGAACCAAAGTGTGACATGCTGGTAAGCAGTATGACTTGTATCGCCCACAACTCACTTGTGTTCTACTCGTGCATATAACATCTACGCATAAAACCTGGCTCGGATGCCACTGTTGGGGAACGTAGTAATTTCACAAAAATTCCTACGCACACACAGGATCATGGTGATGCATAGCAACGAGAGGGGAGAGTGTGTCCACGTACCCTCGTAGACCGAAAGCGGAAGCGTTAGCACAACGCGGTTGATGTAGTCGTACGTCTTCAAGTACCGATCCAAGTACCGAACGCACGGCACCTCCGAGTTCAGAACATGTTCAACTCGATGACGTCCCACGAGCTCCGATCCAGCAAAGCTTCACAGGAGAGTTTCGTCAGCACGACGGCGTGGTGACGGTGATGATGATGCTACCGACGCAGGGCTTCGCCTAAGCACCGCTACGATATCATCGAGGTGGATTATGGTGGAGGGGGGCACCGCACATGGCTAAGAGATCAATGATCAATTGTTGTGTCTATGGGGTGCCCCCTGGCCATGTATATAAAGGAGTGGAGGAGGGGAGAGGGCCGGCCTAGCTATGGCGCGCCCTGGAGGAGTCCTACTCCCACCGGGAGTAGGATTCGCCCCCTTCCAAGTAGTAGGAGTAGGAGAGAAGGAAGGGGAAGAGAGAAGAGAAGGAAGGAGGGGGCGCAACCCCTCCCCCTAGTCCAATTCGGACTAGGCCTTGGCGGGGCGCGCGGCCTGCCTCTCTCTCTCCCCTAAAGCCCAATAAGGCCCATATACTTCTTCCCCGTATTCCCGTAACTCCCCAGTACTCCGAAAAATACCCGAACCACTCGGAACCTTTCCGATGTACGAATATAGTCGTCCAATATATCGATCTTTACGTCTCGACCATTTCGAGACTCCTCGTCATGTCCCCGATCTCATCCGGGACTCTGAACTACCTTCGGTACATCAAAACACATAAACTCATAATACAAATTGTCACAGAACTTTAAGCGTGCGGACCCTACGGGTTCGAGAACTATGTAGACATGACCGAGACACGTCTCCGGTCAATAACCAATAGCGGAACCTGGATGCTCATATTGGTTCCTACATATTCTACGAAGATCTTTATTGGTCAAACCGCATAACAACATACGTTGTTCCCTTTGTCATCGGTATGTTACTTGCCCGAGATTCGATCGTTGGTATCTCAATACCTAGCTCAATCTCGTTACCGGCAAGTCTCTTTACTCGTTCCGTAATACATCATCCCGCAACTAACTCATTAGTTACAATGCTTGCAAGGCTTATAGTGATGTGCATTACCGAGTGGGCCCAGAGATACCTCTCCGACAATCGGAGTGACAAATCCTAATCTCGAAATACGCCAACTCAACAAGTACCTTCGGAGACACCTGTAGAGCACCTTTATAATCACCCAGTTACGTTGAGACGTTTGGTAGCACACAAAGTGTTCCTCCGGTAAACGGGAGTTGCATAATCTCATAGTCATAGGATAATGTATAAGTCATGAAGAAAGCAATAGCAATGTACTAAATGATCAAGTGCTAAGCTAACGGAATGGGTCAAGTCAATCACATCATTCTCCTAATGATGTGATCCCATTTATCAAATGACAACTCATGTCTATGGTTAGGAAACATAACCATCTTTGATCAACGAGCTAGTCAAGTAGATGCATACTAGTGACACTCTGTTTGTCTATGTATTCACACATGTATTTTGTTTCCGGTTAATACAATTCTAGCATGAATAATAAACATTTATCATGAAATAAGGAAATAAATAATAACTTTATTATTGCCTCTAGGGCATATTTCCTTCACTTAGTGGCGTCATAGCAGTACATGGTCCGAAACCAGTAGACTACTCTCGTGCGCCACCTCTTATATTGCAACCATCTTAAACGTAGGCGGCTTCAAATGCGCAGCAGAACCACTCAGAGTAAATTGCCTATAATCAGGTTTTTGGAGTGTTGAATATATGAGCAAATTACTACGAGATTTAATCCGAATAAACATAAAATAAATCATGATGGCAATAATAGAGATTGGACTAATCATGCGGATAGCATAGTAGATGAACAGATGCAATCTAAGGCACAGACTAGAAACATGAATTTTACCACGGTCTCAAACAAGGAGGACAGAATCACATAAGGTGCAACGGGAGCAGAACCGTTGGCGTTGGTGTTGTCGCCCATGTCGTTGATGAAAAGGTTGTCGAGGTCGGGGAAGAAGTCATCACGGTGTGGTTTCGGAGACCCGCGTTCCCTTCTCGCGGTGCACGCGGAAGGGGGGATGGAGAAGACTTGCGTGGCAGCGCAATGATCTGGAACGGTGCGAAACCATATGATGTGGCGGCGGCTAGGGTAGACGTCTGCCTGTCTTTATACTGTGGGTCAGGTAGGTCGTGCGAGTAAACCCCATGATCCAAAAGAATCGGAAACGGCTGAGTAAACAACGTGCATAGCTTTGTCCACGGCGTGGCGAGCGAGGAGGAGGAGCGCGCGTGTAGGTCTCCTCTTCTCATGCTCATACAAGTGGTAGAAGAGCTTACCTTATAAAGAGATCGAACTCCCGGTCGACTAGCGGGGTGGGACTATACTTTAGTCTCACTAACACCACTCATAGCCATGCATGAATGGTCCATGAGAATTTCATATTTTTAGTTGCGCTTTGGGCCAAAGGCCTACTAATAAATTCCAACAGTCCCAGCACAGTATTTAATCTAAAGGTAAATCAACACAACCCTTAATGTGTTCGCACACTAGCTTTGTCTATTTTATTTTTTTTGTAATTCCCTCTGTTGTGAATTGCATCTGCATATGAATAAAAGGCGGTAGTAGTTGCATCAAGCTCAGGAGATGAAAACAAGGAACAGGTTGTACATCGAGCACCTGGACGCCGGCGGATGCTGCACTTCTCGGCGGAGTCCACGGACGGCATCGTAAAGCTCTTGCACGCCGACGAAGGGTGCAGCTCATGTCCCCCGTGCCGGCGGAAGGGGACATGTCGGATCGAGGGAGGAAAAAGGCCACACACTGGGGAAAGGGATGTGTGCGCCAGAATGCTTGGACGAAGGGTATGTAGATGGAGTGAAGGCCAAAGGGGTCCAATGCCCCCCCCCACAACAAAAAAAAAACAAATTTAGATTTTACATAAATACATAATATGTCACACTACTTGGAACAAATTTAGCATTAAACTATAGATTAGCCACCTTTTTAATAATTCCATGGCAATCCATTTGAGAACCAAAGGCCCTCTATAGTACATACGTACTCGTTCTTTTTCTAAATTTAAGTCTTTTTAAAGATTTTAATATGAACTACATACGGATATATATATAGATATATTTTAGAGTGTAGATTCATTCATTTTACTTCGTATGTAGTTTATATTAGAATCTAGACTTGTATTTAGAAAAGAAGGGAGTATTTTGAAACTTCAGCGAGGGCAGCTTTTGCCTCGGCCTCTTTGATACTAGACCTGGGGGAGAATATCAAGTGATACCATCACTTAAATGCTACCATGATAGCAGTTTGAAAAATTCAATTTAAAACGTGTCAAAAAATTTCGAAAAAAATTATGAATGTTCATCACTTATGTGTCTACAACCCCTACAAAATTCAGATCAAAATACGAAATACACAAAGAGAAACAAAAAAAGGAAATCCAATATGAATAGCAATAAAGACAAAATGATGAATAGTGTCAAAAACAACACTATTCACATCTGGATTGCCTTTTTTTGTTTCTCTTTGTGTATTTCACATTTTGATCTGAATTTTTTAGGCAATGTACACACATATGTGATGAACATTCATAATTTTTTTCAAAAAAATTTGACACATCTAAATTAAAATTTTCAAACTGTTACCATGATAGCATTTGAGTGATGGTATCACCTGATATTCTCCCCTTGACCTGGACTGGGGGAAAATTCTGCATAGAGAGAGAGAGAGAGACGAAAATATGGCCTCCGCTCCGCTGTCCCTGGCAACTGCTCCTGTGCAGACTTGCCAGTCTCAGCTTGGAAGGTGGCATCGGTTGGCGTTTAGCTTTACAGTATCTCCGAGCAGCGGGGCCGATTTGTAGTGCTTTCATTGGGTACATCGCCGCAATATTTAAGTCCTCGGCATATTTCTTCAGAAACTGCACCGATCTCGTGACGGATTCTTTAATTGCACAAGGATGTCCTCTCGCAGATTTTTTTAATATTATTATTTTTATAACAAATTATGATAATATATAACCTAAATAAAAAATATCACTTATATGGCCCCGTCGGCCTCCATTAGGCCGAAGAGGTACTTTTCGGTCTAGCCGAAGCCGAAAAAAGCTTTTTGTCCTACCATGGACCGAGGAGTAGGGGCCTTGGGCCAAGAGCACTATTTGGGTATGTACGCATACATGCTGGCTGCTAGCACGAGTATCCACATACGTATGCATATGGATAGAAATACGTGATACACATACGTACCCACCGAGTGGTTGCATGCGTGCACTTAGGAAATGACAGGCAACCTTTGCATACATCCTCATTCTCCGAGTCCAGAAGCACCTGAAGCCAGTCTCTTCCAGTGTCCCTAAAAGATTTCTCTCTAGGCAAGCCCATTCCTTCCTCATGGCATCTCGTAGAGCCCTGCTAGCTCTTTGAATATGCATGCCATCACTGCATCCTCTCCATTGCCGCAAATACTGCTGGTCGCGTCTAGTTCAATTGTTCTCTTGAATTAATTGTTCTTTGTGGCCAGGGTATTAATTAGGAGCTACACTCCATCCAAAAATCCTAATTTTGTCACGCACCTTGGCTTTCCATATGAGATCCCAGATGCTACCTGCGATCCTCGCATCTCACGACCAACTTGAAGGGTTTGGGTGATCATTTTGGAGGGAAGAAGATGCCAATTTATAAGCACTTCCGACCGAAAAGAGCCCATTCTTCTCAGGGTGCCATACACACACTACCGAGGAGAGGACACTGTCAAGGCTGTCGATCTCATCGATAGCAGTTGTCTTCCTAGTTGCATTGCTATGTGTGAGGCTCTAACTAGATAATGTCAGTTGGGTCACTATTAAATTCCTTGTGATGTTTTGCTGAAATTACTTGGAAAGAAAGGCAATTGCTAAGAAAAACATTGTGTCCCCATTTTGTGCAGGCAATGGCTGCAAATTGATGATGAAGCACAATTTGAAAGTCGGATCGGCAAATTGTTTCTCAATTTTTTTTCTTGTGTTTGACAAAGAGAATGTTGTCTATTTTATTTTAAATAAAAGTATGTTTTCCTTGTGTTTGTGATTTTTTTCTAAATGTTGACATATTAAAAGATTGCTCACGAACTTCAAAACAATGTTCACGAGTTTCAAAAACCGTTTGCTGATACAAAAATATTCACGATTTTGTAAAGCTATGTTCGCATATTCAAAAAATGTTCATGGTTTCATGAAAAATGTTTGGGAAAACTAAAAAATGTTGACATATTGAAAAATGTTTGTGAATGTTAAAACAAATTAGCGAATAGAAAAAATGCTCACGGTTTTTTAATAAAATGTTGGCAACGCTCAAAAAATGTTTGTTAATTTCTATAAATTGTACCTAAATTTTGAAAAAAAGTCTTCAATTCTAAAGTGTTCGCTGATTGAGAAAAAAGTTCATCATGAGTTTCTGGAAAATGTTAACAATTTCAATAAAATGTTTGTGAATTTGTAAAACAATGTTCAATATTTCCAGAAAATCTTTACAATGTTCAATGTTTCATCATAAAGGCAGTCTGCCTTGTTCTTGTTGTTCAGTTGGCTTTGGTCGCACACATCCCCCTTCCCGGGCTTGTAGTTGCATTTACTCTGCCAAAGGGCCGGTTCTTATTTGCAGTCGTGGGAAGTAGTATCTGATGTTGATTGTACGTCCTATTACTCCTAGCATGTATTGCTTGCTACTTGTAATGTAATGCTAACACCTTGTAGTAACCCCTTGTCCAAGAAACGGGGTTAACGAACCAGATGCTTGCCGATGAATTTTTTTTTTGAAGAACTAAAAGAATAACACAAGCACGCGCGCAAGAAAAGGATCACGCAAGCACGTATGCCCATGAATTGCAATGGAGTAACATATATTTAAATTTAGTGAGAGCTGTCGCGTTGCACTATAAAGAAAACGCTAGTTGTTTCGTCCACCAAAACACCCAACACTGGAACAGTAGCATCCCAGTGGCAGGGAGGCACACATCATGACACCAAGGTTTGTCAGCCGCTCAATAATCGTGAAACAAGCGCGGTAAAAAATATATGGTCCACTAAAGATGCGTAAATATTTAACACATATGATGCCACCGAGTTATTTAGTGTGTGTGCGGCTTGACCTACATGTGTAATTTTTAGACCAGGGACTTAATCTCCATTCCCTCAGTTTAATGCATGGATAATTTCTTCGAGCGGTATTGGTTCATTGCGTACCATATAATTCCATTTTTTAGACCATGGATAATCTCAAAATTCCTGCATTTTAAAAACTAACTATTCAACATTAATCTCAAATTTTAATTAAATGTTGATGTTTAGAAAATTGTTCATTTTTAAAAAATGTTCTTAATTGAAAATGTGTTTGCGTTTTAATATAAAAACCAACCAAAAATGCTGAAACAACAATCGGTTTCTACAGTAGATCATCTTGACACATTGTCTTGCCGATGAGCCGACACAGTCGTGGATGCCCTTGTGCTAAAGACCAGCAATTTTACGTTGCTTGCGTCGAATAGGCGTCCCAATTGATGAAGAATTTTCCATGCACGCGGAATATGGAGCACACGCGTGTCAGTCGCTATGGATGGGATGGCCAATCTCCATGGTTCTAGCTGGCTATTTTTCTCTAAGTTTATATTGTACCTCATATAGTCATATTTGCCTTTAGAAGCATTCGCCGAGAAGCTTCTGGTATTTTTAGGAAAATAGTTTTATTTCATAATTATTTAAATAAAAAATGTAGGCAGTTTTTTAAATGTGTGTAATTTTTAAACATGGAAAATGAGAAAGTATTAAAATTGTAAAAAATGACCAACACCTTTTTAGAGAATGCTCACGCTTCACCCTGCTAAACGGTGCGACAAATATTTACCAAAATGGATTTCCCATTGTCCTTGCGCAAGCAATGTCACATCTTAAAGGTGGTGAGCGAGTATGGATGGAGATGGATGATTCCGATTCCTACTAGCCAACATAGTCGCGGCATAGATGCTGAAGGCAGAACCAACAAAATTGATCATTGCATATCAAAAGGTCAGCCAGGAATGACCAATCTCAAAAACTTTAACTAAGTCTACCCTTTTGGCTCAATGTTGTCCTCTCTCGCATTGAGCTTGGCTATGGAAACACAACCTACCTTGTGGTCTAGAAAGAAAAAAACTTATCAAGATTGTGAGCGAATACAGTTTGCAGGGTAACTGCAAAAGGCAGAGTAAACCTTTTTTTAGGAGAGGCAGAGTAAACTTTAGTGCTGAGGTGTCATATTCCTAGCTCCAAGTCTGTGGCGTCGACCTTGTCTGCTGGTGGTATCGTCTAAAGAGGTACTAATACATTGGGAGTGCCCTAAATTGCTTGGCATGAAAAATAAAACAAAAATGCTTGCTTCATGCATCAGGGCCTCTATTTCATGGGCGTGGGTTGGTGAGGCACATGGGCCGTAGCAGTAGCTAAGTTTTCCTTCTCTCTCAGAAAAAAAGTGGGAAAGTTACTCGAACAATTTTTTTTCCTTTGGCGAGAGCAGATCCGGTGCCCCGCCGCCGCCGCAAGATTGGTCTCCGGCCACGGCGGAGTGGCCGCCCTGGGGAGCACTCTCATTGCGCCTGACGGGACAGGAGCAGCGCCGGCGACCTGGCAGAGGAGGAGGGAGGCACGCGCATCGGCCTTGGAGTTGTCGGCGGAGCCAGAGGAGGCGCCGGCCTAGCCTCCCAATTCTTCGCGGCGCGGCCAATGAGCAGCGCCGGCGAAGCACGCACGGTCAGTCGCCATTTTTCCTTCCACCGGTGCAGTGGTGGTTAAATTCTTTACCTTTCCTGGCCTGATGTGTTCATTTTGATGGTATGGATCCACGCACATACAAACAGATGCCTGCCTAATTACTTACTCACTCTATTGGTTTAGTTAGCCCTCACCAATTACTCACTATATTCGTTTACTTTTGCCTGACCATGTTCCGTAGTGTTTAGTTCATTTTCTAGCGATTCTAGCACCTACAGTAGATTGCAAAATGTTTGTTGATACCAAAGGGGCAGACTTGGTTAATGTTCCGTCCTGCCTGCCCTGCCCAATGTTGAGATATAAACACATCTCAAGAAAGAAAAGCGCACTGCATCTGTCACTAACTAGCTGCCTAACTAATTACTCACTGAATTAGGCTTGTCTTCGTCGTCTTGGATTGATTAGTGACGCGGTTTCAGTTTCGCACCAGTTATCTAGCTACTAATGCAATCAGCAATAGCTTAAGCTGCCCTCGCAACAAATGTTGCTTAAGTAGATTAGTAGTAATCCGGATGGTCCACATGCTCCATCAAGGCCAGAGCATGCTCCATCAATACACCCAACAATTACTTAAGCAGATTAGTTCTCCGGATGGTTCACATGCTCCATCATCATGGCCAGCATAGTGCTGTGTTTAGAGTATGTTTATTTTCATGGACGTTGAACCGGATCCATAGTGCCTCACCAACCAAACACGCTCCTCTCTCTCCTGGCACGTTCCGACGGTGCACTTTTCCAGCTTTCGCGCTGCCCCACGGGTCCTCTCGTGAATGGTGCAAAGCGGTTTACACTTTACAGAACAAGCCACGTGAAAAAGGCTGGAAAGGTACACCACTGCTTATCTATGTCCTCAATGCCGAATATTAGTTTGGTAGTGACTCATTCCTTCATAAACAACGGGAAGCCCCAACGTCCTCGGTCTTCACCAGGATTATTCTCCCTCTTCCCTTGCCCCTGCAACCATACACCCTGCTATTCCCGGGGACGGAGGTGGTGTGTGTGTTGGGTGGGGGGAGGGGGGCTATGTCTAGCCGGGCGGTATGCTTGCCGGGGCTGCCGGAGTTGTCAAAACTCTGCCCCAGGAAAGAATCATGGAAGCCTTGTATAAACACTAAACAGAGTAGATATATGTATTTCAAGCTGAAAAACAGGTGTTACATAGTTGCAAATATAAATCATATTTTGTAATACAACGGTGCGACAAATATGGCGAAAATGGATTTCCCATTCACCTTGCGCAACCAATGTGACATCTTAAACCTGGTGAGCGAGCATTGGATGGATGATTCCGATTCCTACCAGCCAGCATAGTCGCGGCATATATAGATGCTGAAAGTAGAACCAACAAAATTGATCACTTATCAAAAGTTCAGCCATGAATGCAGTAGTAGTCGGGGCATAGATGCATCAGGGCCTCTATTTCATGTGCTTGGGCTCGTGAGGCACATGCACTACTAGGGAAAACCTTATACACAGAATCTTAGTAGCAGCGCGGTACAGTAAGAGGCGCTACTGCTAATTAGCAGTAGCGAGGGAAAAAAACAGGTGCTACTGCTACTGACTTAGCAGTAGCGCGGCTCGGTGGAACTATGCTGCTACTAAAATTGACCGACCGTTCCCGCCACCCTAGGTTTAGCAGCAGCGCGCTCTAGATAACCGTGCTACTGATAAAGTAATAGTAGCCGCGCGCTTCTTTTGGGTGACGCTACTGCTAATTTTGAAACTGGCCACATGGCGGGCCCCTCTTAGTAGTAGCTGAAGGAAATATGCCCTAGAGGCAATAATAAAGTTGTTATTTATATTTCCTTATATCATGATAAATGTTTATTATTCATGCTAGAATTGTATTAACCGAAAACTTGATACATGTGTGAATACATAGACAAAACATTGTGTCCCTAGTATGCCTCTACTAGACTAGCTCGTTAATCAAAGATGGTTAAGTTTCCTAACCATAGACATATGTTGTCATTTGATGAACGGGATCACATCATTAGGAAAATGATGTGATGGACAAGACCCATCCATTAGCTTAGCATAATGATCGTTAAGTTTTATTGCTATTGCTTTCTTAATGACATATACATATTCCTTTGACTATGAGATTATGCAACTCCCGGATACCGGAGGAATACCTTGTGTGCTATCAAACGTCACAACGTAACTGGGTGATTCTAAAGATGCTCTACAGGTATCTCCGAAGGTATTTGTTGGGTTGGCATAGATCAAGATTAGGATTTGTCACTCGAAGTATCTGAGAGGTATCTCTGGGCCCTCTCGGTAATACACATCATAAGAAGCCTTGCAAGCAAAGTGACTAATGAGTTAGTTACAGGATGATGTATTACGGAACGAGTAAAGAGACTTGCCGGTAACGAGATTGAACTAGGTATGAAGATACCGACGATCGAATCTCGGGTAAGTAACATACCGATGGACAAAGGGAATAACGTATGTTGTGATAACGGTTCGACCGATAAAGTTCTTCGTAGAATATGTATGAGCCAATATGGGCATCCAGGTTCCGCTATTGGTTATTGACTAGAGAGGTGTCTCAGTCATGTCTACATAGTTCTCGAACCCATATGGTCCGCACGCTTAACGTTCGTTGACGATATAGTACTATATGAGTTATGTATGTTGGTGACCGAATGTTGTTCGGAGTCCCGGATGACATCACGGACATGACGAGGATCTTCGGAATGGTCCGTAGGTAAAGATTCATATATTGGATGATATGGTTAGGCCAAGGGGTCAGGCCCACGGGACGATAAGTCGGTGCAAAAGGAGTTTTGCGGAGGCCAGGGGGCCAAACGACGGAGACCTTGGCGTCTGGCCCTGGGCCAGACGCCGAGGCCCATGGCTTCTGGGCCAGACGCCAAGGATTGTGGCGTTTGGTCTTGGAGTCCGAGTGGGACTCTTGCCTTTTGGGCAAAACCGACTTTGAGGAGGCTTTTGCCCCAAGTTTCGACCCTAGGGCTCAACATATATATATATAGAGGGGCAAGGCTAACACCAAAGATACATCAAGATTCACCAAGCCGTGTGCCGGCAACCCCGTCCCCTCTAGTTTATCCTCCATCATAGTTTCTGTAGTGCTTGGCGAAGCCCTGCGGAGATTGTTCTTCACCAACACCGTCACCACGCCGTCATGCTGCCGGAACTCATCTACTACTTCGCTCGTCTTGCTGGATCAAGAAGGCGAGGACGTCATCGAGCTGAACGTGTGCTGAACGCGGAGGTGCCGTACGTTCGGTACTTGATCGGGACGGATCGTGAAGGTGTACGACTACATCAACCGCGTTGTCAAACGCTTCCGCTTTCGGTCTACGAGGGTACGTGGACACACTCTCCCCGCTCGTTGCTATGCATCTCCTAGATAGATCATGCATTATCGTAGGAATTTTTTTGAAATTGCATGCTATGTTCCCCAACAGTGGCATCCGAGCCAGGTCTATGCGTAGATGATTTGCACGAGTAGAACACAAAGAGTTGTGGGCGATAATAGTCATACTGCTTAACACCAACGTCTTACTTTGATTCGGCGGTATTGTTGGATGAAGCGGCCCGGACCGACATTACATGATCGCGTTCATGAGACTGGTTCTACCGACGTGCTTTGGACACATGTGGCTGGCGGGTGTCTGTTTCTCCAACTTTAGTTGAATCGAGTTTGACTACGGCCGGTCCTTGTTGAAGGTTAAAACAGCACACTTGACAAAAAATCGTTGTGGTTTTGATGCGTACGTAAAAACGGTTCTTACTAGAAAGCCCGTAGCAGCCATGTAAAACTTGCAACAACAAAGTAGAGGACGTCTAACTTTTTTTTGCAGGGCATGTTGTGATGTGATATGGTCAAGACATGATGTGATACACGTTATTGTATCAGATGATCATGTTTTGTAAAAGTTATCGGCAACTGGCAGAAGCCTTATGGCTGTCGCTTTATTGTATGCAATGCAAACGCCATGTAATTGTTTTACTTTATCACTATGCGGTAGCGATAGTAGTAGAAGCAATAGTTGGCGAGACGACAACGACGCTACGATGGAGATCAAGATGTCAAGCCGGTGACGAGATCATGACGGTGCTTTGGAGATGGAGATCAAAGGCACAAGATGATGATGGCCATATCATGTCACATATTATGATTGCTTGTGATGTTTATCCTTTATGCATCTTTATTTTTCTTAGTACGACGGAAGCATTATAAGATGATCCCTCACTAAATTTCAAGGTATAAGTGTTCTCCCTGAGTATGCACCATTGCTACAGTTCTTCGTGCCGAGACACCACGTGATGATCGGGTGTGATAAGCTCTACGTTCACATACAACGGGTGCAAGTCAGTTTTGCACGTGCAGAATACTCGGGTTAAACTTAACGAGCCTAGCATATGCAAATATGGCCTCGGAACACTGGAGACCGAAAGGTCGAACGTGAATCATATAGTAGATATGATCAACATAGAGATGTTCACCATTGAAGACTAATCCATCTCACGTGATGATCGGACATGGTTTAGTTGATTTGGATCATGTAATCATTTAGATGACTCGAGGGATGTCTATCTAAGTGGGAGTTCTTAAGTAATATGATTAATTGAACTTAATTTATCATGAACTTAGTCCTGATAGTATTTGCAATCTATGTTGTAGATCAATAGCTCACGTATAGCTCCCCTGTTTTATTTTTGATATGTTCCTAGAGAAAACTAAGTTGAAAGATATTAGTAGCAATGATGCGGACTGGGTCCGTGATCGGGGGCGGCGCGTCGGGTGCGGCGACGGCGTCGATCGGGCCGGGCAGGCGGTGCGTCGTCGACGGAGAGGAAGAAACAGAGGAAGAACAGAGGGAAACTGAAATGTTTTCAAGTGTTGTATATATAGGTTGGACTTTTAGTACCGGTTGGAGCCACCAACCGGTACTAAAGGTCTATCTTGGCCAGGCCAAGCGGCGGGAAGCGCACCCCTTTAGTACCGGGTCGTGGCTCCAATCAGTACTAAAGACCCCCCCCCCTTTAGTACCGGTTGGAGCCACGACGCGGTACTAAAGGGGGTGCGCTGGCGCAGGTGCGGTGCGGCAAGTTTAGTCCCACCTCGCTAGCTGAGGGACGTCCGCACTGGTTTAAAAGCCCCGGCGCGGCTGCTGTATCGAACTCCTCTCCATAGCAGGCTTTTGAGCCTAACTCTGCCGCGCTGCACTGTGGGCCTACTGGGCCTTGCGGGCCTGCATCCTGGCCCAACCCCAGGTTGGGTTTGTAGTCGTATGCAGGCCGCTGTGGCCCAGTAGGCGGGCTTCTTTGTATTTAGTTTTTTTTCTTTTCTGATTTATTTATTTTCTTTTATTTATTTCTGAGTTATTTTTTGCTGTATTTAGAGTTTCTTTGTGAATATTTTTGCTTTAGGTACAAAAAATTACAAACTTTCTGTTAGTGCCAGTAGTTTTCAAATTTGAATAGTTTAAATTTGAATTATTTGAAATTTGTGTGAATCACTAGTTTGTGAATAACTTAACTTTAAAAATAGATTTTTCAGTGATTCTTTTTTTTATGTTTAATATTCGTGTGTTTTATCATTATATTCGTGAGTTTTCGTCCGAAACCCTTATACTTCGAAAGAGATTGTCCATTTTATACACGAAGTGCATCCAGTTTTTGCCGTAACCCTCTCAACTTTTTTGAACATGCTATGTGGGTGAAATGATGATACCACGCCAACTTTCAACCTTTTCAGAGTTCATTTGTACTGGTTTTCAATTTCAGGGTCAATTAGCTAAAAAAATTCAATAAATGCATGAAAAATAGCAAATGATGTTAGAAAGGGTTGAAAGTTGATGACGTGGCTTTGAATGGTGCATACTGAATGCACAAAAAGTCTGAAGTTGTAATACGTTAAAAAAAATGAATTGCCTGTGTAACAGATGAGTTTTCGTCCGAAAACCTGATACTTCGAAAGAGATTGTCCATTTTGTACACGAAGTGCATCCAGTTTTTGCCGTAACCCTCTCAACTTTTTTGCACATGCTATGTGGGTAAAATGATGATACCATGCCAACTTTCAACCTTTTCAGAGTTCATTTGTACTGCTTTTCAATTTCAGGGTCATTTAGCTCTAAAAAAAATCAGTAAATGAGCTGAAAAATAGCAAATGAAGTCAGAAAGGTACACATTTGTCCGAAGCACAAAAGTACATGTTTCAAATGCCAAAACACATAAACACCCTAACTATTACAAAGATTACCTACGGTTTGTCCAAAGTGGGACTTTCCAGATATACAAGTCCGGAAACTCACTAGAGAAGAAAGTGATGATAGTGAAGCCGATCACATCCCAGAGTGCGATCTTTGGGTGTGAAACTTTTTCTTCATGTGTGGCCCTTTGCGCCGTAACCATGGACAATCTTCATCATTTAACTGGATGCTCGGGTCAATATTCACTGTGAATGGAGCAATTTCATCAAACTTTTCATAATCTTCTGACATGTCTGTCTTGTCATCCACTCCCACGATGTTTCTTTTCCCTGAAAGAACTATGTGGCACTTTGACTCATCGTATGATGTATTCGCTTCCTTATCTTTTCTTTTTCTCGGCTTGGTAGACATGTACTTCACATAGAAAACCTGCGCCACATCATTGGCTAGGACGAATGGTTCGTCTGCGTACGCAAGATTGTTGAGATCCACTATTGTCATTCCGTACTGCGGGTCTTCCGTTACCCTGCCTCTTGTCATATTGACCCATTTGCACCAAAACAAAGGACCTTCAAACCACGTCCATAGTCAAGTTCCCATATGTCCTCTATCACTAGTAGAAAAAGGCCCATTTGTCCCGGTTCATAAGGCCCATTTGTCCCGGTTCGGGAACCGGGACTAAAGGGTCGGGACTAAAGCCTAACACCTTTAGTCTCGGTTCTTATACGAACCGGGACAGATGGGGCTCCACGTGGCCGCTGCGGCGAGTCCAGAGAGGAGGGCCTTTAGTCCCGGTTGGTAACACCAACCGGGACCAAAGATCATCCACGTGTCAGCAGCTCAGGAGCTGGGGTTTTTTTTTTGAAAGGGGGGGGGGGGTTTGGGGGTTTGTGGGTTAATTTAGGGGTTTCATATATTGTGTTAGCTAGCTAATAGAGAGAAGTGTCCCTCTCTTATCTCCGTGCTTGGTCGACGCTACGTACTATACGTATAGAGAGGACTCGACACGCTAGCTAGTAAGCAAAAGAAGGAAACCATTAAGTACACAAGATCGTCATGAACATATACAGAGAGAAGTGATCGACCTCCTCCTTCTCCGAGAGATTGGTCGAACAACAAGTTTTCGTATATCTATCCGATGCTACTAGCTACATATATACAATATAAGATCCCTAACATCTGATGTCAAGTTCCACAGGGTATTCTCCGGCTGGATTGATGACGTGGTCAAGAAAGAATCCAGCCAATTCCTCTTGAATTGCCTTTAAGCAATCTTGTGGTAGGAGTTCATCCCGCATCTGCCAAATCTAATTTGAAGAAGGGGGTCAATACATATATATGAATGAAACTCAACACAAATGATGGTAATAAAATAAAATTGTGAATATTATTGTTTACGCACTTCATATTGTTTTTCAGAGTAGCCCCGCTTAGAGGTCGTTGCGTTGTAGATGTACTCACAAACGTAGTATCCACAAAAATTATTCCCGCCTTCCTGCCGCAACCACTTTACGAGAAATATAGGTCAATCAAACTGATAATCAAGAATTATAAATGGTATTGATGAAACTAGCTAGAATCAATGGGAGATGCGCAGAACTAGCTAGTAGTACTTACTTTCAGGTGTGTAAATCGCAGATCCCCCGGCAGTCCCGGAACTTCTGTGGTGAACACTTTCCAAACCTTGCGAGACAAAGAAAATAATTACTTGATATCAGGAAATGAACAAAGTTGCCGATATGGTGCGATAATGATCGATTGAACTTACTTCTGGAGCATTTCAGTCATGGCCGCATACTCCTTGGGATCTTTTCATCTTGAGTCTAAGACGGTTACTAGTCCCTGCTCAAGCTTAATCTCTAGGAGAATAAAGTGGAAGCTGCGCACGCATGCATAACTCATCAATTACATTACTATAACCTCGAGTAATAATGGAAACCGAATATGCTGAAGACAGTAACACTCACTTGAAGGTGTAAGGAAAGAGTATTTTATCTTTGTTTTGATTTTTAAGCAACGATTGTAGCAAGTTGGCCTCGGTTTCTTTCGGATTATATGTAACCGTCCATTCATCTATGAGATTTGTGTTAATGGACCCAATATCATAGATTTGTGCATTTCTGCATTCGACGATCTTCAATCTGCATAATATAGTGAGGATAATTATATATACATGCAATGAAAGAGCTGAGCTATATATAGAGACTTAATTACAGAAGTATAGTACTTACAGACTGTAGCAAGTGATGATTATTTTATCGAGGTCCTTTTGATTGAAAAACTGGAAGAACTCCTCAAATGGAACAGACAACAGATCAATTCCAACGAGGTCATGCTCCTCTTTAACTCTCAGCGTCAAAATATCCTTCCCAGACTTGCAGGTGTCCATGTACCACTTATGGAATCTTCGCATCATCGTTGTTAGAGGAGGATCACCAGGTCTGACGAGAGGCTTCCCGTACTGGTATTTGTGTTCGTCCACCTCCATTGTATCAAAATGTGCATCATCGGGCAGGTAATCACCAGGATTGGTACCGGGCAGCATCCCCGGCAGATTTGCGACGATATCGCTAGACACCTTGAGCGGGGGGCACGATTGGTTTGCCTGTTCGCCGAGCTGGGGAATTTTGTTCCCACTTCTTCGTTCTTGTAACCTTTTGTCAGTTGAAGTAGTTCCCTACCGGCGCGCTCCTTCCACTGCCTTTTTAAGAGCGCGGACATGGTTGTCATCCGGTGGAGGCGGTGGCGGTCGCTTTAGGTTCTTTACAGTGCGCTTCAATTTCACCGGATCCATCTTCTCCTCCGGAGGTGGATTTTTCTTTGCAAAAAAGTCCCTCACTTGGGCTTTACAGATCTCCGCGTTTTCCTCGTCGGTCATCTCGTATGGTAACTTCTCTAGAGGCGTGAGAGTCGGACCGAATCTGTATTTAATGGCTGTCGCTTTGTTGTATGCAATGTAAACGCCATGTAATTGTTTTACTTTATCACTATGCGGTAGCGATAGTAGTAGAAGAAATAGTTGGCGAGACGACAACGACGCTACGATGGAGATCAAGATGTCAAGCCGGTGACGAGATCATGACGGTGCTTTGGAGATGGAGATCAAAGGCACAAGATGATGATGGCCATATCATGTCACATATTATGATTGCTTGTGATGTTTATCCTTTATGCATCTTTATTTTTCTTAGTACGACGGTAGCATTATAAGATGATCTCTCACTAAATTTCAAGGTATAAGTGTTCTCCCTGAGTATGCACCATTGCTACAGTTCTTCGTGCCGAGACACCACGTGATGATCGGGTGTGATAAGCTCTACGTTCACATACAACGGGTGCAAGTCAGTTTTGCACGTGCAGAATACTCGGGTTAAACTTAACGAGCCTAGCATATGCAGATATGGCCTCGGAACACTGGAGACCAAAAGGTCGAACGTGAATCATATAGTAGATATGATCAACATAGAGATGTTCACCATTGAAGACTAATCCATCTCACGTGATGATCGGACATGGTTTAGTTGATTTGGATCATGTAATCATTTAGATGACTCGAGGGATGTCTATCTAAGTGGGAGTTCTTAAGTAATATGATTAATTGAACTTAATTTATCATGAACTTAGTCCTGATAGTATTTGCAATCTATGTTGTAGATCAATAGCTCACGTATAGCTCCCCTGTTTTATTTTTGATATGTTCCTAGAGAAAACTAAGTTGAAAGATATTAGTAGCAATGATGCGGACTGGGTCCGTGATCGGGGGCAGCGCGTCGGGTGCGGCGACGGCGTCGATCGGGCCGGGCAGGCGGTGCGTCGTCGACGGAGAGGAAGAAACAGAGGAAGAACAGAGGGAAACTGAAATGTTTTCAAGTGTTGTATATATAGGTTGGACTTTTAGTACCGGTTGGAGCCACCAACCGGTACTAAAGGTCTATCTTGGCCAGGCCAAGCGGCGGGAAGCGCACCCCTTTAGTACCGGGTCGTGGCTCCAATCAGTACTAAAGACCCCCCCCCCTTTAGTACCGGTTGGAGCCACGACGCGGTACTAAAGGGGGTGCGCTGGCGCAGGTGCGGTGCGGCAAGTTTAGTCCCACCTCGCTAGCTGAGGGACGTCCGCACTGGTTTAAAAGCCCCGGCGCGGCTGCTGTATCGAACTCCTCTCCATAGCAGGCTTTTGAGCCTAACTCTGCCGCGCTGCACTGTGGGCCTACTGGGCCTTGCGGGCCTGCATCCTGGCCCAACCCCAGGTTGGGTTTGTAGTCGTATGCAGGCCGCTGTGGCCCAGTAGGCGGGCTTCTTTGTATTTAGTTTTTTTTCTTTTCTGATTTATTTATTTTCTTTTATTTATTTCTGAGTTATTTTTTGCTGTATTTAGAGTTTCTTTGTGAATATTTTTGCTTTAGGTACAAAAAATTACAAACTTTCTGTTAGTGCCAGTAGTTTTCAAATTTGAATAGTTTAAATTTGAATTATTTGAAATTTGTGTGAATCACTAGTTTGTGAATAACTTAACTTTAAAAATAGATTTTTCAGTGATTCTTTTTTTTATGTTTAATATTCGTGTGTTTTATCATTATATTCGTGAGTTTTCGTCCGAAACCCTTATACTTCGAAAGAGATTGTCCATTTTGTACACGAAGTGCATCCAGTTTTTGCCGTAACCCTCTCAACTTTTTTGAACATGCTATGTGTGTGAAATGATGATACCACGCCAACTTTCAACCTTTTCAGAGTTCATTTGTACTGGTTTTCAATTTCAGGGTCAATTAGCTCAAAAAAAATCAATAAATGCATGAAAAATAGCAAATGATGTTAGAACGGGTTGAAAGTTGATGACGTGGCTTTGAATGGTGTATACTGAATGCACAAAAAGTCTGAAGTTGTAATACGTTAAAAAAAATGAATTGCCTGTGTAACAGATGAGTTTTCGTCCGAAAACCTGATACTTCGAAAGAGATTGTCCATTTTGTACACGAAGTGCATCCAGTTTTTGCCGTAACCCTCTCAACTTTTTTGCACATGCTATGTGGGTAAAATGATGATACCATGCCAACTTTCAACCTTTTCATAGTTCATTTGTACTGCTTTTCAATTTCAGGGTCATTTAGCTCTAAAAAAATCAGTAAATGAGCTGAAAAATAGCAAATGAAGTCAGAAAGGTACACATTTGTCCGAAGCACAAAAGTACATGTTTCAAATGCCAAAACACATAAACACCCTAACTATTACAAAGATTACCTACGGTTTGTCCAAAGTGGGACTTTCCAGATATACAAGTCCGGAAACTCACTAGAGAAGAAAGTGATGACAGTGAAGCCGATCACATCCCAGAGTGCGATCTTTGGGTGTGAAACTTTTTCTTCATGTGTGGCCCTTTGCGCCGTAACCATGGACAATCTTCATCATTTAACTGGATGCTCGGGTCAATATTCACTGTGAATGGTGCAATTTCATCAAACTTTTCATAATCTTCTGACATGTCTGTCTTGTCATCCACTCCCACGATGTTTCTTTTCCCTGAAAGAACTATGTGGCACTTTGGCTCATCGTATGATGTATTTGCTTCCTTATCTTTTCTTTTTCTCGGCTTGGTAGACATGTACTTCACATAGAAAACCTGCGCCACATCATTGGCTAGGACGAATGGTTCGTCTGCGTACGCAAGATTGTTGAGATCCACTGTTGTCATTCCGTACTGCGAGTCTTCCGTTACCCTGCCTCGTGTCATATTGACCCATTTGCACCAAAACAAAGGACCTTCAAACCACGTCCATAGTCAAGTTCCCATATGTCCTCTATCACTAGTAGAAAAAGGCTCATTTGTCCCGGTTCATAAGGCCCATTTGTCCCGGTTCGGGAACCGGGACTAAAGGGTCGGGACTAAAGCCCAACACCTTTAGTCCCGGTTCTTATACGAACCGGGACAGATGGGGCTCCACGTGGCCGCTGCGGCGAGCCCAGAGAGGAGGCCTTTAGTCCCGGTTGGTACACAACCGGGACCAAAGATCATCCACTGTCAGCAGCTCAGGAGCTGGGGTTTTTTTTTTGAAAGGGGGGGGGGGGGGGGGGGTGGGGGTTAGGGGGTTTTGTGGGTAATTTAGGGTTTCATATATTGTGTTACTAGCTAATAGAGAGAAGTGTCCTCTCTTATCTCCGTGCTTGGTCGACGCTACGTACTATACGTATAGAGAGGACTCGACACGCTAGCTAGTAAGCAAAAGAAGGAAACCATTAAGTACACAAGATCGTCATGAACATATACAGAGAGAAGTGATCGACCTCCTCCTTCTCCGAGAGATTGGTCGAACAACAAGTTTTCGTATATCTATCCGATGCTACTAGCTACATATATACAATATAAGATCCCTAACATCTGATGTCAAGTTCCACATGGTATTCTCCGGCTGGATTGATGACGTGGTCAAGAAAGAATCCAGCCAATTCCTCTTGAATTGCCTTTAAGCAATCTTGTGGTAGGAGTTCATCCCGCATCTGCCAAATCTAATTTGAAGAAGGGGGTCAATACATATATATGAATGAAACTCAACACAAATGATGGTAATAAAATAAAATTGTGAATATTATTGTTTATGCACTTCATATTGTTTTTCAGAGTAGCCCCGCTTAGAGGTCGTTGCGTTGTAGATGTACTCGCAAACGTAGTATCCACAAAAATTATTCCCGCCTTCCTGCCACAACCACTTTACGAGAAATATAGGTCAATCAAACTGATAATCAAGCATTATAAATGGTATTGATGAAACTAGCTAGAATCAATGGGAGATGCGCAGAACTAGCTAGTAGTACTTACTTTCAGGTGTGTAAATCGTAGATCCCCCGGCAGTCCCGGAACTTCTGCGGTGAACACTTTCCAAACCTTGCGAGACAAAGAAAATAATTACTTGATATCAGGAAATGAACAAAGTTGCCGATATGGTGCGATAATGATCGATTGAACTTACTTCTGGAGCATTTCAGTCATGGCCGCATACTCCTTGGGATCTTTTCATCTTGAGTCTAAGACGGTTACTAGTCCCTGCTCAAGCTTAATCTCTAGGAGAATAAAGTGGAAGCTGCGCACGCATGCATAACTCATCAATTACATTACTATAACCTCGAGTAATAATGGAAACCGAATATGCAGAAGACAGTAACACTCACTTGAAGTTGTAAGGAAAGAGTATTTTATCTTTGTTTTGATTTTTAAGCAACGATTGTAGCAAGTTGGCCTCGGTTTCTTTCGGATTATATGTAACCGTCCATTCATCTATGAGATTTGTGTTAATCAACCCAATATCATAGATTTGTGCATTTCTGCATTCGACGATCTTCAATCTGCATAATATAGTGAGGATAATTATATATACATGCAATGAAAGAGCTGAGCTATATATAGAGACTTAATTACAGAAGTATAGTACTTACAGACTGTAGCAAGTGATGATTATTTTATCGAGGTCCTTTTGATTGAAAAACTGGAAGAACTCCTCAAATGGAACAGACAACAGATCAATTCCAACGAGGTCGTGCTCCTCTTTAACTCTCGGCGTCAAAATATCCTTCCCAGACTTGCAGGTGTCCATGTACCACTTATGGAATCTTCGCATCATCGTTGTTAGAGGAGGATCACCAGGTCTGACAAGAGGCTTCCCGTACTGGTATTTGTGTTCGTCCACCTCCATTGTATCAAAATGTGCATCATCGGGCAGGTAATCACCAGGATTGGTACCGGGCAGCATCCCCGGCAGATTTGCGACGATATCGCTAGACACCTTGAGCGGGGGGCACGATTGGTTTGCCTGTTCGCCGAGCTGGGGAATTTTGTTCCCACTTCTTCGTTCTTGTAACCTTTTGTCAGTTGAAGTAGTTCCCGACCGGCGCGCTCCTTCCACTGCCTTTTTAAGAGCGCGGACATGGTTGTCATCCGGTGGAGGTGGTGGTGGTCGCTTTAGGTTCTTTACAGTGCGCTTCAATTTCACCGGATCCATCTTCTCCTCCGGAGGTGGATTTTTCTTTGCAAAAAAGTCCCTCACTTGGGCTTTACAGATCTCTGCGTTTTCCTCGTCGGTCATCTCGTATGGTAACTTCTCTAGAGGCGTGAGAGTCGGACCGAATCTGTATTACCTCCCGCCTCAGGCTATACTGCTAGACGCCGGAGCAGTCGGAGTGGCTGCGGCTGTCTTCCTTCATTGCTTACGAGGCGGAGTGCTACGACGCGCCGGAGCAGCCGGAGCGGCGGCGGCTGTCTTCCGCTGTTGCTGACGAGGCGAAGAAGGAGGCGGGCTGCTCGGACGCGCCGGCGCAGGCGGAGAAGGAGGCGGAGTGCCCTGATCACTCGCCAGAGGAGGAGGCGGAGTGCCCTCACTCGCCGGAGGAGGAGGCGGAGTGCCATGACTCGCCGGAGGAGGAGGCGGAGGCGTCCAGTTCGGAAGGTTGATGAGCTCCTTCCGCCATAGACATGGAGTCTTCAGAGCAAGACCCAGCTGAGTCTCCCCTTCACCGGTAGGGTGGTCAAGATGGAGCTCCTCAAATCCCTCCGTTATTTCATCGATCATCACAATAGCATAGCCTTGTGGAATCGGAAGGCAGTGAAAAGTTGCGCCGGGTCGAGAAGGTGCAACAGAGCCGACAGCCGCCTTGACTTTGAGGTGCTGCCATTGCGCCATAAGGTGGCAATCTTGAGCCTCCGTGATAGCATCCACGGGGTAGCTGGGAGCCGTGAAGTCAGGCTGCTGAAGGACCTCGGTGGAAGCCACGCTGCTTCTCCGCTGAGATGGAGGGGTAGCTTCTGGGGTAGCTCCGGCAGGTCGCTGGCTCTGAACTAGTAGTGCTTGTTCCTCTAGCGCTCGTACCCTTGCATTCAGCGACTGCAGTTCCGTCTGCTCCACTTTCCTCCTCCTCTCCCGGGTTTTGTAACCGCCTGCGCTGGGAAACCCAACCCTCCACGCAACGGAGCCTGCCGTGCCTCGTGTTCGTCCTGGGTGCTCAGGATTCCCGAGGGCCTGTGTGAGCTCGTCGTTCTCTCTGTCGGGAACGAACGTCCCTTCCTGTGCTGCGGCGATATACTTCTGAAGCTTCTTGACGGGTATTTCAAGTTGCTCCTTCGTCCAACGGCACTTCCCTGTTTCAGGGTCCAAGGTTCCCCCAACCCCGAAGAACCAAGTCCTTGAACGGTCTGGCCAGTTCAATGTCTCTGGTTCGACCCCATTATCAAGCAGGTCCTTCTCAGCCTTGTCCCACAACGGCCGGGCTTTGAGGTAGCCACCTGACCCCGTGCGATGGTGATACTCCTTCTTTGTAGCATTTTTCTTGTTTGTCGCTGACATCTTCTTACTCTTCTCCGATGTCTTGTGGGCCACAAATGCGGGCCAGTGATCTCTTATCTTCTCAAATCGGCCGGTGAATTCTGGAGTCTTCCCTTTGTCGACAAACGTTGATTTCAACTCATTCTTCCACCTCCTGAATAGATCTGCCATCTTCTTAAGAGCATGAGACTTGACCAATGGCTCTATAACTGGCTTATCCGGATCCTCCTCTGGCGGTAGGGTGAAATTTGCCTTCAGCGCGGTCCAAAGATCATCTTTCTGTCTATCGTTGACAAAAGACACTTGAGGGTCTTCGCTCTTAGGCTTATTCCATTGGTGGATGCTGATCGGGATCATGTCCCTAACAAGAACCCCGCACTGAGCAGAAAATGCTTCCTTGGTCCGGCTGGGTTCAATCGGTTGGCCATCGCCCTTGATTGCTGTGATCGTGAACCTTTCATCCTGGCGCAACCTTTTCTTCGGGCCTCGTCTCGTTACCGAAGTTCGGCTCGATCCGGAGGGGTAGAAAAGAAGAAAGAAGAGAGTTAATATGTGTACATACCAAAACAATTAATGCATCAATTAGCTAGACAGCACAGGCTTAATTCATATATATACCTCGCCGGACTTTGCAACAGCTCCTTCCTCCGTTTGCTCATCGGAGCCATCATAATCATGTCCTTCCACCTCCATTGTTCGATCACCGGAGCCTGCTTCACCCTCTCCTTCCAGACCATCGATGTCGTTGAGATACGACAAGATATCACCTCCGCCGAGGATTATGTCCCCCAACAACTGTTCTGCTTCGATGTCTCGGTGCTCCATAGTTTCTGCAAATATTACAACATGGCAATTAATATACAAACATGACAGATGGATATATTAGTGCAAACGTAGACCTAGCTAGATCGACGCTTCTACGGTTTGGGGTGGCCTCGACAACTCTTCTACGAACCGCCTCTCTCATGAATGTTCGACGTCCGGACCGACAAGGGATTTAACAAAATGACGCCATTCTGGATGTGCAGAAAATGGTCCATATTTTTCCTGATCTCATCTACCCTTCTATATGTCACGTTGTCTAGTGTCAAAGAATTCAAGAAAACCATGACTTCATCATTAGCCGGAAATGACAGGCGTATAATGGTACGAAGCTCTTCAAAGTTGTTTTGGAACGGAGTTCCCGATAGAATAATTCGCTTTTTGGTACAAAGTTCAGCAAGAGCCTTCCGAATATCGCTATTTGGAAGGCCTTTGCTGAAATTCGTATCAAAAGGAGAATTATTCTATCAGGAACTCCGTTCCAAAACAACTTTGAAGAGCTTCGTAGCATCATACGCCTGTTACTTCCGACTAATGATGAAGCCATGGATTTCTTCAATACTTTGACAGACAATGTGACATATAGAAGAATATATATATAGATGAGATCAGAAAAAAAATTGGATCAACTTGTGCACATCCATAATGGGGGCATTCTTGATAAATCTATATATGTCAAAATTCAATCTTTGACATATGATCAAACTTTGACATATGATCAAATGTTGCATATGTCAAAATTCAAACTTTGACATATGATCAAATGTTGCATATGCAAAATTCAAACTTTGACATATGATCAAACTTTGATATATGTCCACCGCGATATAAAATAATACATAGACTTGTTCGGGCGAGAGGGGGTTGATCGACGTCCCCCCTCATGTCGAAGTTACCGGAGTTATCTTCTAGTGGTTTGGGTGGCCTCGAGAGTTTGTCGAGTAGGGGCGGAGGGGGTAGGAGATCGACTACGATTTTTTATATATGTCCACCACGATATAAAATAATACATAGACTTGTTCGGGCGAGAGGGGGTTGATCGACGTCCCCCCTCATGTCGAAGTGAATGAACAACTCTGAATTTTTTTACATGTACTCCCGAGGGGAATTGAAGTTATCGGGGTTATGTTTATACAATAAATGGACAACTCATCTCATTTCATCTCATCTGAAAAAACATAGCACATCTAAAAAAAATACATACATACATGGAAAAAAATTGCTATGAACAAAAAAAACATCATATATGAACATTTTCTATATCCATCCATACATACATACATACATTGAAAAAAATGCTATGAACAAACACATCAGTAGTAATTATTTTTATAATGATTTGGCCTCAAAAATTTTTTTATTAGTATTTTCAAACTCTAGAATGACCCTGTTGCACTAGAACTATTTCAAATAATTCTTTTCAACTGCCACAAATTTTTTGAGAAGTCCTGTGATGCCTATAGATCATTTTTATGCAAAAACCCACTTTGGTCATTTGAAACTTTTGAGCAGTGGCAGAGCAAGGCCGAGCTCGGGGGAGCACGCGGCGAAGTTATCGGGGAGGGGGTATATCGACCCCCCCCCCACTCATGTCGAAGTTATCGGGGAGGGGGTATATCGACCCCCCCCCCTCATGTCGAAGTAATCTTGGAGGGGGTATATTGACCCCCCCCCCTCATGTCGAAGTTATCGGGGAGGGGGTATATCGACCCCCCCCCTCATGTCGAAGTTATCGGGGAGGGGGTATATCGACCCCTCCCCCTCATGTCAAAGTTATCGGGGAGGGGGTATATCGACCCCCACCCCCCTCATCATGCATATATAGCTTCCACATACATATATACATTGAAAAAAATTACATTATATATATATATGAACAAAAAAATTACATCATATATACACATATGTACATCGACCCCCACCCCCCTCATCATGAACAAAAACATGCTCTGAACAAAAAAATTAATACATTATGAACATCTACATACATATAGGCACATACATAAATATATACATTATATATATATATATGAACAAAAAATTAATCTAATAAAAAATGAAAAAAAAACAAAGACGGGGCGGCGCGACGGCTCACAGCGTGGGCGGCTGGCGACGGCGATGGCGACGGCGACGACGACGACGGCGACGGCGGGGGCGGGCCGGGGCAGGGGCTTGGGCGCGGGGCAGGGGCCGGCGCGGCGACGGCGTGGTCGGGGGCAGGGCCGCTGGGCGACGACGACGAGGTGCGGGGAGCGGGCGGCGACGGCGTCGAGGGCTCGGGGCAGGGGCGGCGCGGCGACGACGTCGAAAGGCAGGGCGACGACGGCGACGGCGACGAGGAGCAGCGCTGGGGCGTCGGGCACGAACTGGCGATGGAAATCTGAAAATTTCCTAAGTGCTGGCTTATATAGCACAGGCTTTGTCCGGTTCGTGGCACAACCGGACCAATGCCCCCCTTTAGTCCGGTTGGTGGAACCAACCGGGACTAAAGGGGTGCATTGGTACCGGTTGGTGCCACGAACCGGGACCAATGCACGCCCTTTAGTCCCGGTTGGTGCCACGAACCGGTACCAATGCACCCCTTTAGTCCCGGTTGGTGCCACCAACCGGGACAAAAAGCCTTGTGCTGCCCGTGTCGCGGCCAAAAGTTTAGTCCCACCTCGCTAGTTGAGAGAGCTCGAGAGTGGTTTATAAGCGCTGCTGCGCCCACTCTCTCGAGCTCCTCTCAACTGCAGGCTTTCGGGCCTGAACTCGCACTATGTGCCTGTGGGCCTACTGGGCCTGCTGCGGGCCTGAATCCTGGCCCATGGTTGGGTTTCTAGTCGTATACAGGCCGTGGTGGCCCAGTAGGCGGCACTTTTTTATTTTTATTTTCTTTTCTTTGTTGCTTTATTTATTTTATTTTGTTTCTACTTACAATAAAATACTTACTGTTGCTATTTTTATTTATTTTATTAAATTTTATTTTATTTTTTTTGTTTCTACTTATTTATTAAAGTTTATTTTGTTTCTACTTATTTATTTTATTTTGTTTCTATTTATTTATTTTATTTTATTTTTTGCTTTTTTTATTTTCTTTTTTGAAAATTCTTTTTCTTTTAATGTTGTGAAGAAAATATACTTTGATA
Source organism: Thinopyrum elongatum (assembly GCA_011799875.1). Classification (NCBI taxonomy): domain Eukaryota; kingdom Viridiplantae; phylum Streptophyta; class Magnoliopsida; order Poales; family Poaceae; genus Thinopyrum; species Thinopyrum elongatum. The sequence goes on along the minus strand of CM022303.1, from coordinate 739,052,808 downwards.
ATTTTAAGTAGTTGCAGAATTTTATATAATTTTAGTTTCAATAATACAAGAGGTTTAAAAAGTTTTTTAGTTGATTCCTTTAGCTATTAAAGTTTCGTTAAAGTTTTCTAGTTCATTATTTTTCTATTAGAGTTTCATCAAAGTTTTCTAGTTCATTCTTTTAGTTTATTATTTTTGCTATTAGAGTTTCATAAAAGTTGAGATGGTTACGGCAAAAACTGGATGCACTTCGTGCACAAAATGGACAATCTCTTTCGAAGTATCATGGTTTCGGACGAAAACTCATCTGTTACAAAGGGATTTTATTTTTTTGAACTTATTTGAACTCCAGACTTTTTGTGTGCTCAAAATGAACCATTCAAAGCAACATCATCAATTTTCAACCCTTTCTGACTTCATCTATTATTTTTCATGCATTTACTGATTTTTTTGAGCTAAATGACCCTAAAATTGAAAAGCACTTCAAATGAACTCTGAAGAGGTTGAAAATGAGCATGATAACATCATTTCACCCACATAGCATGTGCTAAAAAGTTGAGAGGGTTACGGTAAAAACTGGATGCACTTCATGTACAAAATGGACAATCTCTTTCGAAGTATCAGGGTTTCGGACGAAAACTCATCTGTTACAAAGGGATTTCATTTTTTGAACTTATTTGAACTCCACACTTTTTGTGTGCTCAAAATGAACCATTTAAAGCAACATCATCAATTTTCAACCCTTTCTTAGTTCATCTGTTATTTTTCATGCATTTACTGATTTTTTTGAGCTAAATGACCCTGAAATTGAAAAGCACTTCAAATGAACTCTGAAGAGGTTGAAAATTGGCATGATATCATCATTTCACCCACATAGCATGTGCTAAAAAGTTGAGAGGGTTACGGCAAAAACTGGATGCACTTCGTGTACAAAATGGACAATTTCTTTCGAAGTATCAGGGTTTCGGACAAAAACTCACCTATTACAAAGGGATTTCATTTTTTTGAACTAATTTGAACTCCAGACTTTTTGTGTGCTCAAAATGAACCATTCAAAGCCACATCATCAATTTTCAACCCTTTCTGACTTCATCTGTCTTCACTTTTTCTTCGCTTGTGTCCTTTGCTTATTGCGGCGTAACCATGGATATTCTTCATTGCTTAATAGGGTGCTTGGGTCAGCCTTGACTTTGAAGGGAGGAATTTCATGAAACTTTTCATAATCTTCAGACATGTCTGTCTTACCCTCCACTCCCACGATGTCTCTTTTCCCTGAAAGAACTATGTGGCGCTTTGGCTCATCGTATGATGTACTCGCTTCCTTATCTTTTCTTTTTCTCGGTTTGGTAGACTTGTCCTTCACATAGAAAACCTGCGCCACATCATTGGCTAGGACGAATGGTTCGTCTGTGTACCCAAGATTGTTCAGATCCACTGTTGTCATTCCGTAATGTGGCTCTACCTGTACCCCGCCTCCTGACAGATTGACCCATTTGCACTTAAACAAAGGGACCTTAAAATCATGTCCGTAGTCAAGTTCCCATATGTCCACTATGTAACCATAATATGTGTCCTTTCCCCTCTTGGTTGCTGCATCAATGCGGACACCACTGTTTTGGTTAGTGCTCTTTTGATCTTGGGCGATCGTGTAAAATGTATTCCCATTTATCTCGTATCCTTTGTAAGTCAATACAGTCGAAGATGGTCCCCTGGACAACGAGTACAGCTCATCAGAAACAGTGTTGTCACCTCTGAGATGTGTTTCCAACCAACTGCCGAAAGTCCTGATGTGTTCACATGTAATCCAGTCGTCACACTGCTCTGGGTGTTTGGAGCGCAGAATGTTCTTGTGTTCATCGACATACGGGGTCACCAAGGTAGAATTCTGTAGAACTGTGTAGTGTGCTTGAGACCAAGAATGCCCGTCCCTGCATATTATTGAGTCCCCTCCTAGCGTGCTTTTTCCAGTCAGTCTCCCCTCATACCGCGATTGAGGGAGACCAATCTTCTTAAGGTCAGGAATGAAGTCAACACAAAACCCAATGACATCCTCTGTTTGATGGCCTATGGAGATGCTTCCTTTGGGCCTAGCACGGTTACGGACATATTTCTTTAGGACTCCCATGAACCTCTCAAAGGGGAATATATTGTGTAGAAATACGGGGCCCAGAACGACAATCTCGTTCACTAGATGAACTAGGACGTGCGTCATGATATTGAAGAAGGATGGTGGGAACACCAGCTCGAAACTGACAAGACATTGCGCCACATCACTCCTTAGCCTTGGTATGATTTCTGGATCGATCACCTTCTGAGAGATTGCATTGAGGAATGCACATAGCTTCACAATGGCTAATCGAACGTTTTCTGGTAGAAGCCCCCTCAATGCAACCGGAAGCAGTTGCGTCATAATCACATGGCAGTCATGAGACTTTAGGTTCTAAAACTTTTTCTCTGCCATATTTATTATTCCCTTTATATTCGATGAGAAGCCAGACGGGACCTTCATACTGGGCAGGCATTCAAAGAAGATTTCCTTCTCTTCTTTGGTAAGAGCGTAGCTGGCAGGACCTTCATACTGCTTTGGAGGCATGCCGTCTTTTTCGTGCCAACGTTGCAGGTCCTCCCGTGCTTCCGGTGTATCTTTTGTCTTTCCATACACGCCCAAGAAGCCTAGCAGGTTCACGCAAAGGTTCTTTGTCACGTGCATCACGTCGATTGAAGAGCGGACCTCTAGGTCTTTCCAGTAGGGTAGGTCCCAAAATATAGATTTCTTCTTCCACATGGGAGCGTGTCCCTCAGCGTCATTCGGAACAGATAGTCCGCCGGGACACTTTCCAAAGATTACGTGTAAATCATTGACCATAGCAAGTACGTGATCACCGGTACGCATGGCGGGCTTCTTCCGGTGATCTGCCTCGCCTTTGAAATGCTTGCCTTTCTTTCTTCATTGATGGTTGGTCGGAAGAAATCGACGATGCCCCAGGTACACATTCTTCCTGCATTTGTCCAGGTATATACTTTCGGTGTCAGCTAAACAGTGCGTGCATGCGTGGTATCCCTGGTTTTTCTGTACTGAAAGGTTACTGAGAGCAGGCCAATCATTGATGGTTACAAACAGCAACGCATGCAGGTCAAATTCCTCCTGTCTGTGCTCATCCCACACACGTACACCGTTTCCATTCCACAGCTGTAAAAGTTCTTCAACTAATGGCCTTAGGTACACATCAATGTCGTTGCCGGGTTGCTTAGGGCCTTGGATGGGTACTGGCATCATAATGAACTTCCGCTTCATGCACAGCCAAGGAGGAAGGTTATAGATACATAGAGTCACGGGCCAGGTGCTATGATTGCTGCTCTGCTCCCCGAAAGGATTAATGCCATCTGCGCTTAAACCAAACCATACGTTCCTTGGGTCACCTGCAAACTCAGTCCGGTACTTTCTCTCGATTTTTCTCCACTGCGACCCGTCAGCGGGTGCTCTCAACTTCCCGTCTTTCTTACGGTCCTCTCTGTGCCATCGCATCAACTTGGCATGCTCTTTGTTTCTGAACAGACGTTTCAACCGTGGTATTATAGGAGCATACCACATCACCTTGGCAGGAACCCTCTTCCTGGGGGGCTCGCCGTCAACATCACCAGGGTCATCTCGTCTGATCTTATACCGCAATGCACCGCATACCGGGCATGCGTTCAAATCCTCGTACGCACCGCGGTACATGATGCAGTCATTAGGGCATGCATGTATCTTCTGCACCTCCAATCCTAGAGGGCATACGACCTTCTTTGCTGCGTACGTACTGTCGGGCAATTCGTTATCCTTTAGAAGCTTCTTCTTCAATATTTTCAGTAGCTTCTCAAATCCTTTGTCAGGCACAGCATTCTCTGCCTTCCACTGCAGCAATTCCAGTATGGTACCGAGCTTTGTGTTGCCATCTTCGCAATTGGGGTATAACCCTTTTTGGTGATCCTCTAACATGCGATCGAATTTCAGCTTCTCCTTTTCACTTTCGCACTGTCTCCTTGCATCAACAATGACCCGGTGGAGATCATCATTAGGCACATCGTCTGGTTCCTCTTGATCTTCAGCTTCCCCCATTGCAGCATCATCGTATTCAGGGGGCACATAGTTGTCATCGTCCTCTTCTTCTCCGCTGTCTTCCATCATAACCCCTATTTCTCCGTGCCTGGTCCAAACATTATAGTGTGGCATGAAACCCTTATAAAGCAGGTGGGTGTGAAGGATTTTCCGGTCAGAGTAAGACTTCGTATTCCCACATATAGGGCATGGACAACACATAAAACCATTCTGCTTGTTTGCCTCAGCCACTTCGAGAAAATTATGCACGCCCTTAATATACTCGGAGGTGCGTCTGTCACCGTACATCCATTGCCGGTTCATCTGCGTGCATTATATATAATTAAGTGTGTCAAAAACCATTATGAAACATCATGAACAGATAAGTGACCAAATTAATAGAAGTTCATCATCACATTAAAACCAAAGTACATACATAGTTCTCATTGAACAACATATAGCTCTTCAGAGCATCTAATTAAACCATACATTATTGAAACTATGTAAAACATTTCAATGCAACAACAAATGCGATCATAATCGCAACCAAGGTAACAATTGATCCAACGGCATAATGATACCAAGCCTCGGTATGAATGGCATATTTTCTATACTTTCTAATCTTGAAGCGCATTGCATCCATCTTGATCTTGTGATCATCGACGACATCCGCAACATGCAACTCCAATATCATCTTCTCCTCCTCAATTTATTTCAATTTTTCCTTCAAGTAATTGTTTTCTTCTTCAACTAAATTTAACCTCTCGACAATAGGGTCGGTTGGAATTTCTGGTTTACATACCTCCTAGATAAAAAAAATCTATGTCACGTTGGTCGGCATAATTGTCATAAACAACAAATGAACCAAATAGTTATAAAATATAATATATACCACATCCGAATCATAGACAGGACGAGGGCCGACGGGGGTGGATACCAAAACCATCGCACTATATAATAACAAACAATAATAAAAGTAAGAAAATTATACAAGTATCTATGTAAATCATACAAGTAAGAATTTTTTTCTTTTAGAAAGAAGATAAGAACAAGAGGCTCGCCACGGTTATGCCGGCGACGAGATCGGCGCGGGCGATCGACGGCGGTGAAGACGGGGACGGGACGTGACGGACCGCTAAACCTAGACAAATCTTGAGGAAAATGGAGCTTGAAGGTCGAGTTTGGAGAGGAGAAAGCTTAAGTAGTGTTGCTCGGGCATTTCATCGAACACCTCATGTGCATAGGAGGTGAGCTAGAGCACCACAAACACCTCCCCTCGCCGGCCAGAAAAAACAGAGTAGTGGAGTGCTCTGCTCGCGGGCGTGGGGTATATATAGGCACAACATTGGTCCCGGTTCATGGTTGGAACCGGGACTAAAGGCCACCCTTTGGTCCCAGTTCCAGCCACGAACCAGGACCAATGGATGTGGGCCAGGAGCGAGGCCCATTGGTCCCGGTTCGTGTCTGGAACCGAGACCAAAGGGTCCAGACGAACCGGGAGCAATGCCCCACGAGCCCCGGCCGGCCCCCTGGGCGCACGAACCGGGACGTATGCCCCCATGTGTCCCGGTTCCTGACTGAACCGGGACTAATTAGCTGGGCTGGCGTGGACCAAAGCCCTGTTTTCTACTAGTGTATGTAACCATAATATGTGTCCTTTCCCCTCTTGGTTGCTACATCAAAGCGGACACCACTGTTTTGGTTGGTGCTCTTCTTATCTTGGGCGATCGTGTAAAATGTATTCCCATTTATCTCATACCCTTTGAAAGTCATTATATTCGGTTGCAGCAGCTGTTAGGAATGAAATTCAGAGAAGAGCAAAGCAGAGTGGGGGAGATGACAGTAGTACCGTGTAGTGGTGTTTCGTGGTAGTCGAAGGTCAAAAGATTTGGCACTCACCTGTGGAAGAGAAGCCAGGGTTCTTCTTTGTACCTTTGTCAACTGCAGAGTGATTGTGGAGGCGCACAGAGATGACCGCCCGTCGGGAGCTGAAACTCTGAAGACTCTAAAACTTCCAAAGAAATCGACACTTAAGTAATCACGAAATAACAAAAGCGTGAATCGGTTTTTAGGAATTAGCACCCAACAGGAGGCTGCTTGTGTGCCGTGCTCGACTGTCCTAATTAAGAACAGTAAAACTGCCCCTAATCCCTCCCCTCTCATGAATTAGGCATTTCTGGCCGTTTGATTTTGTTTGCTAAACGTTTCTGACCGTCTAATCTAAAGCTAACGCAATGTTTGCCGCGAACTGAGCCTGAAGTCGCATGGGGAGCTACTCCCGTGGCTATTTTGGACACCTGTGGTTAATTGGGCTAGTTTTCCCCTCTCGGCCCAAGGCAATGATCACTCTCATACAACCGCTCCCGATCCATAATAAAAGAAGAGAAAAAACTCGCTCGACAGAGAGGAACGAATCGAGGGAAGTCGAAAGAAGAGGATGCGGCGGCCGCTCGATTCAGGCGAAGAGGGCAATGAGGGCGCCGCTCACGGGGGAGGATTCCAGTGCGAGAGGATCGAGCGAAAGCGCCGGATGCGGGTGAACCGGGGGTCGGCCGATCCGCCTGCAAGGTAGGGCTCTCTTTCCTGGCGGCGGGGACGGCGACTACCCCAGTGCTCCGTGGTGCTGTACCTTCAACCATGCACACCCCCCACCGCTCGCAGCAGCAGGCGACACCAGGAGATGGCGACGTCAGCAGCGCCAGCTGCACTCATGCACCTCATGTCCTTCGTAGGTGAGCGATGCACTACCGGACTCGCCCTCTAAGCCGACGGCCCCAGGCCGTCGGCATAGGCCACTTGGCGTCGGCTTAGGTCTATGCCGACGGCAGCCGTAGGTATATCCCCGTCGGCATAGATTACGTCAGCGTAGATGTGTCACACCGTAGGCATAGAAAAGCCGTCGGCATAGGCAAATATGCCCACGGCTTCCGTACGGCCGTCGGCATATCATCGCCGTCGGTAGTGATTTTCACCTGACGGCAACGGACGGCGCCGTCAAATGTGCTGACAAACCACGGGCGGCCACGTGGCAGAGATATGCCGACGGCCAAGCCATCGGCATAGTCTATGCCGACGGCTTGGCCGTCGGCATATCTCTGCCACGTGGCCGCCTCTGGGAGCTCCTGGCAGCAGGGATATGCCGACGGCTTGGCCGTCGGCATACCCCTGCCATGTGGCAGCCACTGGGCAGTCCTGGGCATATCTATGCCGACGGCTTTGCCGTCGGCATAGATCTGTGCTGTTTTTTTTTATTTTCCCTGTTTTCTCTGTTTCAATTCATTTTGACAGTATTTCAAACCATAAAATCTGGGATTATGCAGAAATATTACAGTTCATCATCTAAACATACTCAAGATCATCGTCATCATTTAAACATACTCAAGTTCATCATCGGCGAAACTTCGTGAACATAAGTAGTGCAAGACATGGAACATCATCATCGTCATCTAAAGAAACTAACAAGTAGGAACATGAAAGGTATGGCACGACGGCAACATGCACAGGTTTCATCATCGACATCAAGCAAGACCACCGCCGCCAAAACCACCACCGCCAAAACCACCACCGCCAAAACTGCCACCGCCAAAACCACCACCGCCAAGACCACCTCCGCCAAAACCGCCACTGCCAAGACCAGCACCACTCTGCCAGATCGGAGTGACTGGTGGGGTCGACGAAGCAGGAGTCGAGCCACCGGTCCCCTACATGTTTGAGAGAAGATTCTAACGGTAAATATGATATGATAGTGTTGAATGAACGAGAACTAGTTTGTCAGTAGTTAGGCAAATGTACTAACCGGACTATCACTGCCTAGTGCCACCCATTCATCGAACGTGGGCACGTGTGGGGGTTCTCCCTCAGGTGGTGGTTGGGGTCCCATTTGTGGTGGATCCGTGCGGTTGCTCCAAGACGCCAACATAGCCTGGATGTTAGTTAAACAAGCAAACTAGAAGGTCAGAAGGAATGAAAGTGCAAAAATTTAGCTTGATTTTAAGAGGGCAAAACTAACCGTCATCATCTGACGGTTGTAATCATCGTTTGCCTTCACTCGTTGCAAGTACTCCCGCACCTCGAGATTCCTATGCTCGACAAAGGGCTTATATGCCTACAAAATTTAGGTTGTTTCTAAGTGAGCAATGCTGAAAATAAACTGAGAAAGTTAGAGAGAAAGAAGATAAAGGGGAAGTACTTACAGCATGCTGGCGGGCTAAGGGAGGCTGCGAATGCCCCGTACTCTCTAACTGGCTCAGGTTGGTAGCCCGAAGCCGTGTGTACGAGACCGAAGGAGTGATCAAGCCATCGAGACACGGATACCGGCCATGGGACTTCCCCTGGATGGCCACCACCGCCGTGTCGTCGATCTGAGACTGGGCGACGTCAGGAACATCCGGATGTAACCTCTGAAACTGCTGAGTGTAAGACTCCAGGTGCTCCTCGGTCTTGCCGTAGTACTGGCTCTCGCCGTCCTTGCGATCACTCCGCTCGCGGGCCAGCTTCCACGACTCAATGTCTGAGAGCGGCCTCTTCAACTTGTCCACCTGCAATGTCAAACAGAAGTTAGCCATACATAAGAACATGACGTTAAAGAAGAACAAAACTGCATTATGCATATAGATATACCTTCATGGCCTTGAAGCCCTAGTGGTTCATGTTTCCTTGGCCGTGTGTCCCGTCTTTTCCACGGTTAGCCCGGGCCTTGCTGCTCTTGGCAGCAAACTCTGCATCGTCGCCGAGCCACCTATCCACCAAACTCGCCCATCCATCATCCTTTCCATAGCACCAACGAGGAATAACCTTTGCAAATTTTGGAAGCATGACATGTGAGCACGAAACATATAATTGACTGCTTGAAACAATGAAAAGTCAGTAATAGTTACCTTCATGAACTGCTCCCTATTCAAGGTAAGTCGGTTGCCTCTGCGCTTGAGTTTTGGTCATCTTTTGATGAAGGTAGGTGTGGTAGTACTGCGAGACGGCAACCCAGCGCACCTCATACTGCAACTGACGAGCTTTGTTCTTCGCAGCCGCCAGCAAGACCACGTCGGCTCTGGCCTTGTGCTCGTCAAGAACTCTATAGAATTGCTGCAATCATGCATAAAACCAGAAGCAAACAAGGCATGAGTTGATTGATTCAATGATAAACTATGAACGAAACTGAAGACAAGTGATTCAGAAGAGAACTTACCCAAAATTTGGTGATCACGGCCTTAGCGGCCGTCCCGTACTCCGCGTGGCTATAAGCCTCGTAGTGGGCCCAGCTCGTGGCCAAAACCCGCAGCTCCGGGTCCCTGTCTGGCCGCGGGCAGAATAGGCCTGGCCAAAACTCCTTCAACAGGACAGTGATAAGGCCGTTCGGTATACGGCCCTTTCCGTGAAGGATCCAGTTCCTGCAAAAGAATCAAAGGATTGCCATGTGTATAATAAGAAAATGTTGTCATGTGTTGCAAATATGATTGAGAGGCACTTACTTTGTCCCTGCAGGTTCAATGAGCCACTTGTGCGCCTCGATAGAAGGTGGTGTAGGTACTCCGGCAGTACCACGCAGCCACCCCTTCGGAGCACCCGACGGCAAGTCACCCCACAACTCGGGGTCAACCTCCCCTCCACCACCCTCCTCGCCCTCCTCCTCCTCACCCTCCTCGGCCTCCTCCTCCTCGCCCTCCTCCTCCTCACCCTCCTCAGCCTCCTCCTCCTCGCCCTCCTCCTCCTCGCCATCAGGAACATACTCCTCCTCCTCAGACACAGAAGGTGCCTTAGTATAGGAGGGCATCGAAGAAGACCCTCCTATTTCGGACACGGCCCGGAGTTTTTTGGCCCGGGTGCCTCTCCCCCCACCTCCTCCTCCTCTAGGGGCTCTCCCCCACCCCCTCCTCCTCTAGGGTCTCCTCCCCCGATCCCTCGACCTCCCTGTGAGGTGTCATCATCGCGTAGTCGGGGGGGAACCTTGTGGGCTCGTCCACTCCAAGTAAGTGATTTGAATTTGTTGAGGAAACCGGCGCCGCTGGACTTGCCCATGATTAGCAAACCTGCATTAACAAGAGAATAAACAATTAGTAAGGATATCAAATAAACAAGCATACGGAAAAGAACATTAATAACAGAAGAGCACATTAAGCATACAGAAAAGAACATTAATAACAGAAGAGCACATTAAGCACATTAAGAACTTACATTTTCTAGAACCCATATGAATCATCACTATTGTAATCTATTTGTCGACCGGTCTCATCATCACTATCACGCATATCTTCTTCGTTGTCTGACGAAGGTGGAGGCTCTTCCTCATCGTCAGCGTCTTCATTTAACTTTTCAAGAACAATTATGTCTCTTTTATTCACAACTGCCTCACCATCAATCCGTGCGTCGTTGTCGTTTGGGTCCAGGTCAGCATAACCCAAGTCATCATCCTCCTTGTTTTGGACCACGTCATCATGTTCCTATTGAAAGAACACTCCCTCGTATGTCATGGGGTTTATGTTGTAGTAATCATCATCGTTCGGGTCCGGTAGCTTACCATGTGGCGACACCTTGAACAGAACTTCCCAACCCTTTAGGAACTCTTTCTGGCATGGGTAAGGTAGATAATATACTTGTGTGGCCTGGGTAGCGGCGATAAAGAGATCAGCTCCGGGATAGACGGTTGATGGTTTAACTTCAACTAAACCAATAGAAGGCGTATGTCTCAGACCCTTTTTGTGGTCGAACCATCGGCATTTGAACACAGTGAGACTTAGGGGTTCGCGGCCACGTTTGAATGTAAGCTCGTATATTTTTCCTACCCTTCCGTAGTAATCTACTTTATTATCTCCTTCGGTGAAGACTCCGGTATTTATAGTTTTGGGATCAGGCCGACTGTTCCGGTGCTCCTCTGTATGGAAGCGATACCCATTCACATCATACTTTTCGCATGTCATGACGGCAGGGTCAAAACCCATGGAAACCCATCTCAATTCTTCATCCATTGATTCGTTCGGATCATTTCCCTACAAGTTTAATTGAAATTATAGGGTGCATGAGTTTAATTGGAATTGTAGGGTGAAATAGGTAATAGGGAAGTGTGAAAATTTACTTTCTCCATGAACTACGCAACGAAATTTTTCCTTCCATCAGCACCCTTTCTCAGAAGAGCAAGTGCCTCCGCTTTAGTAGGAGGCAGCATTCCCGTCCACTCTTCATCAACGAATCGACTACAATAAGAAAAGCGGTATAAGAACTAGGCTAAGTGAACATAACGAATTGACTAAAAGAATGGTGCAAAGGTATTACCTCATCCACTCATCCTCAACTTCCTTGATGTTGTGCAAGATATAGAACATGATATCCTCCCACTCATCTCGTGGCATGATATAGAGTGTCGACCATCCAGCCCTGCCACCTTGCCCGATGAATAGAGGCAGCTTGGGTTTATACTTGGGTTCTTCTGTATTGTATCAAGACACCTTATTGTGCAGCGTGGGAACATGGTACGGATAGTACGCTGTCCTGAGGTCTGGCACCTCCTCTAGGATAACTGCCTCAGCTATGGAAGCTTCAATCTTAGCTTTGTTTCCACATTTCTGTCTCAGATGCTTGTTCTGTCTCTCAGGGCCGTACTGCCAACGATTCTGCATAGCGCCCCCCAACAATACCTCGTTCGCGAGGTGCAAAATGAGATGTGTCATCGGAGTAAAGAATCCTAGCAGGAAGATCTTCTCTAGCTTGCATATCAACTCTGGCGCCTTCTTATGCATTTCTTTTATCATCTTAGGACATACTTCTTTAGCACAAAGTGTGCGGAATAAATGCCTTAACTCCGCAAGCACACGCCAGACACGCTCGGGAAAATAGCCCCGAACCATCACCGGCATAATCCGCTCAATCCATACATGATAGTCATGACTCTTGAGCCCAGTCACTTTGCCCGTTGAAAGATTAACCCCCTTACTTATATTCGACGCATAACCATCAGTGAACTTCACGATGTGTTTCAGCCACTTGAATGCCTCCATCTTATGATCCTTTTTAAGTACGAAGTTAGCATCTGCCTTGAACCAAGATTTTCGACTGCCTGTGGGAGGCTGCATGTGTAGACGTGGTCGATCACAAATATTCTGTTGATCGACTCTAGCATTAACATTATCCTTTGTCTTATCAGGAATGTTGAGGATCGTGCGAAAAAGGGACTCTGCGACATTCTTTTCGGTGTGCATCATGTCGATGTTGTATGGAAGTTTGAGGTCCTTAAAATATGGAAGCTGCGTGAAGGGGGTAATGTGAGTCCAGTTGTGCGTCTCACCATATCCTTCAAAACATTTTTTCCCTTTACCTTTTCCTTTGACCTCGCCCTCGTCTTCGCCTGTGGCTTTGCCTTTGCCTTTGCCTTTCCCTTCGCCGGCAGGCTTAAGAGCTTTCAGCTGAGCAAGCACATCCGCACCAGAAAACATTGGAATCTCGTTTACTTCATGGACAACTTTGCCTTTTGTGAAGTTCTTCTTGTCTTCCCTATCAGGATGATCTGGAGGGAGGAACTGTCGATGCAGGTCAAAGGCAACATACTTGCCACCCTTTTTCAGCCAAATGAAAATCAAGGCATGCATGCGCACAGGGCAAGGCATCTTCCCACTTGTACACCATCCGCAGAATAGGGCATAGCCGGGAAAGTCATGCATGCAATACTGTAGCCAAACTTTCATCAAGAAATTTTTCTGCAGATGCCGGTCGTATGTTAACCTCGGGAAGTACCAAGAATGGTGCAAATCATCCACCAACGGCTGCATAAACACACTCAAATTCTTCCCCGGATATTCAGGCCCCGGAATTATAAGCGACAGGAACATGGTCTTGCGTTGCATTATGGCGCCAGGAGGGAGATTGAGCGGAATAACAAATATGGGCCAGCAGCTGTATGGATTAGACGACATACCATATGGATTGAACCCATCACCTGATATAGCAATTTTGACATTCCCAGCCTCGGCTGCTTCCTCCGGGTATTCTATATCGAATGACTTCCATTCTTCACCTTCTGATGGATGTACAATTTTATTTGGATTGTACCTTTTCCCTTCCTTGTGCCACTTCATCATTTTGGCAGACTCCTCGGTGATGAAAAGGCGCTGCAGTCTTTTTATAAAATCAAGATACCGAAGAACCTTCACAGGGATTTTTAGCTACTGCTTCTGACCCTGCTCATCGACCACCTCAATATACTGAGAGCAACCGCACTTCTACAGTAGTTGTCATTCGCATACTCATGCCTAAACAAAAGGCAATTCTTTGGACAAACATGTATTTTCTCATAATCCATGGAGAGCGCCTTCATGATTTTCTTCGTAGCGTACATGGTTTTCGGCAGTTCATGGCCCTCAGGGAGGCTGTTAGCCCATACTCCCAGAAATGCTTCGAAGCAACCTCGGCTACAGCCGTACTCGGCCTTGACTGCCATCAGTTGCGAGATGGCATCCAGCACAGAGAGCTTGGCACCCTCATAAAGAGGTTTCTTTGACGAGGCCAAGATATCCAGGAAGGCCTTTGCGGTTTCCTCCGGCTCCTCCGGTTCATTCGCTGAATGTGACGGAGGTGTCGGCTGTGCAGCAAAGACATCTTCTAGCATGTCTCTAACCCCATCGTCCTCATAACCAGCGATGCGTTGTCGTATCACCTCCTCTCTACCACGGTCCCGCTGGGCAAAGTTTATCGGCATATTAAAGTTTGGCATAAATCCATGCATGCGAAGGTGCTTAGTCATCTCACTCTTATCTCTGTGCATACGTCTCTTACATTTGGCACAGGGGCATTCTGGCACAATCCTCATTGGACTACGGAATATCTCTTTCAAAAACACATCAGTTTTCTCGACCCACTCTGTTGTTACTTGATTCCGACGGAAAAACCCACTATACATCCACTGATTATCTGCCATCTCTGCTTTATTGGAAGCCACAAAAAAATTTAAGGATTCATTTAAATTACTCACATCAATATTTTATTTTTTTACAGGGTTGACGAGAAATGACATTTTATCCACCTACATCTCTAATAGGTAAAGATGGGTCCTAATCCCACCCGAGAATGTGTAGATTGAGTACGTTGTCCATGCTCTACCCCATTCCGAGACAAAATTTCGGCAGCACCTCCCCGCTGTTCTCCAAATACACGTCTCGGCAAAATGCCGGGAGAATGTGCATCCAGAGAACAACGGGGAGGCGCCGCCAAAATCCTGTCTCGGACTGGTGTAGAGCATGGACAACGTACCCAATCTACACATCCTCGGGCTGTCCGTGGAAAACGCTGGACAATCCGAAAGAGCTGCGGTGATAAATATGCAATTGAATGCATATTTATCGATGCAACCCTTTCAGACGGGAGACGCCTAGGCTACGCGACTTGATGTGAAAATTTAATCTACTGACATGGAAAAAAAGCGGACGAGGTCATGGAATTGTTGCTCACCCTCCGATGTAGACGATGTAGTCGATCAAAGGAGAGGGATGATCGTGGACCAACACCTCCAACGTCGACGATCACTCCACAAAGATGGAACACAACACATCATGTTAATTCCACCGAGTGAAAAAAAATTAGGTTATCACCTCACATTAAGCATTGACACTTTAAACTATGAAAAAAAAAATCATATTTTGTCAAGTGTCAAATTTGGAAGCACTTATCATATCCCAATTTAGGTCATCACCTCACATTAAGCATTGACACATCAATTTTTTTAGCAAGATCATCATGATGAAATAACCACTTATCATATCCCAAATTAGAAGCACATCTCACATAGCTACTTAACAACATCACAAACTGAAAATAAAAGCTTCGTTAACAATTTTATAAACTAAGTGACTCAAGTTGCTTTTTTAACTATGATAATTCATTTTGCCGAGATTCATCCATCTAGCTACCTAACAGTAGCAAAATAATTCATTTTGCCAAGATTCATCCATCCATCTAAGACACTTAACAACATCCAACATCCATCCGTGCATCCATTCATACATCCAACAATAGCTAAATAATGCAAAAAATGAAAAAAAACAAAGGAGTGCTAGCTCACCGGGCAGAGGGGCGTCGCGGCGGTGGAGTTGAAGGCAGGGGCCGGCGGTGAAGGGGACGGGAGGGCCGGGGCGGGGCTGGGCCGGCCGGAGAAGCCCAGCCAACACAGCAGGGGCGCGGGCTGGCGAGAGCCACGGCCAGCAGTGGTCGGGACCGCCGCCGACGCCGCGCAGGGTCAGGGAGGAGGCGGGGTGGTCGGGGCGGGCTGGGCCGGGGTGGAGGCGAGGTGGCGCGGGGTTGGAGGAGGCGGCGGCGTGGGCGGGGTGTGGAGGAGGAGGGCGGTGGGCTGTGGAGGAGGGGAGGAGTGGGAGTGGGAGGGGGAGGACGGCCGGGGGGGTGGGGGCGGTGGAGGCGAGGCGGCGCGGGGTTGGAGGAGGCGGCGGCGTGGGTGGGTGTGGAGGAGGCGGCGGCGTGGGCGTGGAGGAGGCGGCATGGGCGTGGAGGAGGCGGCGGCTTGGGCAAGGATGAGGCCGGGGTGGCGGCGGCGGTGCGGGTGTGGAGGAGGCAGCGGCGTGGGCGGGTGTAGGAAAGAATGAGTGGAGGAGAGGGGCGCCGCGAGGGGATAAGGTAATCTATGCCGACAGCATAGCCGTCGGCATAGTTTAAGATGCCACGTGGCAAACTATGCCGACGGCTATGCCGTCGGCATAGATAGCAGCTTTTTTTTTGCAGCAGCATGATAGCATTTGAAAACTGAAAAATAGTACCACATCGCAAAAGGAAGAGCAATTTGACCAGTTTAAATACTTGGCTAATCCTTATGAAGCAAGCTCCGGTATTCATTAGACTTTCGTTAGGAAAACGGACTATTACTCTAAAACTTTCGGTGCCCGGGCACCGGTCCGGTTTCCGGGCACATAAGGTTTCGGAGTAATCGTCCGTTTTCCATGATGGATGCCGGTGTTTTTTTATTTGCACTCTGCATCCGTGTACACCCGACACGGCCGTTCCCCCCTCCAGGTTCCGGCGGCGGCGCCGTCCGTTAGGGGGCCCACACCCCGGAGACGCGTGCCGCCTCTTCAGACATGCCACAACACCACCCCGCATGTACGAGGGGCCGGTGCGACGCTCCGGTGGCATTGCTACCCCCCCAGGGCCCCCGTCCCGCCTAACCCTGCTGCGGTTGACCACGAGATCTAGCCCTTTGACTTCCCACGGACGGGCTTTGACCAGTGGACCTCTCCACTCGGTTGTGTTAGGTCAGCCCAGAGGGACACCTGGGAGCAACATCGGGGCCAAACCCACAGCTACATCCCCTCCATGTAGAACCAACGCGTCCGTTTCCCCCCTCCAGGTGCCGGCGGCGGAGCCGTCCGTGAGGGGGGCCACACCCCGGAGACGCGTGCCGCCTCTTCAAACATGCCACAACACCACCCCGCATGCATGAGGGGCCGGTGTGACGCTACGGTGGCATTGCTACCCCCCCCAGGGCCCCCATCCCGCCTAACCCTGGAGCGGTTGACTACGAGATTTAGCCCTTTGACTTCCCACGGACGGGCTTTGACCAGTGGACCTCTCCACCGGTTGTGTTAGGTCAGCCCAGAGGGACACCTGTGTAACACCCCCGGTGGTTAACTACAGTAATCCCCCTTTTGATTATGCCATGTCATCATGTTTAACAGTGCATGATCATCATTAACATCGTATTGCATTTCAACTCCTAAGTCAAATCCAAATTTAAATGAAAGTGGAAAATAAAAGTTATCCAACATAAAAACTAAAATGTTTAATAAATAGCAAATATTCCAGAGACCATTCTAAAATTGTAACCAACATTTACTAAATTGGGTAAGTGACTCAAACCACCTCAAAGAGTGGCTGAAAATAATATTTACTAACCTTTTAATTTATTTAAAACAAATATGAAATGATGTTTTGCCCAAACTAATTTTAGGTGTTAGGGAATAAAGCACTGGTATTTATGGACTAGGTCTCCCTTTTTACAAAAACCATTTGGGGCCTGAACAATTAACAAAACAGAAAAGAAAATAAATTAAAAAAAAGAAGAAAAGAGAAAGCCCCGGCCTAACTGGGCCGGCCCAGCCACCGGCCAACCCCCTCCCCTATTTGGCCTCCCCCTGGAGACCCCAAACCCTAATCCCACCCCACTTCCCCCCCCCCCACTCGATCCCCTTTCCCCCCTGGATCAGATCGGGGCAGAGGCGCCCCGATCCCGACCCCGCCGCCGCCCGGAGCGCACCCCCCGCCGGCCCGCTTCTCCTCCGTCGCCGTCATCTCCGGACCACTCCCCGCGCCCTGCTGCCACTTCCCTACCGGCCCTGTGAGCACGCCCCGCGCCCCTCCTCCTCTCTCCCCTGTCCCTGCTACTGCGCTCGCGGCGCCCCACCGCCGCGGTCCCCTGCTCTGCCTCCGCCCCTGCTGCCGACTGCTACATGCCGCCGCGCCGCTCCATCCTCGCCCCTGCGGTGGTCCGGCCGCACCCCTCCACGGCCCCGCCGTCCTCCTCTGGTGGCCGCCCGCTTCGCCACGGCCCCGCCCCGCCGTGGCCTCGCCGGCGGCCGCGCCCAGCCCCTGCCCGCGCATCCTCGCCCACGTGCCACCCCTGCTCGCCGTTCCTGCCTCTGCCTCTGCGCCCCGCACCGCTCCGGCCACGGCCTCGCCTAGCGCCGCTGCTCGCCCGGCGCTGCTTCGCAGGGCTGCGGCCCACTCCGGCCAGCCCCTCCCCGCGCCAGCGCCTGCCGCCTCCTCCGGCCACGGCGGCGCGCGCCTCGCCGCGCCCCCTGGTGGCCTCGGGCACGCACACGCGTGCCCGAACCCGCGCCCCTGCGCCCGAACCGCCCGCGCCAGTTTTGGCCCGCTTCCAATGACACATGGGCCAAGCCCAGAAACTTAAAAAAAAATAAAAAAAATAACAATTAATTAATTAATTAATTAGTAAATTAATTAAGTTAATTAATCCTGTTTAATTAATCTAATTAATTAGTTAGTTTAATTAAACAGTAATTAATCAGTTAAACTCTAATTAAACCTAACAGAGTATGACAGGTGGGACCCACTGGTCCTGGCGTCATGCTGACGTCAGCAAAACACTGTTCTGGAAAATGTTGATTTAATAAACTAAATAAATTCCAGAAAATCAATAAAACTTTAGAAAATCATATCTTTTAATCCGTAACTCCGATGGAAAAACTTTGTACTTGAAAGTTGCTCAGAACGACGAGACGAATTTGGAGACACGGTCCGTTCGTCCGTCACGCGTCCCTATCTATCCGAACATGGAACCGTCCCCCTCCGGATCGTCTGTCCGATAATTCCACAGACCCGGGAAATATCGTCAGATATTCTCCCGCTCCGTCTGATGCGTGTAGTACTGCGTTAGACTACCCCTAGCGCCGTGTATCGTATTTGTCATGCTCACGTTTGCTGTGTATTTATACCGTTTCCTCCCCCTCTTCTCTCTCGTTAGACCCCGACACCGACGTCGTCCCCGAGACTGACGCAGCTTCGGAGCCCGACGCCACCGTTGATGACCTTGCCCTTGCCGCTGAGCAACCAGGCAAGCCCCCCCCCCCCTTGAGCATATCGATATCGCCCATTCTATTTCTCATGCTTGCATTAGAATTGCTGCTGCTACTGCCTTACCTATTCCAATGCATAGCCTGTTTATTGTATCCTGCTGTTGATAATTACCTGCATATCCTAAATTGTTTAGTATAGGCTGGGTAGAGACCTATCAGTGACCCCACTTATCCCGACTGCCGCGCTGGATCGTCAGAAGACCCGATCAACGGGATTGAAGACCAGGCCCCGACACCGCACATCACCCCCCCTTAGTTGTAACGACACTGCAGCGTTAATATCGAGTGCCGAGGGTGATACCTCGTGCAGCACTTCTGATGTTAACTCTGTAGAGTAGCTATTCGGTCGTGGTCATCGAGGGTGATTCCTCCTTCACCGCTTCCGATAAACGACGCCGTCGTACAACACCTCAAGTGTGAACCCAGTGAGGGTGATTCCTCCGAGTTCACCTTGACGGAGACATCGAGTATGAATCCAACGAGGCTGATACCTCAGATTCCCTGATGTTATGGACACCCGGATACTTGGACTTTACACTGTTACTTGGATAGGCGGGTCGACCCTGAGGGGTACCCGCGTGCACCTGTGAGGCGAGTGTTGTGACGATGGGTGCCTGTTTGGTGCCCAAGTGATGAATACGAGGCGCGGCCGGGCATTCTTAACGCTTGCAGCAAGTCCTCGAGACGGGGCGACGGGGTCACATCTTTCGTGAGTCTCTGCTCGTTACCGCAAGCCCAAGGTACTAACGATTTGGATATTTGATCCGAGCAGGCCTCTGGCCTGATAGCACTAACCATCATGTGGGCATAGTATGGGCGTTCTGCATCGTAGCATCAGCCGAAAGCTTTGTCAGACGTCCAGTTCAGCATTGTGGCATGGTCGGATCGTACCGACCCTCCGAGGCGTTGCTGGTATCCACCCTGCACACAACGACCCGGAGTGCACAGGGCGATGGCCCGAGACCCCTGAGTGCTTAGGATGTAGACTGGCGGGGACCTCTCTGCTGAGCTTTAGGTAGGGCTGCGGTGTATCGTTTGGCCGAGGCCGGGCATGACCCAGGAAAGTGTGTCCGACCAGAGTTAATCGAGCGTGTTGGGTAAGTTGGTGCACCCCTGCAGGGAAGAAAACTTCTATCGATAGCCGGTCCTACGGTAAAGGACACTCGGAGTTGTATCCTGATTGATACAATTTAGAATTGGATACTTGGATACTATGGCTCTGGGATTGCTTCTCGCAGGGAGTCGAGAAGGGATCTCAGGACGAGGTTGATGACTGTATGGCTCTGGGATTGCTTTCTCGCAGGGAGTCGAGAAAGGATCTCTGGGTGAGGTTGAGACTTAATGATACTGCTACATTATATTGTATTGTTCTACCCTCTTCTATTTCTGCAGGACCGCTGAAGATGCTAGTCTTCGATAGGACTAGGCCTTCTCTCTATTCTTGCATTTCTGCAGCCCAGTCCACGTATACAGCCTCCCTTTGAAAATGTTGCATATGTAGTGTAGATCCTTGCTTGCTGAGTACTTCTGAGTACTCACGGTTGCTTTGTTTTCCTTTTCTCCCCATATCAGTTTGTCGTAACAAGATGACGGAGCCCCTGAGACAGCTGCCCTGCCGACGATCGCTACTACTACTACCCAGAGGATGGATACTACTATGAGTTGACTGACGACCAAGAGTAGGATCGGAGTGTCCCAGGCAGGAGGCCTACGCCTTTCGATCGTAGTGTTTTTCTTTTGCCCCGCCTTTCTAAAGGCCTTTCTGTTTCTGTTTCATATCTGTACACATATATCTGATGCTTCCGCTGACGCTTGTTCGCAAGCTTATGTATTCGAGCCCTCGAGGCCCCCTGGCTTGTAATATAAAGCTTGTATGACTTTATTTATGTTTTAGAGTTGTGTTGTGATATCTTCCCGTGAGTCCTTAGGCTTGATCGTGTGCATTTGCGTGTATGATTAGTGCACGATTAAGCCGGGGGCGTCACAAGTTGGTATCAGAGCCGACAGACTGTAGGACCCCCCTTTCCAACTCCTTGGCCGCAGTTGAGTCTAGTAATCGAAAACTGTTTTACTAACTTGGCTGTGTGGCTTACGGGCCCACGTCGCCAATTGGGTGGTATTAGTATCTTTTACTCCTTGACCTTTACTTTGGGACTCTGACCTCTCTTCTATTCGGGTTAAATAAAATTTTACTAACTCCAACATTAGGTTCTCGTAATCACATCCACCCGGTGTTCTGAAATATTCCCCCCTTGCTCCAAGATTGTGGACCAGGTTCGGCTTACAGGATCCTCTTATCGAGGGCACCCTGTTTTGTCACTTGCAGATTCCTCGCTCCAATAGTTTTCTCCGACGTTGATGTAGCCTTTGCTATGTCTCGTTGTGTACTTCCCTACCGCATGCCTGCGTGCCGCCTGGATGTCTAGCCCTCCCTTTTCAACTATCGTAATGACCGGATACTAACCGAGGCTATGTGCGGATTTTAATGTTTGTTGCGAATATGCTGAATTATCTATTGCACTTCCTTCTGTTGTGCGTGATACTTCCTGAATCATTCCGTACACCTGCAGTTTTTCTTGCTAAACTGCCCCTGTTGATTTGGCAGGATGGCTGAAGATCCTCCACCTCCACCCTATATTGCCGCCATGATGCAGCAGTTTGAACTCAACCGTCAGCAGTTTGAGCTTAACCGTCAGTTTATGACCGGAGTATTGGCTCAATTTCCAACTCAGAATGCTCAGCAACAGAATGCTCCAATAACTCTGCCAGAATTTGTGCGCGTCAATCTGTCCGTTTTCCGCAACTCCACCAATCCTATGGATGCTGATGATTTGCTTCGTGACATCCTGTTTGAGATGGAATCAGCTAATGTTGCTCCTGACAGTCACGTCACCTTTGCGACATTCCACTTAAAGGGTCCAGCTGCTCAATGGTGGGAAAGCCACAAGGCTATGTTGCCTGTAGAGACTGTAACCACTTGGCAGGAATTTCAGTCAGCTTTTCATGCACGTTACATTCCTCAAGGTCTGATGGACCAGAAGAAGCAGGAGTTCCGTAAACTCTCACAGGGCACCATGACTGTGGATGAATATCAGAGGAAATTCCTTGAATTATCCCGCTATGCTGTGGATGACATCGACACTGACACTCGCAAGCAGGAGAAATTCCGTGAAGGACTACGTACTGATATAAAACTTGCACTTGCTGTCCATGATTGCACAGAATTCGCAACGCTTGTCAGCAAATCTTTCCAAGTTGAAACAGCTCTGACTGGCTACCAGGAGTCGCTAAAGCGCACTCGTGACGTTGGTTCATCTTCGGGTCGGCCTGTTCAGAAGCGTCGAGTGTGGATCCCTCACAATGTTCATCACCGACCTGCTCCAACACCAAGACCATCTTATGTTGCACCTCGTCTGCCCTCACCGCCGAGACAGCTTACGGTTCATGATGGACCGCCTAATGCTATGGATTCTCATCAAGTTGCGCTACGTCCTCCTAATGGTCGTAAGAAGGGTTGTCGAAACCGCCGATTCAGAAACCGTAATACCATACTGTCTGTTGTTGTGCTTGGCTATGCCAATCACGTCAATGCTGAAAAGGCTCAGAAGGAACCGACTATCGTGCTGGGAACACTCTCTGTGAATTTAGTACCAGCCTCTGTTCTCTTCGATTCAGGAGCATTGCATGCTTTTGTGTCCCAACAATTTGCTCAGTCACATGAGTTATACTTGGAAGAATTACCCACTCCTCTAATGGTTCAGTCCCCGAGATCCAAGTGGCAAACCACAATGCTAAGCCCTCACGACCACATCGAGATTGGAGGTCTACTTTTTCCGGTTTCTCTCATTGTACTTGGACCTTCCGACATAGACATTATTCTCGGTATGGAGTGGTTGACAGCCCATAATGCTTTGATTGACTGTGCTACTAAGACAGTCCAGCTCACACACCCTTCTGGTCAAGTAATCAATTACTCAGCCCGAATAGCTCAAGATGCTGAGAGCCAGATATATGTTCTGAATGCATTGAATGCTTCACCTCTTGAAGGCATCGAGAACGTTCCAGTTGTTTGTGATTTTCAAGATGTATTTCCAGAAGAACTTCCAAGAATACCTCCTGCTAGAGCTGTCAAGTTTGTCATCGACTTGAAGCCTGGCACAACACCTATTGCGAAGTGTCCTTATAAGATGCCTCCGCATCATCTTCTCGAGCTTAAGGAAGAAATCGACACGTCACTTAAGAAAGGTTTCATCCGTCCCAGTTCCTCTGCTTGGGGAGCACCTTCACTCTTCGTTAAGAAGAAGGATGGAACTAACCGATTGGTTCAGGATTATCGGCCCATTAACCAAGCCACCATCCAGAACAAATATCCGCTTCCCCGGATCAATGATTTGTATGATCAACTTGCCAGTTCCTCAGTATTCTCTAAGCTTGATTTGAGGTTGGGTTACCATCAGATCCGTGTTCGTGAAGAGGATATTCCCAAGACTGCATTTGTTGCTCGTTATGGCTCCTACGAGTACACGGTCATGTCCTTCGGCTTAACAAATGCTCCAGCCACATTCTCCCGTCTAATGAATTATATTTTCATGGATTACCCCGACAAGTTCGTCGTGGTATATCTGGATGATATTCTGGTATATTCGAAGAATAAGGAAGAACATGCTGAACACCTCCGTCTTGTACTGGAAAGGCTCCGAGAACACCAGTTGTATGCCAAATACTCCAAATGTGAATTCTGGCTTTCTGAAGTAACCTACCTTGGTCATGTGATTTCCAAAGATGGCATTGCTGTTAACCCAGAACGAGTTCAGGCTATTCTTGACTGGACTCCTCCGAAGAACGTCAAGCAAGTGAGAAGTTTTCTCGGCCTTGCAAGCTATTGCCGTCGATTTGTCGAGAACTTTTCCAAGATTGCTAAGCCTTTGACTGATCTGCTTCACAAGGGCGTTAAGTTCGAATGGACAGAAAAATGTCAGGAATGTTTTCAAGCACTCAAAGACAAGCTAACATCTGCCCCGGTACTATCTCCTCCAGATACCCGCAAAGACTTTGTGATCTATTGTGATGCATCCCGTGAAGGATTAGGCTGTGTCCTAATGCAAGAGCGTAAGGTGATTGCTTATGGCTCTCGTCAGTTGCGCCCACATGAAGAGAATTATCCGGTACATGATCTAGAACTAGCTGCTGTGATCTATGCATTGCAGTTGTGGCGACATTACCTTCTCGGTAATCGTTGCGAGATCTACACGGATCATAAAAGTCTGAAGTATTTGTTTACTCAACCTTCTCTAAACCTCCGTCAGCAAAGATGGATGGAGGCCATTGCGGACTATGATTTGGGTATATCCTATACCCCTGGCAAGGCTAACGTGATGGCTGATGCCTTAAGCCGCAAGTCCTATTGCGACAACCTCATGGTTAGGCGAGCTCAACCTCGTCTTTTTGAAGAACTGCGCAAGCTGAATTTGCGTATTGTTCCACAGGGTTCTCTTAATAACCTTGTGATACAACCCGATCTTGAGAAAGCTGTTAAGGATGCGCAAGCTAAAGATGCTGAAATTGATCTGATGAAGAAAGACCTTCACCTTGTAAAGTACAGGGATTTCTCGCTGTCTGAAGATGGAACCTTGTATTTCAGAAACCGCATTGTCGTACCTCGCTTCGAACTCATGACTGACAAGGTCATGAAGGAGGCACATGATACCCCGCTGTCTATTCATCCGGGTAGCACCAAGATGTATCGTGATCTCCGTCAAAGGTACTGGTGGTCTAAAATGAAGCAGGACATTGCTCGTTATGTTGCTGAATGTGATGTGTGTCGTGGCGTTAAAGCAGAACATCAGAAACCAGCTGGAATTCTGCAACCGCTTCCTATTCCTCTATGGAAATGGGATAAGGTTCAGATGGATTTCGTTACAGGACTTCCCAGGTCACAGAAGGGTCACGATGCTATTCTTGTCGTCGTCGACCAACTCACTAAAGTTGCACACTTTCTGCCTGTCAAAGAAACTATTACTGCTAGTCAGTTAGCAGAGTTGTATATCTCCAGAATTGTTTCACTCCACGGTATTCCGAAGGAGATTAGTTCAGACCGTGGCGGCCTTTTCACTTCCAAATTCTGGGAAAGTTTCCAAACAGCTATGGGAACTCACATTACCTGGAGTTCAGCTTATCATCCCCAATCCCAAGGCCAAGTCGAGCAAGTCAACCAAGTGCTTGAAGACATGCTTCGAGCTTGTGTCATTTCTTTCGGCAAGAAGTGGGAAGAATCTCTTCCGTATGCTGAGTTCTCTTATAACAACAGCTATCAAGCCAGCTTGAAAATGGCTCCCTTCGAAGTACTCTATGGACGTAAGTGTCGAACCCCTCTGAATTGGTCAGAAACTGGGGAACGACCGCTCGTGGGTCCGGATATTATTCAACACGCCGAAGAACAAGTTCGTATTGTCTAAGAAAATCTCAAGGCGGCTCAGGACCGCCAGAAGAGCAACTATGATCGCAAACGATGGGGTTTGACTTATCAACCTGGTGATCAAGCTTATCTTTGTGTCACTCCTATGAAGGGCACTCACCGTTTTGGAATCAAGGGCAAGCTAGCTCCACGCTACATTCGTCCTTTCCGCATTATTGCTAGACGTGGTCAGGTGGCATATAAATTGGAGTTGCCGCCGCAATTCTCTCATATCCACGACGTCTTCCATGTGTCGCAACTTCGTCAATGCTTCAAGGAATCTCCGCACCGAGCAGTGGATCACGAGTTGCTCGAATTGCAAGATGACCTATCTTATAAGGAGCATCCGATCCGCATTCTCGATGAAGCTGAATGTCGGACTCGTCAGAAGGTTACCAAGTTCCTCAAAGTGCAGTGGTCAAATCATACTGAAGATGATGCCACTTGGGAACGCGAGGATAATCTTCGTGCGGAATACCCCGAACTTTTTCCTTCTACCTCTTAATTCTCGGGACGAGAATTCTTGTTAGTAGAGGAGATTTGTAACACCCCCGGTGGTTAACTACAGTAATCCCCCTGTTGATTATGACATATCATCATGTTTAACAGTGCATGATCATCATTAACATCGTATTGCATTTCAACTCCTAAGTCAAATCCAAATTTAAATGAAAGTGGAAAATAAAAGTTATCCAACATAAAAACTAAAATGTTTAATAAATAGCAAATATTCCAGAGACCATTCTAAAATTGTAACCAACATTTACTAAATTGGGTAAGTGACTCAAACCACCTCAAACAGTGGCTGAAAATAATATTTAGTAACCTTTAAATTTATTTAAAACAAATATGAAATGATGTTTTGCCCAAACTAATTTTAGGTGTTAGGGAATAAAGGACTGGTATTTATGGACTAGGTCTCCATTTTTACAAAAACCATTTGGGGCCTGAACAATTAACAAAACATAAAAGAAAATAAATAAAAAAAAGAAGAAAAGAGAAAGCCCCGGCCTAACTGGGCCGGCCAAGCCACCGGCCCACCCCCTCCCCTATTTGGCCTCCCCCTGGAGACCCCAAACCCTAATCCCACCCCACTCCCCCCCCCACTCGATCCCCTTTCCCCCCGGATCGGATCGGGGCAGAGGCGCCCCGATCCCGACCCCGCCGCCGCCCGGAGCGCTCCCCCCGCCGGCCTGCTTCTCCTCCGTCGTCGTCGTCTCCGGCTCCCTCCCCGCGCCTCGCTGCCACTTCCCTACGGGCCCCGTGAGCACGCCCCGCGCCCCTCCTCCTCTCTCCCCTGTCCCTGCTACCGCGCCCACTGCCGCAGCCCCGCGCTCGAGCTCGCGCGCACCTCGCCGCGCCCGTGTGCGTCCTGCGCCCGCGCTCGCGGCGCCCCACCGCCGCGGTCCCCTGCTCCGCCTCCGCCCCTGCTGCCGACTGCTGCATGCCGCCGCGCCGCTCCCTCCTCGCCCCGCGGTGGTCCGGCCGCACCCCTCCACGGCCCCGGCGTCCTCCTCCGGTGGCCGCCCGCTTCGCCACGGCCCCGCCCCGCCGTGTCCTCGCCGGCGCCCGCGCCCAGCCTTTGCCCGCGCATCCTTGCCAGCGCGCCGCCCCTGCTCGCCGTTCCTGCCTCTGCCTCTGCGCCCCGCGCCGCTCCGGCCACGGCCTCGCCTAGCGCCGCTGCTCGCCCGGCGCTGCTCCGCAGGGCTGCGGCCCGCTCCGGCCAGCCCCTCCCCGCGCCAGCGCCTGCCGCCTCCTCCGGCCACGGCGGCGCGCGCCTCGCCGCGCCCCCTGGTGGCCTCGGGCATGCACACGCGCGCCCGCACCCGCGCCCCTGCGCCCGAACCGCCCGCGCCCGTTTTGGCCCGCTGCCAATGACACATGGGCCTAGCCCAGAAACTTAAAAAAAAATAAGTAAATAATTAGATAATTAATTAATTAATTAGTAAATTAATTAAGTTAATTAATCCTGTTTAATTAATCTAATTAATTAGTTAGTTTAATTAAACAGCAATTAATCAGTTAAACTCTAATTAAACCTAACAGAGTATGACAGGTGGGACCCACTAGTCCTGACGTCATGCTGATGTCAGCAAAACACTGTTCTAGATAATGTTGATTTAATAAACTAAATAAATTCCAGAAAATCAATAAAACTTTAGAAAATCATATCTTTTAATCCGTAACTCCGATGGAAAAACTTTGTACTTGAAAGTTGCTCAGAACGACGAGACGAATTCGGACGCGCGGTCCGTTCGTCCGTCACGCGTCCCTATCTATCTGAACATGGAACCGTCCCCCTTCGGATTGTCTGTCCGATAATTCCACAGACCCGGGAAATATCATCAGATATTCTCCCGCTCCGTCTGATGCGTGTAGTACTGCGTTAGACTACCCCTAGCACCGTGTATCGTATTTGTCATGCTCACGTTTGCTGTGTATTTATAACGTTTCCTCCCCCTCTTCTCTCTCGTTAGACCCCGACACCGACGTCGTCCCCGAGACTGACGCAGCTTCGGAGCCCGACGCCACCGTTGACGACCTTGCCCTTGCCGCCGAGCAACCAGGCAAGCCCCCCCCTTGAGCATATCGATATCGCCCATTCTATTTCTCATGCTTGCATTAGAATTGCTGCTGCTACTGCTTTACCTATTCTGATGCATAGCCTGTTTATTGTATCCTGCTGTTGATAATTACCTGCATATCCTAAACTGTTTAGTATAGGCTGGGTAGAGACCTATCAGTGACCCCACTTATCCCAACTGCCGCGCTGGATCGTCAGAAGACCCGATCAACGGGATTGAAGACCAGGCCCCGACACCGCACATCACCCCCCTTAGTTGTAACGACACTGCAGCGTTAATATCGAGTGCCGAGGGTGATACCTCGTGCAGCACTTCTGATGTTAACTCTGTAGAGTAGCTATTCGGTCGTGGTCATCGAGGGTGATTCCTCCTTCACCGCTTCCGATAAACGATGCCATTGTACAACACCTCAAGTGTGAACCCAGTGAGGGTGATTCCTCCGAGTTCACCTTGACGGAGACATCGAGTATGAATCCAACGAGGGTGATACCTCAGATTCCCTGATGTTATGGACACCCGGATACTTGGACTTTACACTGTTACTTGGATAGGCGGGTCGACCCTGAGGGTTACCCGCATGCGCCTGAGAGGCGAGTGTTGTGAAGACGGGTGCCTGTTTGGTGCCCGAGTGATGAATACGAGGCGCGGCCGGGCATTCTTAACCCTTGCAGCAAGTCCTCGAGACGGGGCGACGGGGTCACATCTTTCGTGAGTCTCTGCTCGTTACCGCAAGCCTAAGGTACTAACGATTTGGATATTTGATCCGAGCAGGCCTCTGGCCTGATAGCACTAACCATCACGTGGGCATAGTATGGGCGTTCTGCATCGTAGCATCAGCCGAAAGCTTTGTCAGACGTCCAGTTCGGCATTGTGCCACGGTCGGATCGTACCGACCCTCCGAGACGGTGCTGGTATCCACCCTGCACACAACGACCCGGAGTGCACAGGGCGATGGCCCATGACTCCTGAGTGCTTAGGATGTAGACCGACGGGGACCTCTCTGCTGAGCTTTAGGTAGGGCTGCGGTGTATCGTTTGGCTGAGGCCGGGCATGACCTAGGAAAGTGTGTCCGGCCGGAGTTAATCGAGCGTGTTGGGTAAGTTGGTGCACCCCTGCAGGGAAGAAAACTTCTATCGATAGCCGGTCGTACGGTAAAGGACACTCGGAGTTGTATCCTGATTGATACAATTTAGAACTGGATACTTGGATACTATGGCTCTGGGATTGCTTCTCGCAGGGAGTCGAGAAGGGATCTCAGGACGAGGTTGATGACTGTATGGCTCTGGGATTGCTTTCTCGCAGGGAGTCGAGAAAGGATCTCTGGGTGAGGTTGAGACTTAATGATACTGCTACATTATATTGTATTGTTCTACCCTCTTCTATTTCTGCAAGACCGCTGAAGATGCTAGTCTTCGATAGGACTAGGCCTTCTCTCTATTCTTGCATTTCTGCAGCCCAGTCCACATATACAGCCTCCCTTTGAAAATGTTGCATATATAGTGTAGATCCTTGCTTGCTGAGTACTTCTGAGTACTCACGGTTGCTTTGTTTTCCTTTTCTCCCCATATCAGTTTGTCGTAACAAGATGACGGAGCCCCTGAGACAGCTGCCCTGCCGACGATCGCTACTACTACTACCCAGAGGATGGATACTACTATGAGTTGACTGACGACCAGGAGTAGGATCGGAGGGTCCCAGGCAGGAGGCCTACGCCTTTCGATCGTAGTGTTTTTCTTTTGCCCCGCCTTTCTAAAGGCCTTTCTGTTTCTGTTTCATATCTGTACACCGATATCTGATGCTTCCGCTGACGCTTGTTCGCAAGCTTATGTATTCGAGCCCTCGAGGCCCCCTGGCTTGTAATATAAAGCTTGTATGACTTTATTTATGTTTTAGAGTTGTGTTGTGATATCTTCCCGTGAGTCCTTAGGCTTGATCGTGTGCATTTGCGTGTATGATTAGTGCACGATTGAGCCGGGGGCGTCACAACCTGGGAGCAACATCCGGGCCAAACCCACAGCTACATCCCCTCCGTGTAGACCCAACGCGTCCGTTTCCCCCCTCCAGGTGCCGGCGACGGAGCTGTCCGTGAGGGGGGCCACACCGCGGAGACGCGTGCCGCCTCTTCAGACATGCCACAACACCACCCCGCATGTACGAGGGGCCGGTGCGACGCTCCGGTGGCATTGCTACCCCCCCCCAGGGCCCCCGTCCCGCCTAACCCTGGAGCGGTTGACCACGAGATCTAGGGGCCGTTTGGATTACGCCCACGGCGGCCACGCCAAATCAGGGCGAGCCAAAAATTTGGCGGAGGAATCAGCCGCCCGCGTTTCGCCCATGCGTGGGCGTCAAATCTGAACTGGATGACCAAAATATTGGCATGGAAATGAAAGCTGGGCTTCAATCCAAACGTTCACCCATATAGCCAGTCAACGCCAAATTTTTGGCGTGGTAACCGTCGGCCACTATCCAAACAGCCCCCTAGCACTTTGACTTCCCACGGACGGGCTTTGACCAGTGGACCTCTCCACTCGGTTGTGTTAGGTCAGTCCAGAGGGACACCTGGGAGCAACATCCGGGCCAAACCCACAGAAACATCCCCTCCGTGTAAACCCAACGTGTCCGTTTCCCCCCTCTAGGTGCCGGCGGCGGAGCCGTCCGTGAGGGGGGCCACACCCCAGAGACGCGTGCCACCTCTTCAGACATGCCACAAAACCACCCGCATGTATGAGGGGCCGTGCGACGCTCCGGTGGCATTGCTACCCCCCCAGTGCCCCCGTCCCGCCTAACCCTGGAGCGGTTGACCACGAGATCTAGCCCTTTGACTTCCCACGGACGGGCTTTGACCAGTGGACCTCTCCACCGGTTGTGTTAGGTCAGCCCAGAGGGACACCTGGGAGCAACATCCGGGCCAAACCCACAGCTACATCCCCTCCGTGTAGACCCAACATGTCCGTTTCCCCCCTCCAGGTGCCTGCGGCGGAGCCGTCCGTGAGGGGGGCCACACCCCGGAGACGCGTGCCGCCTCTTCAGATATGCCACCACACCACACGGTTGTGGTAGGTCATCCCATATAAACACTTGGGAGCAACGTCCCCTCCGTATAGACCCGATGCGGCTGTTTCCCCCCTCCAGGTGTCGGCCGCCGACGGCGGCGCCGTCCGTGAGGGGGGTCACACCCCTCCGTATAGATTCGAAAAGTATGGTATTTTTGCTTATATTAACACATGCCACATGTAAGTAAATTAAATAATAATACGTAAAAGAACAAAAAAAATTCTATAATAAATGCAAAAAAAAAACTACGCCGACGTCCTGGCCAGGGAAAGATGAACGGCGTGTCCCGGATCGATGACGTGGCATCTATGCCGACGGCCGCCGTCGGCATAGATGGTGGTCGGTGCACGTCGGATCGATGACATGGCACGCGCATCTGTGCCGACGGCCGCCCGTCTAGGCCGTCGGCATAGATCGGATGCCATTAGCCGCACGTCACGAGTGGGGCCGCTAGGCCCGCATCTATGCCAACGGCCTATGTATGCCGATGGCTGCTGTAGGCATAGGCTGGGGATAAGCCGACGGCTTACCTGTGCCGACGGTCGGCGTCGGCATAGCTCTGGATAGCCCGACGGCCACCCTACGCCAACGGCCTTGTTTCGGCTGTCGGCATGTTCAGGAGTAGGCCGACGGTGGCCGTCGGCACCGGCCCCTGTTCCGGTAGTGATGTCACTTCATCTTTCGCTCTCACGGATGACTCATGGTGCGGCAATCTTACATTGTTTCCTCCCAATCTAAATTTTGTACCGTAATTATCTATACTGGGAGGTGGTCAATTGATTTGGCCACATATTGGAGAATGGTTATCGCATTTTTTTTTTCGAAATTCTTCAGCTGATGATCTCTAATGGCTTCCGGACAGCTAATTACTTCACGTGGATTGCTATGTCTTATCGTTTCGTGTTTTATCATCTACAGTATGTTTTTACAGCATACGATTGCTCACATAACATGTTTTGGTGTTATTCATAACTTGGTGCTATTGGCTGCTGTATGTGACAGGTTAATTAGAACAGTATAGTAAAATGCACAAAAAAAATGTAGCCGTACTGTTCTAGAAGTGGGTGTGAAGCCTCAATATGTTCTGCTTCTATCCATAAATGAGCAAAGCTCAATAATCTTGCGGACATTTGTACATATGTATGTTGTGGATTTTCAAGACAGGTACAGGCTTTGAATCATTCCAAGCATCAGGTGAGTTTCGTTCTAGAATAGTATTTCGAACAGAATATGAATCAAGCTGCAAGGAACTTCACTTCAAGAGATCTCACTGAAACTTATCAGTTCTTGACAAACTAATAGTACTTATCAGATCCAAGGCTCATGTTTTTGCCGCCGTCCATGTAGATGCAGCCTTTTCCTTCTGGGATGTTCATGTGCAGCTTTGTCTAACTTACAGTATTGAATTTTCATCCAGATTATCACTGATGGGACCACCAGCTAATAAAATGGGGAAGAAATGCCTCGTCTATTTGTCCATACCATGCAGGAATGGATAATAAAATAAGTTATTTACTCTTCAGTTACACATAAATCTAAATTGTTCTCTTCTATTTTCTCCCTACCATGCACGAAAGAGTAGTTACTTACTTTTCAGTTACACAGAGCATCTAAAAAGTAGTAATTGATATCCTATAAAAACCAATTTGGACCCATCAACTGATAATCATGCAATCAGTTAACCTCGCTGCTCACATGCCATCCCTCTGTTTATATACATGTTTGTAGCTAAAAAGTAGTAACTGACATCCTATAAATACGATTAATTTCCACCGGCCATTAACAATTCTGCAACCACAGTTAACCTCGCTGCTCACATGCTATCCCTCTGTTTATATACATGTTTGTAGCTAAAAAGTAGTAACTGACATCCTATAAATATGATTAATTTCCACCGGCCATTAACAATTCTGCAACCATTTAAACTGACTGCTACGTGCCATCCCTCTGTTTATATAGAACGTCTGCAGTAGATATTGGAACACTCAACAATTCCTACTCTTAGGTACCACGCCTACACTCTCCTTATGTATATCTGTCTACTTTGCACTCAAACGTAGATGAATCAATCTGGGGATGAGTCTCATCCAAGGATGGCTTAAAGCATAGAGCATGCATTAGATGATACGTTGAACCACGATGAATCCACTCACTCCTCCTCAAAGGTACCGGCTATTGAATACTCGCTTATGCTTCGTACCTTTCACCTTTTCCTTCACAGTTTGCTGCTGCGCTTGCAGGCTTAGGTTCACTGCAAGTAGTTGGTATCAAACAAAAAAAAAATGCAAGTGCACAACATAATACTACTACATAGCTTTTGTGGTCAATTTTCAAATGATTTCTAACTTCTTAAATTTGGAAATTTTTGTAGGAACAGGATTGATAGCGGGCTTTTGGAATGCACTCTTAATAAAGCTTTAAGCTCAAGGCCTTTGATATTTGTGAAGTTCTAGAGTAAGAAGATTGACTGTAGCATCTTGGAACGCACTAATATTGAAATAAATCCTTCAATATTTGTGTCGCCTTAAAGCTACAAGTTCTGTAATTTCCCCAAATATGAAGTACTTGGCATTTTCTCTACCTAAATATGAGTGTTATGTTTCAGATCATATAGTCCCAATATTATTAAGCCATCATGTACTTGGGAGTTATTTGTGCCCTTAGAATGCTGCGTTTAGCAAATCTTTGAACATGCCCTTCCTTTAGTTATGTACTCATAAGTATTTGGCCGATTTGAACGTGCAATCATCTGAAAGCTTACTCCTTTCATTTCTGTTCTCACTATAACCATTCAGGGACCTTGAATCTGATTTGTCCAATGTGATCTTACATTAGAAAAAAACATGCTTCATTATAGGGAAAACAAAGTTGATTTAAGCAATAGAACATTGATAACCAAATCTCTTTAGTCAATTCTCCATAGTAACTTCTTTTTTCTTTCAAATTGACCAAAAAACGCTATATCAGTATTGCTTATAATGTGCAAACAGATTTATCCCAGAAAATAAGACACTACAACAATTGATGTGCAAAATTATTCCATATGTATTAATGGACTAGCTATTATCAGCTTCATGGGAGACACTATCACCTTGTATCAACATATTATTATACGTATAAGCTAACATAAACTCTATGTTTGTGCATAAATTTCTAACACTCTCATGCAACATTCAAAATAGACGGGCGCG
Source organism: Thinopyrum elongatum (assembly GCA_011799875.1). Lineage (NCBI taxonomy): Eukaryota > Viridiplantae > Streptophyta > Magnoliopsida > Poales > Poaceae > Thinopyrum > Thinopyrum elongatum. Next base: position 739,018,888 of record CM022303.1, on the reverse strand, counting down.
GCAACGCGCGCCATCGACGATCTAGTCATCCTTATAAATTCACCAGATGAAAAGTACGCATGCGTGTTGGCCCCAACTTCACTAATCACTGAAGAAAAGTACGCATGCAAGACCATGACGTGGACTGGGGAGTCAAGTCTCTGGCTGTAATTATTGAGCGAATCTTGTCTAGATGCTCCAATACCTTTACTAGATAGATGACTATAGCCTTGTTGTTTATATATGTTCTCATTCTATATATATAGACATGTGTAAGTTATGACCATTTTTTTATCATAATGTCATCAGGACTTCATTGTTGATTTCCTAGATTAAAGAACTTATAGCCGGTCTCAATTTGTGTGTGTGTGATCATTAGTTATCTACATCCTCGGAAGATTGAAAGATCACAATCAAATATCAATGAGTAATAGTGGAAAATCAAATGTCAAACGGTTACTCAATCGTACTTGTAATGATACTATTCGGAAACCATTTAAACCCTTGGTGAATGTGTTAGGTTACTTGGAAAAAGAAACAAAGCTGATTGATATACCTATTAACGATATGCTGATATTACCTATTTAGTATTGACTGACTGTGCAATCATTGCTTTGGTTGTTCATTCATCCGATGGCATGCGTGATTTGGACAATAAAACTTAGCTGTTCTACACTTGGATATAGTTGACGACGATTGTAAACTTGATACGTGGTTTAAAACCCAGTTCAAGTGTATGCATGCATAGTCATATATATATATTGTATGTCCTCTAGTTTAAATCTTGATGTCTGCAGGTGCGCGGGAGACTAGCTAGTTGGCCCTGATGACAGGTTTTCATCCGGCTGCTCAGCTTGGTAACACCAAATTGCATGGGTGAATGCACAGTTGAGGCCTTGCCACAGCAGTGGAGTCAACCCAAGGCTAAAATCTGAGTTGTCATAAATCAGGCGAAGACAAGTACCCGTACTTATAGATAGTACCATGTATCTTATATTGTTGGCAGTAGTAGGCTTAATTTTGTGATCGAGAGAACCATTAATTAATAGTGTAGACTATTTTATGATTTATGTTTGCGTGTTGTAATCTGAAGGAAGAACTCATTTTGTAAAGATAACGAGGCAGTGTACATGGACAAGTGTTTGGGCATTATTCATTCAATTGTAGCAGCTGTTGCCGTTAAGCACATTCCACCTGGTAACACTCTGCTTGGAGTTGGAGAAGAGAAGACCAAGTAACTGATTTGGCATCAAATCAACCTCACCTACAAGGAGGAGAGGAAATCCAGAGTTCAGCTGTTGGTGTTGGAGTGTCGATATTTAGAGAAGTAGAGAGATGATTGTAGTTCAAATGATGGGTGCGTGTGCTGCATTCTGCATACTATCATAGTGATATACCAGCAGGTTGCCTTGAGCTGGAGGTAAATTTACATCTGAATTTGTTCTAGAGATCAGGTTGCCCTGTTCAGCGATAGTAAGTATGCATCTTTCTAATGATACGTGTTAAATCCGACCGGCCATGAGTAGTGCAACAACAGAAGCAATTGTGTTTGGCATTCCCCTTTCCTACCACACACACATGTTTGGCTGGTACGAGCAAGAGTTCTTAAAGTTGTCATTTTCTTTTTCAAACTTCATTCGTACATTCTTGGAAAAAGATACTACCGCCATGGCTGGGGATCCCCACCTTCCTTCTCTGTTCTGGATCTTTCAATGCTTCCCTCCCAGCAGGGTATCGAATACGGGGTATGCAAAGCTGCTAATCTCATGAATCCTTGAAAAAATGGTTATCAAAAACATGCTTGATTTAGTTGCCTTGGAAAAGCAACGCATCACAAACAAATTACCCTACAATGTTCGTCCAAAATTAAATTACATATAGAGAAATTTGTCCTCTATTCATTCAAAAATTCCGTCCTCTACTCGCTCCAAATTCGTCCTCCGCAAACTTGAAAATCTACCAATGGAGCAACACAGTGAACCCACAATTTTTCAACAAAGGGTGGACTTTATGGGCTCAAAATGGAGCATCAAGAGGATACATAACACAATAAGCACACACCAGGCCTTTGCATAACTAGGATGCACACAGCCAATCAAACATACACACACCCAAAAACATACGGGCAACTAGCAAAGTCATAAGACCAAAAGCTATGTGCAGGTGAATAAAATAAAATAAAGCAAAGTGACCAGATCAGTGATCGAGAAACTACAAGAGAGATCATATCCGCACCAACGATTGACACCACATTGATGACGAGGATCTTCAACAGCAACGCCTTCAGGAAGGAAGCGACTCTCAAGCACCGCCGTCACCGGATCTAACCACAGAGGCCAGAATCTAAGTTTTCACCCTGAAGAATCAGTCCGAGCAAATCCCAGTAACAGAGGTCTTGTTGCAATTTTTTTTACACCAAAGGACTTGTTGCAAAAATATTAAAGATCGATTGGCGTGCTACATGTCCGCCGGCGGATCTTTCTAAAGGATCCGCCGCCTCACGAGCCGTCAAATCTGGTGTAATCTTGAGTCAAGGGTCGTTCTTCACTTTTCCCACTTTTGCAGCATAGGTTTTGTTGCGGAAGTTTTTGCAACAGGCGTCATGTTGCAGAAAATATTTCTAACAAAGGTTGTGTTGTAGATTTTTCTTGCAACAAGGATAATGTTGTAGAGTTTTTTTTTACAACAAAGATTATGTTGCAGAATTTTTTTTGTCCGCATTGTGGTTGGCTCTCGAGGCCGTGTTGCCACTGCAACATTACCCATGTTTCAGAAACATGGAGGATGTTGCAGAATCCTAATACATACGGTGGGTGGGACTAATCCACACGTAGTTGGCTTCCGAGGGTGGCGGACACGAGGCGTAGAATCTGTTGGTACACGTGGTCTGTCGGATCAAAAGTGATCCAACAGCTCCACGCACGGCGGACGCGAGAGTGCGATCCGTCGGCTGAAAGGTAACGTTTCCCACCAAATTAACGGTTTATATATTTATTTATTTTTTCTGATTAATGTTGGAATTTCTAGATCTACAGTAAATCTACACCGTTATAATTTGGTCGCACCAAATTAATGGTTTATATTATTATTTTTCTGATTAACGTGGGAATTTCTAGGAAGTCTCTAATTAGTATAGTAATAGATAGATAGATAGATGTATTTTTTTTAATTGATAGATAGATGTATTAGTACAACTGCTACTGGTAGCATCGGTACATCGTGCATGGAAATTGTGATGATCACATACCGATCTTCTATGGCAGCGTGATCCAGTTGCCGCCGGTGCCGTTCTGCTCGATGTAGGACTTGAGCCTGGCGTCCTCCTCCGGGAACCATGGGCCCTTCTTCACGCTCGCCTTAACACTTTCTCTAACTTTGCAATGACAATTTTGGGCACTTTATAGACATGCCTTATTAAGTTCCATATGAATGTCTCATCAAGTATAGACAATGTATTTTTGACCAAAATTAGGAAAACCTTGCACATGCTGCAAGTAAATTTTGTCTATGCTGCATTAAAAATAAACTCTCTATGCTGATAGTACACAAACAAATAACTAGCCATTAGGGTCAGTACTTGGTACAAAAACCAGACATAGATCAGCGAAACTAACATAACAATCCACACAATCTAAAATTGTAAATGTTTCTGTAAGGCAGTAAGCCTGATAGTGGGGTAAAGATACCTGACAACAAGGCATCTCTCGTCTAGGACTGGTGAGAGACATTATTGCTCTTAATTCAAAGCTGTCTCTGTTGGATCCTCCAGGATCATTTAGCATAAGTTTGAGCCACAAATTTATCAGGAGATGTAAATTACCTTATTCTGAAGGTCCTGCCATCTCCTCCACTGCTTCCTTCATTTCAGTTGCTTGATCTGCTATGTGTACTTGCTCTTCCCGGTGTTTCAATGCAAGGCTTGATTAGCAGCCTTGTTCTTTAGTTCTTGAGAGAGAGTGAGTGAGTGAAAATGGATAGCTTAGAGCAGCAGCTAGCCAGCAGCCGTCGCTTCTTTCTCCTCTCTCCTTTCCTTAAATGTTTGCACTGCACACCAGGGGAACAGACACCTGGTTGGTCAGCTGCTGCCCCTGATCAGGACAGCTCACAGGAGTAGGTAAGCAGCACTGTAGGCACCGCCTACTGTAGCAATTAACTCTAGCTCTTCAGATATTTCTCACTTAAGTTTATCCTTTAATCTTTAGAGCATAACAGCCACAGTTTAGTCTTTAAGATCATCATAATATCCAACATTCTCCCCCTTGATCGTAAGGCTAAACATATAAGTTCACTTTTCAACAAAATAATGTACCAAGACGAAAAGATTACAGTGGCCAATATAAGGTACCACTGAACCTAGTGACTATGATACATCATTCCATATCAAAATGAAACTTCTTAAACTTATGAGCTCCATAAACTTTATTCACATAAACCATCAACTTAATTTACATTATTCTTTACATAAGCATCATAAACATTGCAAACATTACAGGCTCATCTGTTGATAAAACGGTACACCAAGACAATAGATTGCAACAGTCAATTAAGTACTGCTGAACCAATTGACTATGGTTCTCATTTGATCTCAAAACAAGCCCATTTGAGGAGATGGTGTCACAATAGTCCCAACTTTGCCAGGATCAAACGCTTTCAACCAAACCCATACCGGTAACGTGCTCTCTGAAAACACTGGGTGGTAAGCCTTTCGTGAGCGGATACGCCAACATCAACTTAGTATTGAAGTATCTCACATTAATTGTCTGATCCTGGACTCTGTCTTTCACAACAAGAAACTTGATGTCAATGTGCTTGGCAGCATCACTTGACTTGTTGTTACTCGAAAATATCACTGCGGGTTGATTATCGCAGTAGAGTGTGATTGGCCTGGAAATGCTATCAATCACTCTCAGTCCCGGGATAAAATTCTTCAGCCATACTGCCTGCCCGGTGGCCTCAAAACATGCTACAAATTCTGCCTGCATTGTCGACGATGCAGTGACAGTTTGTTTGGAGCTTTTCCATGATATAGCTCCATTTGCGAGGGTGAAAACATAACCTGACGTGGATTTCTTAGAATCAACACACCCCGCAAAATCAGCATTTGAGTAACCCACCACCTCGAGGTTATCAGATTTCTTATATGTAAGCATGAGGCCTTTAGTGCCTTGCAAATGACGCAAGACTTTCTTAGCAGCCTTCCAGTGATCCAGACCTGGATTAGACTGATATCTGCCAAGCATCCCGGTCACGAATGCTAAATCAGGGCGAGTGCACACTTGTGCATACATAATGCTTCCAAAAATTGAGGCATAAGGAATTGACTACATCTACGCAGATTCATGATTATTTCTTGGGCACTGAAAAGTCCCAAATTTATCGCCCTTAACAACAGGAGCAGGCGAGGCTGAGCACTTATGCATATTATACTTTTTCAGTACCTTTTCAACATATGCTCTCTGAGACAGCCCCAAGATCCCTCTGGATCTATCTTGGTGAATTTCAATTCCTAAAACATAACCTGCTTCACCGAGATCCTTCATATCAAATTTCGAGGATAAAAACCTCTTAGTTTCCAGCAGCATATTTTTGTCACTGCTGGCTAAAAGTATGTCATCAACATACAGTATCAGGAAGATAAAGTTACTCCCCCTGAACTTGACATAAACACAATTGTCCACTTTATTTTCTTCAAAACCAAATTTCCTTATTACTTCATCAAACTTGAGATACCATTCTCTTGACGCTTGTTTCAAGCCATAGATGGATTTCTTCAGATGACATCCTAAATGTTCATTCCCTTCCACAACAAAACCTTCCGGTTGTGCCATGTATCCATTCTCACTTAAGTCACCATTTAGAAATGCCATTTTAACGTCCATCTGATGCAGCTCCAGATCATAATGGGCCACAAGTGCCATAATTATTCTGAATGAGGTTTTAGAAGATACGGGCGAAAAAGTTTCTTTATAATCAATCCCTTCTCTTTGAGTGAAGCCTTTTGCCACAAGCCTTGCCTTAAACCTTTCGATATTCCCTTTGGGGTCACGTTTGGTCTTATAGACCCATTTGCATCCAACTGTTTTGGCTCCTCTGGGAATTTCTACTAAGTCCCATACATCATTAGTGCTCATAGACTTCATTTCATCTTTCATAGCATTAAGCCGTTTAGATGAAAATTCACTTTGCATAGCTTCCTTAAACGATGTAGGATCATTGTCCAACATCGACTCATTCATATCTTCACTCATGTAAGTGAAATAATCATCGGGAATAGGAGGTTTCCTAGTCCGCTGTGACCTTCTGAGAGGTTCATTAATTGGCACATCATTAGTAGCTTGAGACTGCTGAGAACTTTCAACAGAAACATCATCAGGTGTGACATCTAAAACAGTCACAGGAGTCTCAGCAGGTGTTGCATTAATGATCCTTTCAGCAGGAGGTGCAACATCAGCAGACACCGGGAAAATAGGTTCCTGAATAATTGGAGTCGGGACATATTCCCGTTTTTCCTCCAAAAATATTTCCCGGGGTGTCAAGCTCCCCCTCATCATATCATTTTCCAAGAACACAGCGTGTCTTGTTTCAACAAATTTTGTTGCCTGATTTGGACAATAAAACCGATATGCTTTAGATTTGTCAGGATAACCAATAAAATGGCAACTGACTATCTTGGGGTCTAATTTTCCCATAATTGGATTGAAAATCCTTTCTTCAGCTGGACAGCCCCATACATGAAAATAATTCATGGTTGGTTTCCTCCCAGTCCATAATTCATACGATGTTTTTGTTGGAAATATGCCCTAGAGACAATAATAAAATGGTTATTATTATATTTCCTTGTTCATGATAATTGTCTATTGTTCATGCTATAATTGTATTAACCGGAAACCGTAATACATGTGTGGATACAAAGACCACTCCATGTCCCTAGTGAGCCTCTAGTTGACTAGCTCGTTAATCAATAGATGGTCATGGTTTCCTGACCATGGACTTTGGATGTCGTTGATAACGGGATCACATCATTAGGAGAATGATGTGATCGACAAGACCCAATCCTAAGCATAGCACAAGATCGTGTAGTTCGTTTGCTAGAGCTTTTCTAATGTCAAGTATCATTTCCTTAGACCATGAGATTGTGCAACTCCCAGATACCGTAGGAATGTTTGGGTGCATCAAACGTCACAACGTAACTGGGTCACCATAAAGGTGCACTACAGGTATCTCCGAAAGTGTCTGTTGGGTTGGCACTAATCGAGACTGGGATTTGTCACTCCGTATGACGGAGAGGTATCTCTGGGCCCACTCGGTAATGCATCGTCATAATGAGCTCAATGTGACTAAGGAGTTAGCCACGGGATCATGCATTACGGAACGAGTAAAGAGACTTGCCGGTAGCGAGATTGAACAAGGTATAGGGATACCGACGATCAAATCTCAGGCAAGTAACATACCGATGGACAAAGGGAATTGTATACGGGATTAATTGGATCCTCGACATCGTGGTTCATCCGATGAGATCATCGTGGAACATGTGGGAGCCAATATGGGTATCCAGATCCCGCTATTGGTTATTGGTCGGAGAGGTGTCTCGGTCATGTCTGCATGGTTCCCGAACCTGTAGGGTCTACACACTTAAGATTCGGTGACGCTAGAGTTGTCATGGGAATTGTATGTGGTTACCGAAAGTTGTTCAGAGTCTCGGATGAGATCCCGGACATCACGAGGTGTTCCGGAATGGTCCGGAGGTAAAGATTTATATATGGGAAGTCCTATTTTGGCCATCGGAAAATGTTCTGGATTTTTCGGTATTGTATAGGGAAGGTTCTAGAAGGTTCTAGAGTGGGGCCCACCTGCATGGGGGGACCCACATGAACGTGGGTAGTAGGGGCAAGGCCCCACACCCCTGGTCAAGGCGCACCAAGATTCCCGCTTAGAAGGAATTAGATCATATCCTGAAGGGATAAGATCAAGATCCCTAAAAAGGGGGGATAACAATCGGTGGGGAAGGGAAAGGATGGGATTTCTTTCCTCCCACCTTTGCCAACGCCCCAATGGACTTGGAGGGCAAGAAACAAGCCCCCTCCACCCCTATATATAGTGGGGAGGTGCATGGGAGCTGCAACCCTTGCCCCTGGCGCAGACCTCCCCCCTCCTACTCCTCCTCCTCCGTAGTGCTTAGCGAAGCTCTGCCGGAGAACCACGAGCTCCACCGCCACCACGCCGTCGTGCTGCCGGAGCACTCCCTCAACTTCTCCTATCCCCTTGCTGGATCAAGAAGGAGGAGACGTCCCCGGGCTGTACGTGTGTTGAACGCGGAGGCGCCGTCCGTTCGGCGCTTGAATCGGATCTTCCGCGATTTGAATCGCCGCGAGTACGACTCCATCAACCACCTTCTTGTAACGCTTCCGCTTAGCGATCTTCAAGGGTATGAAGATGCACTCCCTCTCACTTGTTGCTAGCATCTCCTAGATTGATCTTGGTGACACGTACGAAATTTTTGAATTATTACTACGTTTCCCAACAGTTGCATCATGAGCTAGGTCTATGTGTAGATTCTATGCACGAGTAGAACACAAGTAGTTGTGGGCGATGATTTGTTCAATTTGCTTACCATTACTAGTCCTATCTTGATTCGGCGGCATTGTGCGATGAAGCGGCCCGGACCGACCTTACACGTACGCTTACGTGAGACAGGTTCCACCGACTGACATGCACTTGTTGCATAAGGTGGCTAGCGGGTGTCTGTCTCTCCCACTTTAGTCGGATCGGATTCGGTGAAGAGGGTCCTTATGAAGGGTAAATAGCAATTGGCATATCTCCGTTGTGGCTTTTGCGTAGGTAAGAAACATTCTTGCTAGAAACCCATAGCAGCCACGTAAAACATGCAACAACAATTAGAGGACGTCTAACTTGTTTTTGCAGGGTATGCTATGTGATGTGATATGGCCAAAAGGATGTGATGAATTATATATGTGATATATGAGATTGATCATGTTCTTGTAATAGGAATCACGACTTGCATGTCGATGATTATGACAACCGGCAGGAGCCATAAGGAGTTGTCTTAATTTATTGTATGACCTGCGAGTCATTGTAAACGCCATGTAATTACTTTACTTTGTTGCTAACCGTTAGCCATAGTAGTAGAAGTAATAGTTGGCGAGACAACTTCATGAAGACACGATGATAGAGATCATGGAGTCATGCCGGTGACGATAGTGATCATGCCGCGCCTCGAAGATGGAGATCAAAAGCGCAAGATGATATTGGCCATATCATGTCACTTTATGATTTGCATGTGATGTTTATCATGTTTACATCTTATTTGCTTAGAACGACGGTAGCATAAATAAGATGATCCCTCACTAAAAATTTCAAGAAATGTGTTCCCCCTAAGTGTGCACCGTTGCGAAGGTTCATTATTTCGAAGCACCACGTGATGATCGGGTGTGATAGATTCTAACGTTTGTATACAACGGGTGTAAGCCAGATTTACACATGCGAAACACTTAGGTTGACTTGACGAGCCTAGCATGTATAGACATGGCCTCGGAACACGAGAGACCGAAAGGTCGAACATGAGTCGTATAGTAGATGCGATCAACATGGAGATGTTCACCGTTGATGACTAGTCCGTCTCACGTGATGATCGGACACGGCCTAGTCGATTCGGATCATGTATCACTTAGATGACTAGAGGAATGTCTATCTGAGTGGGAGTTCATTAAATAATTTGATCAGATGAACTTCATTATCATGAACATAGTTAAAGTGTATTTTCAAATTATGTTGTAGATAGCTCGCGTTGTAGCTCCCCTGTTTTATTCATACGTTCCTAGAGAAAAGTAAGTTGAAAGATGATGGTAGCAATAATGCGGACTGGGTCTGTGATCTGAGGATTGTCCTCATTGCCGCACAGAAGACTTATGTCCTTAATGCACCGCTCGATGCGCCACCCCCTCAAGCGTCATTTGTAGATGTTTTGAACATCTGACAGGCACGTTCTGATGACTACTTGATAGTTCAGTGCGTCATGCATTACAGCTTAGAATTGAGGCTCCAAAACGTTTTGAACGTCACAGAACATATGAGATGTTCTAAGAGCTGAAATTGGGATCTCAGGCTTGTGCCCGCGTTGAGAGGTATGAGACCTCCAACAATATTCTTTGCCTACAAGATGAAGGAGAATAGCTCAATCAGTGAGCATGTGATCAGATTGTCTGGGTACTACGATCACTTGAATCGAGTGGCAGTTAATCTTCCAGATAAGATAGTGATTAATATAGTTCTCCAAGTCACTGCCACGTAGCTACTCGAGCTTCGTGATGAACTATAACATGCCAGGGATGGATAAGATGATCCCTGAGCTGTTCGCGATGTTTGACACCGCGAAGGTAGAAATCAAGAAGGAGCATCAAGTGTTGATGGTTAGTAAAACCACTAGTTTCACAAAGGGCAAGGGCAAGAAGGGAAAGTTCATGGATGGCAAGTCAGTTGCTGCTCCAGTGAAGAAACCCAAGGTTGAACCCAAACCTGAGACTAGGTGCTTCTGTTATGAGGAGAACGGTCGCTGAAGGGAAACAACCCTAGATACTTGGTAGATGAGAAAGCTGGCAACGTCGACAGAAGTATATTTGATATACGTGTTGTTTATGTGTACCTTGTTAGTACTCCTAGTAGCACCCGGGTATTGGATACCGGTTCGGTTGCTAAATGTTAGTAACTCGAAATAGAAGCTACGGAATAAACGGAGGCTATCTAAGGGTGAGGTGACAATGTGTGTTGGAAGTGTTTCCAAGGTTGATGTGATCACCATCACACACTCTCTCGGGATTAGGGATGAACCTAAATAAATGTTATTTGGTGTTTGCTTTGAGCATGAACGTGATTAGATCATGTTTATTGCAATACGGTTATTCATTTAAGTTAGAGAATAATGGTTATTCTGTTTACATGAATAATACCTTTAATGGTCATGCACCCAATGTGAATGGTTTATTGAATCTCGATCGTAGTAATACACATGTTCATAAAAGATGCAAAGTTAATAATGATAGTACCACATACTTGTGGCACTACCGCTAAAGGTCATATTGGTGTAAAGTGCATGAAGAAACTCCATGCTGATGGATCTTTGTACTCACTCGATTTCGAATCGGTTGAGACATGCGTACCATGCCTCTTAGGCAAGATGACTGAGACCGCGTTTCCGGTATGATGGAGCGGGCTAGTAACTTATTGGAAATAATACATGTTGATGTATGTGGTCCAATGAGTGTTGTAGCATGCAGTGGATATCGTTATTTTCTTACCTTCACTGATAATTTGAGTGGATATGAGTATATTTACTTAATGAAACACAAGTCTAAAACGTTTGAAAAGTTCAAACAATTTCAGAGTGAAGTCTAAGATCATCGTGACAAGAAGATAAAAATGTCTACGATATGATCGTGGAGGTGAATATCTGAGTTACGAGTTTGTATACAACTTAAGATAATGTGAAAGTTGTTTCACAACTCACGCCACCTGGAACACCATAGTGTGATGGTGTGTCCGAACGTCGTAGTCGTACTCTATTGGATATGGTGCGTACTATGATGCCTCTTATTGGTTTGCCACTATCGTTTTGGGGTTAAGCATTAGAGACAACTACATTCACTTTAAATAGGGCACCATCTAATTCCGTTGAGATGACACCGTATGGTTTGGCAGAAACCTAAGCTGTCATTTCTCAGAGTTTGGGAATACGACGCTTATGTCTGATAAGCTCGAACCCAAAGCGGAAATGTGCATCTTCATAGAATACCCTAAGGAAACATTTGGGTATGCCTTCTATCTCAGATCCGAGGGCAAAGTATTTGTTGCTAAAAATGGGTCCTTTCTCGAGAAAAGGTTTCTCTCAAAAGAATTGAGTGGGAGGAAGATAGAACTTGATGAGGTTGTTGAACCTTTGTTTCAACCAAAGAGTAGCGCAGGGCAGAAAAATGTTTTTGTGGAGGCTACGTCAGTCGAAGAGGAAATTAATGGTGATGATCATGAAGCTTTGGATCAAGTTACTATCGAACCTCGTAGGTCGACAAGGACGCGTACTGCTCCTGAGTGGTACGGCAACCCTGTCTTGGAGGTCATGTTGTTGGACAACAATGAACCTACAAACTATGGAGAAGCGATGATGGGCCCGGATTCCAACAAATGGTTAGAGGCCATGAAATCCGAGAAAGGATCCATGTATGAAAACCAAGTATGGACTTTGGTAGACTTGCCTGTTGAATGGCAGGTCGTTGAGTACAAATGGACCTTTAAGAAGAAGACAGACACTGATGGTAAATGTTACCATTTATAAAGCTCGACTTGTCGCAAAGAAGTTTCCGACAAGTTCAAGGAGTTGACTACGATGAGACTTTCTCACCCGTAGCGATGCTAACGTCTATTGGAATTATGTTAGCAGTTGCTGCACTTTTCGATTATGAAATCTGGCAGATGGATGTCAAAACATCGTTCCCTTAAGGAAAGGTTTTATGTGATACAACCATAAGGTTTTGTCGATCCTAAGGATGCTAAAAAGTATGCAAGCTCCAGCAATCCTTCGATGGATAGGAGCAAGCATCTCGGAGTTGGAATATACGCTTTAATGAGGTGATCAATGTTTTTGAGTTTATACAAAGTTTATGAGAAACTCGTATTTACAAGAAAGTGGGTGGGAGCACTATAGAATTTCTGATGAGTATATGTGGATGACATATTGTTGATCGAAAATGATGTAGAATTTTTGGAAAGCATAAACGGTTGTTTGAAAAGAGTTTTTCAAAGGAAGACCTGGATAAAGCTACCTAATTGTTGGGCATCAAGATCTATAGAGATAGATCAAGATGCTTGATGAGTCTTTCAATGAGTACATACCTAGACAAGATTTTGAAAGAGTTCAAAATTGATCAGTCAAAGATGGAGTTCTTACCTGATTTGTAAGGTGCTGAGTTGAGTGAGACTCTAAGCTCGACCACGGCAGAAGAAAGAGATAGGACGAAGGTCATCCCCTATGCTTTATCCATAGGCTCTGTATAATATGCCATGATGTGTACCGCACCTGTGTGTGCCTTGCCATGAGTCTGTCAAGGGGTACGAGAGTGATCCAGGAATGGATCACTGGACAGCGGTCAAGATTATCCTTAGTAACTAGAGGACTAAGGAAATATTTCTCGATTATGGAGGTGATAAAGAGTTCGTCGTAAAGGGTTACGTCGATGCAAGCTTTAACACCAATCCGGATGACTCTGAGTAGCAATCCGGATATGTGTAGTGGAGCAGCCATTTGGAATAGCTCCAAGTGGAGTGTGGTAGCAGTGTCTAGAGTATGACATAGAGATTTCCAAAGTACACACAGTGTTGAATGTCGCAGACCCGTTGACTAAAGACTTCTCTCACATGCAAAAGCATGATCGAACCCCAGAACTCACTGGGTGTTAGATTCATAACAATGTAAATTACATGGTGATGTGAACTAGATTATTGACTCTAGTGCAAGTGGGAGACTGTTGGAAATATGCCCTAGAGACAATAATAAAATGGTTAATATTATATTTCCTTGTTCATGATAATTGTCTATTTTTCATGCTATAATTGTTTTAATCGGAAACCGTAATACATGTGTGAATACATAGACCACTCCATGTCCCTAGTGAGCCTCTAGTTGACTAGCTCGTTGATCAATAGATGGTCATGGTTTCCTGACCATGGACATTGGATGTCGTTGATAACGGGATCACATCATTAGGAGAATGATGTGATGGACAAGACCCAATCCTAAGCATAGCACAAGATCGTGTAGTTCGTTTGCTAGAGCTTTTCTAATGTCAAGTATCATTTCCTTAGACCATGAGATTGTGCAACTCCCAGATACCGTAGGAATGCTTTGGGTGTATCAAACGTCACAACATAACTGGGTGACCATAAAGGTGCACTACAGGTATCTCCGAAAGTGTCTGTTGGGTTGGCACGAATCGAGACTGGGATTTGTCACTCCATACGACGGAGAGGTATCTCTGGGCCCACTCGGTAATGCATCATCATAATGAGCTCAATGTGACTAAGAAGTTAGCCATGGGATCATGCGTTACGGAACGAGTAAAGAGACTTGCCGGTAACGAGATTGAACAAGGTATAGGGATACCGACGATCGAATCTCGGGCAAGTAACATACCGATTGACAAAGGGAATTGTATACGGGATTAATTGGATCCCCGACATCGTGTTTCATCCGATGAGATCATCGTGGAACATGTGGGAGCCAATACGGGTATCCAGATCCCACTATTGGTTATTGGTCGGAGAGGTGTCTCGGTCATGTCTGCATGGTTCCCAAACCCTTAGGGTCTACACACTTAATTTTCGGTGATGCTAGAGTTGTAATGGGAATTGTATGTGGTTACCGAAAGTTGTTCGGAGTCTTGGATAAGATCCCGGACGTCACGAGGAGTTACGGAATGGTCTGGAGGTAACGATTTATATATGGGAAGTCCTATTTTGGCCACCGGAAAAGGTTCGGGATTTTTCGGTATTGTACTGGGAAGGTTCTAGAAGGTTCCGGAGTGGGGTCCACCTAAATGGGGGGACCCACATGAACGTGGGTAGTGGGGGCAAGGCCCCACACCCCTGGTCAAGGCGCACCAAGATTCCCCCTTAGAAGGAATAAGATCATATCCTGAAGGGAAAAGATCAAGATCCCTAAAAAGGGGGATAACAATCGGTGGGGAACGGAAAGGATGGGATTTCTTTCCTCCCACCTTTGCCAACGCCCCAATGGACTTGGAGGGCAAGAAACCAGCCCCCTCCACCCCTATATATAGTGGGGAGGTGCATGGGAGCTGCAACCCTTGCCCTGGCGCAGCCGTCCCCCCTCCTACTCCTCCTCCTCCGTAGTGCTTAGCGAAGCTCTGCCGGAGAACCACGAGCTCCACCGCCACCACTCCGTCGTGCTGCCGGAGCTCTCCCTCAACTTTCTCCTCTCCCCTTGCTGGATCAAGAAGGAGGAGACGTCCCCGGGCTGTACGTGTGTTGAACGCGGAGGCGCCGTCCGTTCGGCGCTTGAATCGGATCTTCCGCGATTTGAATCGCCGCGTGTACGACTCCATCAACCGCGTTCTTGTAACGCTTCTGCTTAGCGACCTTCAAGGGTATGAAGATGCACTCCCTCTCACTTGTTGCTAGCATCTCCTAGATTGATCTTGGTGACACGTAGGAAATTTTTGAATTATTACTACATTCCCCAACAGTTTTAGGCACCGATTTACTGGGAACCCTGTTGAGAATATGTGCTGCTGTCTTAAGGGCTTCCATCCATAAATTTACCGGCAAAATGGAGTGGTTTAACATACTGCGCACCATATCCATAAGAGTGCGGTTCCGCCTTTCTGCCACCCCATTTTGCTGAGGTTCGCCCGGTGATGAATACTGGGCCATAATGCCATTTTCCTGTAGATATTTTGCAAATGGTCCAGTAATTTGGCCATAAGTAGTATGTCTGCCGTAGTACTCACCACCACGATCAGCTCTTACAACTTTAATCCTTTTGTTACTTTGATTTTCAACCTCAGCTTTGAAAATCTTGAACTTGTCTAATGCCTCTGCTCTTTCTTTAATGGGATAAATATATCCATAACGGGAGAAATCATAGGTGAACGTTATGAAGGAATTAAAACCATCCACCGACCTCACATTAAACGGACCACATATATCCGTGTGAATTATTTCCAAAACTCCCGTCGTTCGGTTTGCACCTTTCTTAATTTGCTTGGCATATTTTCCTTTGATGCAGTCGATGCAATGATCAATATCCGCATCAAAAAAATCAAGAGAAGGAAGAACTTGATCTTTAATGAGACGCTCAATCCTCCCCCTCGAAATATGGCCTAACCGATAGTGCCATAATTTCGAAGAAGTCTCATTATCATTGAGCTTGCGTTTGGTACTGACATTCATATTCGATGTAGAACCCACATTATTCACATCATCACAGAAGGAAATTACATAAAGTTTTTCTTGTCTGAAGGCAAGACCAACATTATTACTGTCATACATAATTATACATCGATTATTCCCAAAGTGACATACATAACCATCATCATCTAAGCATGAAACGGAAACTAAATTCCATTTCATCAAGGGGACATAAAGAACATCATGAAGTAGAAGCTTGAAGCCGGTATGAAGTATGAGAGTAAAATCTCCAAGTGCCTCGGCGTCAGCTTCAACACCATTAGCAACTCTAATGGTTCTTTCCCCTCTTTTTAGGGCCCTCCTCATATGGAATCCCTGCAACAAGTTTGAAATATGAATCGTTGCACCTGAATCAATCCACCAAGTGTTGGTGGCATAATTAACATAAAGGGATTCTTCAACAAAATTAATTACATCAGTACCTTTATTGTTGAGCCATCTCTTAAAACCAAAGCAATCCTTTTGCTTATGCCCACCTTTAATTTCCACAAAAGTGGCATCCATCGGGATCTTTCCCTTCGTCATTAGGAGCTTTTTCAGGCTTCTTTGGTTGAGAGATTTTGGAAGACTGGCCTTTATCCTTAAATTTATTAGGCTTAGGCTTCATATAATTTTTCACAAATTTATTGTACCTCTTCTTTTGTGAAACCTTGAATTGATTTGCATGCTCAATTCTGTCAGCCTTTAGCCTTTCTTCTTCTTGCACACAGCGTGCCATCATTTCATTAGTGCTCCATTTCACGTCCATTGCATTATAGTTAATCACAAATGGAGCGAACTCTTGGGGCAGAGATGACAGAATAAAATGGACAAGAAAACCATCAGAGATTTCCAGTTCCATAGTCTTGAGTTTGGCAGCCATGTTGCATTTCTTCATGATATGCTATCGAAGACTTCCAGTGGGATCATACTTTTCATCAATTAGTCTCCTAATAAGACTTGTTGCATAAACCTTAGAAGACCACTTAAATTGATGCTCAATTTTCGCAAAATACCCTTTAGCTGTCTCACAGTCAGGAAGGGCTCCCCTCATACTCTGTGTAATGGAACCCTTTATCATGATAAGGCATTTGCGATTAGAGTCATCCCACTTAGCCTTCATAACCTCATAATCCTTCTTGAGGGCATCATAATTTTCATCATTTTCTTTAGGTGCCTCAGGAGGATCATTAAGGAGAGCATAATCAATATTGAGTAAGGCCATCGTTATTTCAAATTTCTCCTTCCATGTAGCATAATTGCTACCATTCAGGTGCTCCATGCCATTAAGCATTCCATCAATATGAGAGACAATAGGTGCTGCAAAAGAAAATTCAAAATGCTTTAGTAAGCATCATCATCATATTTAAATTTTATTGATCATATTCTAATCAGCTTTGGCCAGAGATGAAAATGAACAACAAAATTTTGTGGATAAATATTCATCAATTAGCTTTGGCCAAATTGATAAATAAAAGCCACACTTTAATGATCCTCACTTCATTAGTTTCTTCTACTAACCCGGTTCACATCAGCTTTGGCCAGAAGTGAAACGGATCAATAAAAGAATTTTGGTCAGAATGAAAAAGCATAAAACCACACTTAATTTGAGGATCCATTAAACTTTATTTCACAGCGGAAATATTATTCCATAATGAAAAATAACTTAACATAATTAATGTGCAGCAATAATAATTTAATCATGGCATGGCATGACACAAAATTAACATACCTAAATAAATAAATTACCAAAAATAACCATAATAATTTATGCATAAAATTGAGCCCTAAAAATGCTCACTTAATTGCATAAAATGTGAACATTATCAAGAAAAAATATCTGTCATTTTTCCTGAGTTTATTTCTGCCCCTAACAGAAATTTTCTTTACCATTTTCCGGGCTAAAAGAGTTGCTGCTGAGCTAAGCCAGCCAGCCCAGCTAGCTCCCCCTGCTCCTTTTGGCCTCAGCCTTACTTGGGCTGCGACAACCTACCGACCCAGCTGGAATCGGCCGACAGCCACGGGCAAAACAGCCGCCCAGCCCAGCTCCCCCCGAAATCCTAGCCTCATTAACCCCTTTCCCCTTTCTCCTTCCCTCCCGAGCAAGCAAGCGAGAGGGTGATGCAGTGGCGACACTAGCCGCAACAATGGAAAAAGGGGCAGCGGCGGTGGGCATCCCTCGCCGGAGTCCCGTTCGGCTTCGGCCTGTGTGAGGCTCCGTCGAGCAGTGCTTGTCGGCGTCCCTACACGACGCTGCCGCACGCGATGCAGGCGTCCCCGCAACGGCGACGGCGAGCGACATCAAGTCCGGCACGGTGGTGTGCCTCCAACGGCGACAAGCGCACAAAGAAGAACACAACAGGCACCGGCCGGTGCAGCGGAGGCCCTGGCTGCTCGGGTGCGAGCCCAAGCATGCCTTCCCACTTCAAGTGTTGGCTCTGGCGCCACTGCACGATGACGGTGAGCACCATCACACCTTATATCATCATCCACTGCTCTTAATATCATCATTAGGACTAGGGTTTGCCCTGAATTGGGGAAATTTCATAGCTTTAGGGTTAGGGTTCATCCCAATTTGGGGATTTCTGGAATTAGGGTTTCGGCAATTGGGGATTTTGACATTAGTTTGCTTCAATCGATTCAATCCCCAATTCAATTGCACCTTAAACCGAACCCCAACATCATTAGTGACATAAATTCCAGAAATTTGGTGACTAGGGTTTTGGTTTTATGGCGGAGAAACTCTAGGAATTGAACATGATTTTGCTAATTTCCCCATCAATACTTAGCATAAGTTGAGACCATAGCATCATCATAAGAGGAGGAAAGGGAAATTTTAACTTCTAGGGTTCCACAAAAATTGGGGATTCTACCTTAAGGTACTTCAGCCCCCTTTAATTAACATCAAAATGGAACCCTTGAAGCTTACATGGTCTGTTAGGGCTAGAACCTTAAAATTTTTAGGGCTAAAAATAAAACAAGCCTTGATCTTTAGGAAGAACAACTTGTTCCTTTAACTTAACCACAACAGAGTAAGCAAGGGAATGAACATAAGGACTCAAACTTAAAACTATTGTCTCTGGTGCCATTGTTGGATCCTCCAGGATCATGTAGCATAAGTTTGAGCCACAAACTTATCAGGAGATGTAAATTATCTTGTTCTGAAGGTCCTGCCATCTCCTCTACTGCTTCCTTCACTTTAGTTGCTTGATCTGATATGTGTACTTGCTCTTCCCGGTGTTTCAGTGCAGGGCTTGATCAGCAGCCTTGTTCTTTAGTTCTTGAGAGAGAGTGAGTGAGTGAAAATGAATAGCTTAGAGCAGCAGCTAGCCAGCAGCCGTAGCTTCTTTTTCCTCTCTCCTTTCCTTAAATGTTTGCACTGCACACCAGGGGAACAGACACCTGGTTGGTCAGCTGCTACCCCTGATCAGGACAGCTCACAGGAGTATGTAAGCAGCACTGTAGGCACCGCCTACTGTAGCAATTAACTGTAGCTCTTCAGATATTTCTCACTTAAGCTTATACTTTAATCTTTAGAGCATAACAGCCATAGTTTAGTCTTTAAGATCATCATAATATCCAACAGTCTCGTCTATAACCATTTCCCATGAATGCTACAGATTTACACCACAAAATCCACAATCATGCATGTACGTACATGAGAACAAAGAACAATAGCTAGTAGTTCACTACTGCATCCCAAGGTCAACCGGCTCCTCTACAAGGCAGTACAGCAGCATCCCTTGGGAGCTGGATGCCACAGTAGTGTTAGGGCAAAGCAAGGGGGACACCTCATTCCACCTCGTGCTCTGGTCCCCCATGCCGAAGAAGCATTCAGCCATCTAGTTCCAGTGTAGTCAGCATGCCAGAGCACTGGATGCCACCTTCGTTTAGCGAAGCCGTGTGCACCGATGGCACCATGAAGTTTGGAGTTTCCCCATACATCGGTGGGGGAAGGCACGGCGGGGCTTCCTCCTAGCTTAAACAGAAGCTCCCGGATGGACTCATCCACCTCTTCTCTGATACGATCGCCTTCCACCATGGAACCCGGCATCGGACGGGCCGGCATGGCCATTGCCTGCTGGTGCCAATTGTAAGCACTAGCAGCTAAGCCATTGTTTTCGTCTGCGCCGTTTGCTGCCTGGCGTGCGAACTACTGCTGCCTCTTGTCCTTGTGTGACTGCTGGCCGAAGAGCTTCTTCTTGAGCCTTGTGTTCCAGTAGTTCTTGATGTCATTGTCCGTTCTCCCCGGCATCTGTGCCGCTATTATCGACCACCTACGCCCAACTCACGGCATGCATGGTCTGTTTAGCTCTTAGATCCTAGATAATACACCCATGTGCCTGGCTACCAGGTTGCAGCTAATCCTACAGTTGAGTTGATCATACAATTGACAAGACGGGTGAGATAGACCAACTGTGTGTGCCAGTACCTGCTTCCTATGCTGATGTAGAGGCTGAGGATGATCCTGCCCTCCTCGTCTGAGAATCCATCGTGCCTTATGTTCGGCCGGAGGTAGTTGAGCCACCGGAGACGGCAGCTCTTTCCACACCTCTTCAGACCTGCGGAAGTCCCAGACACACAAGAACGCACACCTAATTAGCTTCCATCTATTAGTACTACTGCTACTTGTAGCATCGGTACATCGTGCATGGCAAATGTGATGAGCACATACCGATCTTCTGCAGTAGCACGATCTAGTTGCTGCCAGTGACGTTCTACTGAATGTAGGATTTGAGCATGGCGTCCTCCTCCGGGAACCATGGGCCCTTCTTCACGCTCTCCTTATCACAGCACGGAGCTCTCCCCATTGCGTTATCCTTCCTCCTCTTCTAGTTTGTGGCTCTCCTGCAGTTGTGAGGGGGGCGGGAGGAAGCTTTGGTTAGGACCTAAACTTGGTTAGGCATGGTGATGGTGAGGGCGCGCGGTGGGTTTATGTTCTCAAAAGGCATGCAGGAGGAATGAGGATCTGGGTTGATTGTTGTTTCCCTTGGATTAGAATCTCCATCATGCGATTATTGACGTGTAAAGGTAAACCTCCTATGTTTATGCAACCAAGTGGTGATCTTATTTTATTTTATTTTTGAAAATGAGGCAATAGATTTGCCTCATCCATTAATTAAGAAGAATGTGGCAAGAGTTTTACGGAGAAAGGAAAATGCAAAATATTACAATAAGGTGGTTACTCTCCCATCATCAGTCTTCCCAAGTGTTTAGCTCCCGCTATGACCCAAAGCTTTGCCTCCTTGATCTCTCGAATAAGGATCGTGGGTGGAGCAGATTTTTTGTGGAAGACCCACGCATTTCTCTCATTTCAAATGGTCCAAGGAAGGAGCCTGGTGATAGAGGCCATCGCTTTTGTATTTGGCTTTGTCTCATTTGACATGTTGGTCCACCAATCTTTTATGGATCGCTCCATTGCCCATCTGTTCGTGTCGATGGTCTCAAGGTTCAACCAATCCTTGATCATCCGCCAAAGTCTCAAGGTGTATCGGCATTTGTAGAAGAGATGCGCCGCCGACTCATGCTCTTGAATGCATAAACGACAAAGGCCACAATTTGGCCAACCCTGTTTAGCCACATAGTCGGTGGTTCACACCCTATTTTGGATAGCCAACCACGCGAAGAACATGATCTTTGGAGGTGCCCAAACCTTCCACATGATTTTGTCCATGGATGTGCGAGTTGATCCAAGGAATTGCACATGGTTTGCCGAGGAGGATGAATACTCACCATTGCTTGTGTGCTTCCAAAAACACTCATCCTCAATGTCGTCATTTAGGTGGATGTCCCTAATGCCCACCCAAAGCATGAAGAATTGCTGAAAATGCTCCATGGAGAGGGTGGTAGGCATATTGATTTTTTAGATCCAACCAGCATTATTCATTACATACTTGACCTTCCGATTCTTCCTTGTTGCTGCTGCGAAGATGAGAGGGGCCATGTCGTTGGGCTTCATTCCGTTCAACCAAGGGAATTTCAAAAAAGGGGCCCTCACATCGGAGCCAATGACAATAGTAGTCGAGGCATAGAATAAGTCCATGTCCCCCAACTCGCATGGATTTCCCATGCCCACCAGCATCTTCGTTTGGTCTTTCCATTCTAACCAAGGCCAACGTAATTTAAGCGCCCGTGAAAACTTGTCGAGATGGAGGACCCCAACTCCACCAAGGTTGCTGGGGCGGCATACAGTATTCCAATTTGTTTTGCACTTCGCCGCCGTTGTTTTCTTTTCCTGTGACCAAAGAAAAGCCCTCTCAATTTTGTTGATGTTATGGACGTCACTGGGAGAGATCACCAAAGTGGTGACATGGCCCATTGTGGTGATAGTATTCCCCTCCAAATGAACGAGCCTTCTCGCGATTTTATCTTCGAGAAATTGGAAGTCCACACTTTTGAATTGCCAAACCGATAGGGGGAGGCCCAAATATTTGATGGGGAAAGAGGTGCACATGGCCGGCAAGTTCATGAGGATCTCATCAAGGTTTAGCTACCCGCACTGGATGGGGACAATCAAACTTATCTAGAAATTGGTGGTCAGCCCCGTGACGTCCCCAAAGCATTGCAAGATAGTCAAAAGGTGCTCGATGTCATTTTTTTTATTGACACCATAAACGCCACCACGTCATCCACATATAGAGAGGTCCTAAAAATGGTGCCATAGCCATGAATCTTGTGAAGGAGCCCTCTCTAGTGGCTAAGTTTAGGATTTGTTGAAGAAAATCAATCGCAATCACAAAAAGAAGCGGTGAAAGGGGGTCCCATTGCTGGAGGCAACGACCGTGCGTTATGGGCTGGCTGGCCACCCCATTAAGGAGGACCTGAGATTGCAAAGTGTGTAGCAAGGCGGTGACCTAATCATAGGATTTGGCCAGGAATCCCCACTTTTGAAGGCGATCAAGAAGGTAGTCCCAACGCACCGAGTCAAAAGCTTTGCGAATATCCAGCTTGAAAAGGAGGGCCAAGGTTTTGCTTTTATGTAGTTTCCTAGCACGATTATTCACATACATGAAGTTATCGTGGTGCTCCTTTTCTTGATGAAAGCGCTTTGGGCGTTAGAAATATGCTGATTCATGTGAGGCCCAAGGCGAAGGGCGGGCCTTTTGGTGATGATCCTGGTGATGGCGTGGATTAGGCTAATCGGTCTATATTTGGCGATCTCCTCTGCCCCATCCTTCTTAGGAAGGAGAACAATGTTGGCAGAATTTAACCATTGGAGGTTTGCGACATGGAAGTTGCCAAAAATATGAATCACCTTCATGATGTCCTCTTTTATGATATCCCAACACTTCTTGAAAAAGGCACTGGTGAAGCCATCTGGGCCGGGTGCCTTATCGTTAGGCATTTAGTTAATGGCACCTTTCACCTCTTCTTTGGAGACGGGGGCATCAAGATCATTCAAATCCAACTCCTCCAACTTTATGCCCTCCCAGTTGTGGTCTTTAGATTTACGCCGCCTTTTTTCAATGGCATTCGAGAAGTGGTCATGAATAATATTTTCCTTTTCAGTATGGTCAGCCACCCAACCATTATTATGCTTGATACGGTTGATGTGATTTTTCTCCTTCTTGCGTTGACCCTCCAGTGGAAAAACTTGGTGTTAGCATCTCCTTCTTTCAAGGTTGAGATGCGAGCACATTGCTTTTTCAATGCATGGCCAAGAACTGCTAGGCTAACGAGCCTTCTTTTTAATCTAGCATGAAAGTCATGCTCATCCGTTGACACGGCTTGGGACTCCTAGGCGACATCAAGTCGGAGGATGATGATGAATGTGGCATGGAGGTGAAGTTTTGACTTGGAAAAACGTCCCCTACTCCATTCAGAGAGTCATAAGCCCATTTTCTTTAGTTTGTTGTATAGCACATGATAAGGCTCCATGTGGTCCGTGTGCTCATACCAAGCTACCTGGACAACCTCAGTGAATCAAGGTAAAGAGGTCCAAAAATTCTCAAACTTGAAACTGCATGGCCTTCGAGGGCCACTATCATCGGCAAGCAGAAGGGGGTAATGATCCGAGAGCGACGATGATAAAGCATGGAGCACGTGGATGTTGAAGTGGATGTCCCATTCGGAGTTGCAGAAGATAGAATCAAGCTTGCAAAGGGTCGGGTTCACTCGCTCGTTGATCCATGTGAATCTTTGGTTTTTGAGGTGAATTTCTTTCAGCTCACAACTATGGAGGGCGATGTAGAACTATTGATCCATGAGTTGTTGAAGGACTTGCGGTGCAGGTCGAGGCAGGATCGATTGGATTTGGATTTCAAGACTATCGCCGTTGTTTCCACAACTGAAGCCCGATAAATGGCAGATATTTCTTGAATCTTTTGAAAGAAAAGATTTCAAGAAGAAGAGTGCCCGTATGGGCATTACAGGGAGAGGTGTCGGGTAACCACCACCTCAGCACTGGTGGTTACCATGCTGCAGAACCCAAGTGGGTCAAGGAGTACGAGGAGTTTCAAGCCACGAGTAAACCAGTTCTGTTCTTAGAATAACAAGCGCATCCTCGCCACCGAGGTTACTTTAGGGCCCATGCAGTACAGGACAAGGGGTCTAAGGACTACTATGTCCCAATGCCGAAACTTCGCTCGGCTAAAGAGAACCTAGTAAGCTCGATGACCGCTTAGTTTTTCCCATTCTAAGTACATTTAGTCCCAAGTAGGTACCTTTCTAAATGTTTACCATGGCATATGCTTTCTCCTAGATAAAGATAAGGTAGCAAGAAGGACCTACTCATGAGGATTCTCCCTACGCCTATAGGTATGAAGACGGTCTTACCCGATCAATCAACGCGGGCTTTGGAATCATGAGGAAGCCAAAGACTGGCCGTGCGCTGGTCACGAGGAAGGCCAGGTGGGATGAAGTCTATCCCGAAGACTGTGACCTAAAACGCGCCATAAGGAAAAACATGATGGATGACAAGATTGATGCCAAAGTGCAAGAAAAGTTAGGACCCGCAGTAGACTAGGCAGTGGCTAAGCGGTTAGCTGAAATGTTCCCAGACATCATGCCAAACTAGGTATATACACAGGCACCCAGTGCTCCCCATCCGGATATGACGAGTAGCAGCCAGGAGCCACCAACATCATCTGTGACCTTCCTAACTCCATGCTAGGTACTTGCCAACATGAACGGTGAGATGATAAGGATTGCGAAGGGGCGAGTCCTCCCGTTTACCGATGGTGTTAGGAAGATGCATGGCGTCGTCCTGCCAAATGGCATGATGCGGATAGATGTTCTGGAGGTGGTGTCGGGCTTTGAATGATGGGAGTTGCCTAAAAATCTTGAAGGGTCGGAGGACGTCATGATGCTAGGACAAGTGATCAGGAGCTACCCACTAAAGTAGCTGGAGACTGACATAGACGTGATTCAGGCCCTCCCCCCATCATCTGCTAATGATGATGATCTCACCTATGCAGGCCTTGAGACCCTAATCCACCTTGCTGATACCGCAGAAATATTTCGAGATTGTTGGTCCAATAATTTGCCTCCTTGTGTTTTGGAGATTGTTGTCAAAAATAGTGAGGGACTAATGTGTTTGCTAGGGCACACAGAGTTTGTAGGTCCCTGGAGTACTGAGCAATTTTCTACAAACTCCGAAGATTATCATCTGCACTGAAGTGAAGATTAACATCGAAGATTATGCGTGACGAAGTTGACCCCCAAAAATTGTTGAAGTGAAGCAATTGCTTTGGTACCTGGTCCAGACGACTGACTGCAGCCGAGAAAAATGAAGACGGAGAAAAGACGTAGTATTTCCTTTTGTAGTTCATCTTCTCTTTCTTGATTCATAGGACCACCATACTATCAGAGGGGTATAGTGTTCGAAACTTTTGTTTCTCTGATGCTAAACCGAAACCTATGAGAGTTGAGAGAAATCTCTTTGAGTTCTGAAGTATTACTTGCCAGCCAAAGACGTTGTTCTTCTGGGTTTAGCATCATAGAGATCTAAGTTTAGTACGCTCCACCTTTTACTCTTGAGAGCATCCAACTCTCTGGACGGTTAGGTGTCAAGTTCTTCAGCAACCAAGAGTCATTGTGGTTCACGAAGACAGTCTGTGAAGGTTTTGTAGATCGCCTCAAGTATCCACCTCAAGTAATCGGGACAAGTTGGCAAACTTGTTGTAGAGGAGAATAGGATGAATTGAGTTTATCTTCTGTGTTGAATCACAATTCCCTCCAACCAGACGTAGCTCTTTTGTAGAAGAGTGAACCGGTCTACCAAATACCTTGTCGCCGTCGAGCATCATTGGTTTCATCTTTACACTGAAATACTTCCTATTGTTTGTCTTCGGTTGCGTTTCAGCCATGTGATTTCTGTTCGGTGCTCATGCTTAGTTTGTCTCGATAAGTAATCTATCAAATAGTTTCTTCTCGTAGTTTAGTCACTGCTCCATTTATTTCTACTGCAATGTACCGAGAGATTTCAAGTTTCTTGAACAAATTTTAAATATCCGATTCACCCCCCCCCCCCCAATCTGGTAGACATACTTCGTTCCTACAAAGATATTCCACCAGCAACGGATGAGGATCACCCCAACAATACGCCGCCAGCAATGGATGATCAAGTGCTGGCTGAGGACGTGGCGTCCGGCCATAAGGGCAGCAAAAAGGGTAGAAAGTGAAAGGGCAAACTGGGCACCGGACCATCCACCGGAAAGACACAAAAATAATAAGTGGTTCATAGTAGGCGCATAATCGTTCCTAGTGGGTGCACAAAAAGAATAGGTGGTTCATAGTAGGTGCATAATCTGCCTGGTGAACCAATGATACCGGAGGCTCAGTTGAAGGACCTTTCGATGGAAGCGAGGTTTCTACACGAGGACATCGGAACAAGGGAAATTCAAAAAGATTCCAATTGTTACACGGCCAAGGTGAAAGAGGGTCTTCATTTTGTCAAACATTACCCAGCGGATAAAATATATTTGCCCTTTGAGGAGGTCCACAACAATATTTTCCAGCCCTTTAGGATCTGCCCATCCTTCATGAGGCTATGGGTGCTTTTTCAAGCCTCAGATGCCAAACTCGATAATTATACTGTCGCCTTCCTTGATCCTAATCACATACACATGGACCACTTGGGATCCACACAAGGTGAGTACATCATGGTGGACTACCTCTGGCGATGCATGCTTGTGAATGCAGAGAAGGACACCTTACTAGTGCCCTACTGTGCCATGTAAGTCCTTCACTCCTTTATGCTTGCACATATACCAGACTTCGTGGGTTGATCTCATGCATATTACTTTGTTCAATTTTTGCGCAGCGATGAACACTGGGTCTTAATCGCACAGGCGCCAGGGCATGGGCAGGCTTATTTCTTCGATTTGAAGTGAGGGCTTCACAAGAATTAGCACGCATTGTAAAAAGTTCTGGATGCTGCTCTCTTGAAGTATCATAACTCCGGAGGAACCCGCACATCACATGAGAAGTTCAAGTTCCACACGAGCTTCTATTGCAAGCAAGAACCAAGAGACCTGAGCTCCTGCAGGGCTGGCTACTATGTCATGTCCCTCATGGATGACTATGTACTCGCGGGATCACTTTTGAATGATCTTGCATCCATGACCACGTGGTAGCAACAACTGGAGAGTGCAGAACAGAACTTTGAGAGAAAGCATGCGCGCCTCCAGAATAGGATGGTGGAGCTCATCAACAAGGATGTCGTCATGGCGGGCGGGATGTTCTACAGCGTGGCAGAGTCGAAGGAGGAACAAGATACTTGAATACAACAACAAGAAGTGAGAGCACATCACTGACTTGTTCTCATTGATTGCTGATGTCATTGATTGCTAGCTAGACTCCTTTCAAACCACTTGTCAAACTCTTAATTATGTCATGACACATGCATGCCCTACACTTCTGTATTTTTGTGTGATATTTTGTTTTATTGACTAATACCCTTAATTATTGTGTTGTCAATGTAATGTGGTGTATGCATGTATATGGATGTGTATATGTGTGCGATATATCAATTTTTGCTATGTGCTAATAATGATAAATGGATCGTGAGAATTGTGTATGCTCTCTCCGGTGGAGAAGAAACAGACGTACCGATTGGCGGAGGCCAAAGATTGGGCGATGGGGCTCAGGCAAAAGTTGTGCACTTGGATGAGCAATGTTCAATCAGCCTAGACGCAGGGCGAGCTCTCGGTTGTGCAGTTCGAAGAGATTTACAAGATGGTGCAGCAGCAGTTGCATGAGTTTGCGATTTCCATCTTGGTGGAGGTGATGACCTGCAAGCGCACAGAGATTAGCTATAGCTTTTTTGAAGTAAGAGTATCGAGCCAACAGGGAGCACAAGAAGTGATCTTTGTCTCTCGTAGAGGGTTATTGGAATGTGCCTGCAAGTTAATTGTGGTCCAGAGCAGAAGCAGATGCAGAAGTTGAACTATTGCAAGGCTGCTGTGACTAAAAATTAAGTATGCAAGAATAAAGTAAAAGAGCAAGAAAGTAATGGAAATGATGAAATCAACAATAGGGCTAAGGCGTTCTCAGGGAGTCTGGATTCACCACTAGTATGTATCTAACATAATTATACAAAAGCATAATTCTAGGTTCAGAAACCTAAGCCACCTCATATGTTTCTTCAAGTGGATGGAGCCAAGTAAAGCTTACGGGCAAAGATGCATAGCGCCAGATCACACGCACCACCACCGTTCCTCCCCACATTTAGGTTACGGCCACGATGATTAAGGGTTCTCCCCTAGACGTGGCCAATGGGTGGTCTCCGTTATTCCCGTATCAAATGATCAGGGAAGGAAGGGAAGTAGTTACTATCACCTCTGTACTTCCTCATCCCACCATCACATAGATAGTAATATTCTTCACGTCCATATAGGAAAAATGTTGAGTGGTCGACTCCACCCAACATCTGGAAGAATATTAACATAAACATTCAAAAGAGGATTGTGCATCCTATCAGCGCCCAACACCTAAACATACTAGGGTTCCTTCATATCCCGGAGAACTAGGGAGTTTACTCAGAGATAGAGACAACAAGAATCATAGGGATAATCATGGACGAACGATCAAAGTAATAGATGCAGGAATCCACATAAGGTATGGTATTACAAAGTGATGAATAGGGGATGGTGATGGTGATGATGACGAGGGTTGAGGCTGAAGTCTCCTTGATCGGGTTGATGGCTTGGCGATGCCGTTCTGCCGATTCCCCTCCGGATTCCTTCTGGAGGCTGGGGTTCTTGGTTCTGGTGTGTGTTTTGTTCTCTTCGGCGCCACCTCGTACGAGTGGGTGCGCTCTTACCAGACATTGTATTCTCCTCTGGAACCTCCTATGCGACTGTTTCTTGCCCTGTTTGATCACTGCTTCTTATGGTAGGCTATTATCATGTAGATTAACGTGATTTTCACCCATATAAAGATATTCTCTTATTGAATGCTTCAAATCTCCTCCTCCTTTAGGATCCTGATGGAATCAGACAAAAAGGATGCACGAACGTGGTAAAATCCCTAAAATCCTATCATTATGGTGTAAAACTTGAGATAAAAGGTGATGCAAATATGGGCTCATCAACTCCCCCAAGCTAAGAGTTTTTCTCGTCGCCGAGCAAATACCGCGGCCTGTAAGAACAAGGTCATCAAGATCATGAAGCGCAGATAATTGTAAATGAATGAGTCCATCGCATCACATCGAGAGCCATAAAAGATATAGAATCATAGTGAACACTCGCACATTCTCACCAACAAGATAATTATGTAGGCTTCCACACCTTTAGTGATCAATTCATTAGCGAAAAGGTTGTACAATTTTATGCAATAAATCATTCGTGCTTCAATCGAGCAAGTCACGAGGGGCTCTCAATTTACTTTTAGAGCGTCGGACATTCAGTTTGATTTTAATACTCGCACCGTCCTTTTTCAGTTCCTCACGCGATCACAAGTAGGCTTATTTGCCCATGTCACAACCGTCTATCGTTTTACTTGTGACATGAAAGCTAAGAATACTTGACAAATGCGGGATAAGCAAAAACGGAAAAATTAAGTTTTAATTCGAAACTAAAATTAGGCACAATTCATTTTTGAATGGTTCGGAGACCACCTTCAGGAGGAAGTTACACTCTGCAGAAAGCTTAGCAGTCGCATCAACAAGGTATTCTATCCTACTCGGAGACCACCTTCTTGGTGCTGCGACCTAGATCTCGCCGGCGGCAGAGCTGCAATGCAATGCACGTGGTGCTGCGACCCAGATCTCGCCGGCGGCGGGATGCTTCTATGCAACGCACGTGGTATTGCGACCTGTGGATCTCGCCAGCGACGGAGCTGCAATGCAACGCGCGTGGTTCTGCAACCCGGATCTCGTCGGCGGCGGAGCCGCAATGCAACGCGCGTGGTGCTGCGACCCGGATGTCGCCACCGGCGAAGCTGCAATGCGATGCGCCTGGTGCTGCGACCCGGATCTCTCCTACAGCAGATGGTGCAATACAATGCGTGTGTGGTGCTGCGACCCGCGGATCTCGCCGGCAGGGATGGTCACAGCAGCCATCATATTTTGCAGGGGGAGGTGACGACAATGCTTTGTGGCCGGCGTGGCTACACGAGACGGAGGACGAGGTGCGATGGCAACGAGCGACAGAGGGTGCAGCGCCGCATAGGATCAACCTGAGCCCGGATGCGATCCATGCTACACGTGTCAGATCGGACGGCTGCGAGCCGACTGATTTTCCCTAAAATCAGTCGGCTCACACGTAGCAGCCGCCTATTATTATTTGCATCTGTTTTAAAATCTGAACCTTAATTTTATTGGTAAATTGTTTTTTCATTTTTTGAATAATATTGTAGAGAAAACAACAAAAGGAGAAATTAAAATAATTAATCACTTTTTTTTACGTAAGGTCAATTGTGTTTTTACGGATGCCAGCATATAACATGTTTTTGCTAGAGGGGTTGTCGTAGATTATTTAGCTACTACGTACGTAAAGCCTTTTTGAAATCTCATTACTTCCTCGGCCAACACAATGTGCGATTCCGTTTGCTTCCAGCCAACACAGAAAACAGGATTAGGTGCCTGCGTAGAGGCGTGTGACTCCGTTTCTGATTTCTATTATATTTACATGTGTTCCGTACGTGGTCATGACAATAGCTAGCCTAGTGTCATTACATCCGGATTGCATATCTTTCCGTACATGTACCTTGTGCACATGCAAAGAAACGTGACAGCAAGACAGTTCAATACGCTGGTACGTACATGTTTGCATGTTACACAAAGAGTTTTAAATCTCGGCAAACAATGCAAATAATATTAGCATATGTCGATGAATGTGGTGGCTTATGTGTCTCTTGTTTTAACCTAGATTCTAAAAAATGCATACGCACTAATTAGCGAAATCAATCGGCCGGCTAGTCTTGTGGTCTAAATTTTGTCTTTATGCGTGACGTGGCACATACTAATAGAATGTTGACGTGAGCAAGAGATTCCTTGTCTGGTGGATGTGTATCTGCATTTATTCATGTTTTTAATTTTTTTTAAAGCCATATCTTTCAAACTGTGTGTCGGAATTCAGATCTGATTTCACCGTTGGAATTCTCGGGGTGAGATTTTTGAAACTAGATCCTAAATGGGTATGTTTTGACTTTTTTTTGCCAACTTTGATGCTATATGATGCAACTCTATTACTGCATTGTGCAACTTTAGTATTGCATGGTGTAATTTTTTTCAAAATGAATTTTGGAGGTGCATGATCAAACTTCTTATGAGATTACGACCTAGCAACCATGACAACCAACTTTTTGTGATGTGCAACTAGTGTACTATCCCGGTCAACTACCTAGTAGTCGATGTGCAACCCTCCCACATCCCTACACGTGGATGATGTAGTTTTTCACTGCTGGCACACCATGCCTCACCTACCCCACCAGCTATATGTGCAACTTAGTCTGTTGTTCCAGCTAACTTCCTAGTAGTCGATGTGCAACTCCTTCCCCTCCCTACTTGTGGATATGTAGTTTTAGTTGTTGGGGGCAATAGACGAAATTGCACATAGTCTATTAGGCAGTTGGCGAGGGCAACAGATGAAGTTGCACATCTCACTGGTAGGGATTTGTTGGATGGTGAAAAAACCGCACATCCATGAGATCGTGAGGGTAGAGAAAAGTTGCCTATAGGCGGGACCCTAAAGTTGCACAACTCGCTAGCTGGGGTGGGTGGGACGGAGTGCTAGCGGTGCAAACTACACATTCACGGGGAACGGGGAAAAGTTGCACATCGACTGTTAGGCAGTTGGTCGAAGCAGTATCCAAAGTTCCACATACACTGCTAGGCAGTTGGCGAGGCAACAAACAGTGAAAATGCACTTCCACGGGCTGGACAAAAGTTACACATCGACTACTAGGCAGTTGGCCGGGGTAGCAAACGAAGTTGCACGTATCACTTGGTAGTGGGTAGTTTGGTAGTGGGTACTTTTTGAAATCCAAATCTAATTCAAATTGAATTTAAACCTCATTTGAACTTAGGATTCAAACCATAAATCCAAATTAAATGAATCTTTTTATAAATTGACTCAAATGATGATCACCACCCTTGAACCATGTTTGGACCAAATCCTTTTGTGAAGTTTGAATTATTTCAAATTTGAATTCAAACCCTAAAGTTTCAATTGTAAACTCAAATTCATTTGAAATTCAAATATAAATCTCGCCATGACACATTTGCCCTTCCCAGCCATTGCTTCAGAACAGAAGAAGGGAATTGGGGATCGGAATTTTTTTTGGGGCTAAGCTCTTCGGGCACTGGAGCTTGAGGATGATGGATGCGAGAGCAAGGAGGAAGGCATGAAGATTGATTCATTTTACAGTGTACTTTTTATAAGCCAATAAAAACATCAAACGGGCGTACCGCGCGGCAGTAATTTCGCAAGTTCCCGATGCGATACTCGTTACATGAGCGCGCGAATCAAGAGGTTTTGCTGGTAATGCCGCCAAAAATCCGGGGCATGATCTCTTTATTGATAAGATGTGCTAATGGCAATGGCCTCGGGTTGTGCAAGCATGACATAATGACATCTGAAGGGACCATTTGGTTCTACAATATATTGTGGTGTTTCAGGTTTGGTCAAAGTTGTCAGAACACGACCAAACCGGCACCCCCATCCCGGAACGGGAAGACTTCACCATTAAGATAACTCTGCATTGAACGGATCTTCGGATCCGACGAAAAGAAAAAAAAAACTTTGGGAAGCTCAGTTGGGACTCCTCGAATGTTCGAGGTATGCAATCCCTCAGGCAAGATTATGGTTGCTTTGGAGATGGACGCACGAAGAAGATGTTGAACCAGTTTGCAAGGCCGAAGACCAAAGATTAACAACAGCCGTCTGAGCAGTGTCCTCGGCTTGAAGACCGGTTTAGGGGCTCCTGATCGTGTCCTGGATAAGGACGTCCCCCCCCCCCCCCCCCTCTCCCATCGCCGGAGCAACGGACGGAGGGAAGGGGAACCGACAGTCTCAGCGGCGGAGATCGGAGGAAACCGAGCCGCCCTCTTTTCGCCTCTCACTCTACTGTAGGGGAAAGGAAAACGGGAGAGGAATGAACCCTACAACACTCAGTCCATGTACTTTTATTTTAGCGAGAGTTGAGGAGTTGGTGGCAGTGGAGAGCTATCGAACACGCCATAAGAAGGACATCAAACCATGTAAAATTACTTACTGTTGGGAAGCTTTTTTTTAAGTTCCTATTCCATAATCTGGTATCATTTGGTTAGTTTTCAAAATGAAAGGCAAATCAATGCTCCATCTGTGCAGGTGTTAAAGCCTTAAGTTCTGGGTATCATCGATTGAAACTAAGCTATTACAGCATGGGCGCTTCAAGACATATCTAAAGATGTGTTGTGGCCTCCCCGCAAAAAAAAAAAGATGTGTTGTGGCCGTACTAAACATAGTTTTTTTTTGCAGGCCTTACGAAACATAGTTAACAAGTTACTAATCATTGGTCACCTTTGAAAAGCTGGGCTCGTGGTGAGTGGTCAGTTTAAATATTGTCTGTTAGGATCATTTCTTTATGGAATATGGTGGTTTAGACAATAAAAAACAATAATAAGTACCGAGCTGTACGGTTGATGTTATTTGATTGATCGAAATCATAAATTCAATTCAAAGTAGTTACTTGTCATGCCACCAACTGGTACCAACAGATGAGACAACCTTTGTCCCATCAAGGCATCACCTATATAGAGGTTAGGTAAACCAAAGCAACATTGACTCTTTGGTAGAGGTGACTGCAAGTTAACCTCTTTGACTCTTCTCAGACATGCTCTGTAGCCGTACTGTAGTTTTTTTTTCTTTCTAACTAATAACGGACTTGGTCGTCTCTGATAATGCATCCTAATCATTATGCACACTTGACCATGTTTTGCTTGAACTTCTATTACCAAACAAATAACATACCTAGCCATTTGTAATAGTCAATAAACCTTGAACTTTCTGATTAATTCCAATGACAATAAACTCATTCATTTAATTGATGTGTGTAACTATAATTATCAGAAAGGGAGCCGAATTTGGGAGTTGCTGGATTGCTCATTGGGTAACATGTATTGAGGAAATTGAGATTCACATATGACTAGCGGAAACTACTATGATAGAAATTGGAAACTTCACTGCAAATCAAACATATATTTATGGCAGGTTTTATATTACTCATTTCATGTCTTCTTTAGAATTATAATTTCAAATTTTGTATCGCATACTTAATCAGCACTGGCATTTCAATCACTCCAACCATCGAAGGAATAGGCTCACAAAACTTGTATGATGTATCTTGAGTTTTTGGTTTACATGTTTCTAACTCTTTAAATAGCACGTTCATTACTTCATTTATGCCAACATATTTGCATGGAAAAGCAATGTACGCATGCAAAACCGTTATCTCTAGAACAATATATGGTGTCAATGATCGTGAAGTCAGTTGAATATTTTCCTTTTCTTCAGAACACTAGTTCGTTGAGCTGACATTATCCTTAGTTGTAGGGAAGAGCATACTGGTTTATAATTAGTTTAGATAGTATAGCTGGAGACAGATGATCTATTATCTGTACTGACAGGCTGTCATTTGAACAAAAGTCAAGCAATGACTACAGTTTCTGCCGTCTGCTTGGAATGAGTTTAGTACCGTGTCCCATTGGCTAGTGAGAAATAGTACCTAGTATCCCATTTCAAGTATGAACACTGGAAATGCAATGTATGGAATCAAACAGGTGAAGTATAAGCAAACTATTGATAATTATATATGATGGCCAGATAAATGAAGTGCCCATTTCATCATTCCACGGTCCTGAACTTCAAATTTATCGTCTATATGATTAGATTGACACAACGTGAACAATTTACACTAAGTAAGTATTAATCTCATGTTTCATGTCATCAAAGAAATATTTTTCCTTCAACTTGGTAAAATACATTTTTGCCAAAATGCCTAGAATATTAATTTGAATTCAAGTAGATAAAATTCTGGCAAAAATTTGCAAGGTCATTTTCTATCCATGTGTGTCACGCTCCAAAAATATGCGTAAAATTATGCCTGCTAACACTTTCTCTAACTTTGCAACGACAATTTTGGGCACTTTATAGACATGCCTTATTAAGTTCCATATGAATGTCTCATCAAGTATAGACAATGTATTTTTGACCAAAATTAGGAAAAGCTTGCACATGCTGCAAGTAAATTTTGTCTATGCTGCATTAAAAATAAACTGTCTATGCTGATAGTACACAAACAAATAACTAGCCATTAGGGTCAGTACTTGGTACAAAAACCAGACATAGATCAGCGAAACTAACATAACAATCCACACAATCTGAAATTGTAAATGTTTCTGTAAGGCAGTAAGCCTGGTAGTGGGGTAAAGATACCTGACAACAAGGCATCTCTCGACTAGGACTGGTGAGAGACATTATTGCTCTTAATTCAAATCTGTCTCGTCTATAACCATTTCCCATGAATGCTACAGATTTACACCACAAAATCCACAATCATGCATGTACGTACATGAGAACAAAGAACAATAGCTACTAGTTCACTACTGCATCCCAAGGTCAACCGGCTCCTCTACAAGGCAGTACTGCTGCATCCCTTGGGAGCTGGATGCCATAGTAGTGTTAGGGCAAAGCAAGGGGGACACCTCATTCCACCTCATGCTCTGGTCCCCCATGCCGAAGAAGCACTCCAGCCCGTCCAGTTCCAGTGTAGTCAGCACGCTGGAACACTGGATGCCACCTTCGTTTAGCGGAGCCGTGTGCAGCGATGGCACCACGAAGTTTGGAGTTTCCCCATACATCAGTGGGGGAAGGCACGGCGGGGCTGGCAGGGCCGCAAAAGAGCTTCCTCCTAGCTTAAACAGAAGCTCCTGGATGGACTCATCCACCTCTTCTCCGATACGATCGCCTTCCACCATGGAACCCGGCATCGGACGGGCCGGCATGGCCATTGCCAGCTGGTGCCAATTGTAAGCACCAGCAGCTAAGCCATTGTTTCCGGCTGCGCCGTTCGCTGCCTGGCGTGCGAACTGCTGCTGCCTCTTGTCCTTGCGTGACTGCTGGCCGAAGAGCTTCTTCTTGAGCCTTGTGTTCCAGTAGTTCTTGATGTCATTGTCCGTTCTCCCCGGCATCTGTGCCGCTATTATCGACCACCTACGCCCAACTCACGGTATGCATGGTCTGTTTAGCTCTTAGATCCTAGATAATACACCCATGTGCCTGGCTACCAGGTTGCAGCTAATCCTACAGTTGAGTTGATCATACAATTGACAAGACGGGTGAGATAGACCAACTGTGTGTGCCAGTACCTGCTTCCTATGCTGATGTAGAGGCTGAGGATGATCCTGTCCTCCTCGTCTGAGAATCCACCGTGCCTTATGTTCGGCCGGAGGTAGTTGAGCCACCGGAGGCGGCAGCTCTTTCCACACCTCTTCAGACCTGCGGAAGTCCCAGACACACAAGAACGCACACCTAATTAGCTTCCATCTATTAGTACTACTGCTACTTGTAGCATCGGTACATCGTGCATGGCAAATGTGATGAGCACATACCGATCTTCTGCGGTAGCGCGATCCAGTTGCCGCCAGTGCCGTTCTGCTCAATGTAGGATTTGAGCATGGCGTCCTCCTCCGGGAACCATGGGCCCTTCTTCACGCTCGCCTTATCACAGCACGGAGCTCTCCCCATTGCGTTATCCTTCCTCCTCTTCTACTTTGTGGCTCTCCTGCAGTTGTGAGGGGGACGGGAGGAAGCTTTGGTTAGGACCTAAACATGGTTAGGCATGGTGATGGTGAGGGCGCGCGGTGGGTTTATGTTCTCAAAAGGCATGCAGGAGGAATGAGTTAGGTGTATTATTGACATGGGAAAAGATGGCTACGTGTCTTAGTAATAAAATACAGTTTAATTTGTGGTGGTGCGATCTGGGTTGATTGTTGTTTCCCTTGGATTAGAATCTCCATCGTGCGATTATTTACGTGTAAAGGTAAACCTCCTATGCTTATTTACGTGTAAAGGTAAACCTCCTATGCTTATGCAACCAAGTGGCGATCTTATTTATTATATTTTTGAAACTGAGGCAAACGATTGGGAAATGATTAGAATCACCCGACGGTTAACGACACGTGCGTCCGCCGTCTCCGTGGCCGTTGGATCCGAAACGTATTATCTAGACTAGGTTTTGCAACTGAGTCATTGTTGCGATCTTCACCACCGCAACAACTAGTGTGTTGCGGCAGGATCTGGATCTGGTTCCCCTAGAGAGAAGTCGCCACCCGTGCTCCTCCCCAGCTCCCCATCAAGCCGCTGCCTCTTTGCGTTGCTCCGACCGCCGGCATCACGCCGACGAGGTCGTCCGGGGCCACTGTCACCCGCCTCCACCATGAACGTTGTCCATCGCGGTGCGCCCGAGCTCAGGCTGCATCCGCCGTCCCAGGGGAGCACCCGCGTCCGCGTCCACCATGAGTTCTTGCGTCCGGTGCCGGCGTGTTGCTACTCGCTGTCCAGCTCCGTCGTGTTGCTGCTCGCTGTCCAGCGCCGGCATGTAGTTAGTTTCCGCAACAAGGTCTCTGTTGCAAAAAAAAATTGTTACAAAACCACTGTTGCAAAAAATTCCAACTAGACCTTTGTTGCAAGGCGCTGCCGCCACCGCCAACCGCACGCAGGTGCCGGCCTGCAGCATGAAGCTCCGGTACGTGCCGATGCTGGAGCTCTCGGACGGGACGAGGATCCAGGGCGTGACGCTCGTGGTGATCAAGCCCGTCGGCGAGACTGGCGGCATCGGCTGTGGCCGGAAGGAGCTGGACGAGTTCGTGGCCGGCGCGTTCGACGGCCATTTCAGGGAAACTCGGCAACCTTTTCCATTTCCTTTTTTTAATAGGGAATGCCAGGTGATGGTGTCCTAGATAAGGGGGTGCTAACCACGTCAGCTCCAGAAGACGTGGGACGGGCCGAGGACCCCCAAAATGACCAACCAGTGGGTCACATTCGTCAGGCCGTCTAGTGGAATCAAGATGAAATTTTTCGAAGACATGGCGTATAATCCAAGACATGAACACAATCTTTGGCATGTTTATCTTCAGACGTAACCGACCTCTGTGTAAACCTAAGTACCTTCGGTGTCTATATAAGCCGAGGGGTTTAGACCGTAGAGGACAACTCATTCATACCCGATCTCGAGGTAGATCAACCTGTACTCTGTAGCCCATCCACAATCAATACAACAA
This sequence comes from Thinopyrum elongatum, assembly GCA_011799875.1. Lineage (NCBI taxonomy): Eukaryota > Viridiplantae > Streptophyta > Magnoliopsida > Poales > Poaceae > Thinopyrum > Thinopyrum elongatum. The sequence goes on along the minus strand of CM022303.1, from coordinate 738,980,232 downwards.
AGCAGGACGTATGGTTTTACCTCTTCGAGAGGACATGAACCTGGGTAAACATCATGTCTCCCTTGTGTCCTGTTACCATCGTGCCAAGACTACCAGCTCGTGACCTCCTACCCGAGCTCTGCCGGATTCGACTCCGTCATTGGTGGCCCATGCAGGTCCCTCTGTGTGGTCAAAGCGGCTGGATGGCCCTCCTCTAGATCGACGATAGCGTCGATTGCGGCATGACTTTTCTGCCGGGGTAACTTTTCGTCTTCGGCTGCATCACACTTCACACCGATTCGGCTGGCCATCTCGGCCAGATCAAAAATTTCGCTCCAGGTCGGATCATTAGTTCGGGAACCTGGAATACGCCACGGATCCCCACGGTGAGCTGTCGTTTTCGTGCTGGGTATCAGACCAGGCCAATTACAACGCCGACGGATCTGATTTGGTGAACTCTTCTGTCCAGATTTCGGATTCGATCCCAGCTCAGGACCACGGTGTAGGTCATACCTTGGATTCGGCCTTGAGTTCGGAGCCGAGCACACCCACGGATCAGGCATCTGGTTTGACCAACGAAGACCCCAATACCATGTCAAATCAGATCTCGGGCAGACTCCAACTAAACCAAGCCGTGACTCAGGCCATGGGTGAGATTGATATTTCTCTCCTAAACGAGATGCAAGATCGGATTCGGAACCTCACAATCTCGGACGATCGGAACTCGGTTTACGATCAGATCTGGGAGAAGTCTGGGGAGGCTGGAATTTTCAGCGCACCCACCACCCACCTAGTCGCTACCGTCCAGGACTTAACCATCGTTCTAGCTAGTGCCTCCGAGGAGGCTACCGACATGGATGAACATGTTGGTGAAACCTCAGACACCTCCCCACCACCAGTTGTCAACAGCACCAGCAAGTGGACCATTACCTCCACCTACGATGTCTACATGGTGGACACTCCCAAGAACGAAGGAGGAGGAGGAGGAAATCTAAAGCGCCGACGCAAGGGCCGCCATAATGGGGACACCAAAAATGGCAACGCAAGTAACGGCAGCACTGGAAACGGTGACGACGACAACGACGAGGCAGCGAACGGCTGTAATAACGGCGCTGCCAGCAATGATGGCACCGGCAACGACGACGCCGCTGACAAGGTCAACAGGGATGATGATGACCCCAACGACGGTGATTACAACCCGGAGGCCGAGGAGGAACGAAGCCTCAGCCCCAACGAGTATGATGCTTTTGAGCAGCCCCTAGAGGCACCTCATCTCAAAACCCTGCACAAGCGATTGGCCAGTACGACCAAAAGCATTAAGAACAAGTCTCAACGTCTTCAACTCGAAAAGGATGATCTCAACGACAGATGGACCGAGCTCCTCAGGGCCGAACATGCACTCGAGGATAAGCTCCAACAAACGGGAGATAAACGCTCTTACCCCAGCAGAAACTTGCTGGACGAGCTAGACGGGGAGGCTGAGGACATCGCACTATCTAAGCGCGAATGGGTTGAAACCCTCGATCGCCCTCCTCGGGGCCGAGATCGGCCAGCTGGCGCAGATAAATTCACTCCCGAGGTGCCCGGGCGCAGAGGTAGAGTCAATCCACCGTGGACCACCACGAGGTATGACCCGAAGGAAAAAATGCCCTTAAGGTCCGAAATTCCACCTCGGTCAATCTACAAGTCCAGGCAGCGCCCACCTGCTGGACAGGCAGCATACCTGGCTTGGTTGACAAAAAAGACGATGTACGTGATTATACTCGCGACCACAACGTGACCGTGTCAGGCATACATCACGCTACTTCCAGAATCCAAGGAGCCGCGCACCTTCAAGCAAGAAACATCGAGCGATATGATGGGACAACGGACCTGGCAGTTTGGATAGAAGATTTCCTCATGACAGTGCATATAGCAGGTGGAGATGACCTCCATGCCATTAAATACCTGCCATTCAAACTCAAAGGTTCTGCTCGGCATTGGCTTAACAGCCTTCCCGTGAACTCGATCGGCGTCTGGGAGGACCTCAAGGATGAATTCCGAGCTAACTTCCAAGGTACTTATGTCAGGCCTCCGGATGCCGATGATCTCGCTCACGTCCTGCAAAAGCCGGGAGAGTCGGTCAAAAAATTCTGGAATAGATCTTAACCAAAAAGAACTAGATAGCGGACTGCCCGGATGTAGAGGCCATCGCCGCATTTAAGCACAATATTGGTGATGAATGGCTGGCCAGAGAGCCCGGTATGAAAAGCCCAGAACAATGGCAAGCCTTGCATAGCTTATGACTCAATTTTGCACTAGAGAGGACAACTGGTTAGCTCGAAAAAGCACCAGCAATAGCAACCCCGGTACTTCCAAGCTATGTGATGGAAACGGGAAGCCTCAGCGGAACAGAAACAATAAGCGCCGCAATAAAGGCAGCAGCAGCGATGCTGAGGATGGTGAGGTTAATGCCGGCTCTGGCAATCAGTGCGGCGGCAACAAAAAGAGGCCTTTAAATTGGGAAAAGGCGGCCCATCACAGTTGGGCAGGATTTTGGACCAACCTTGTGCAATCCAAGGTAATCCCGATAGACCGGCCACCCATACCAACCAGAACTGCTGGGTCATCAAGCCGGCTAGCAAGTTTGTGGCCGAAAACCAGGGCAAGGGCCAACCCCACAATAATGAGGACAGAGAGTAGCCCGGGCCGAGCAATGCGAGCCATAAACAATTCCCTCCCGAGGTAAAGACGTGAACATGATCTACATTACCCACATCACCAAGAAGGAGAGGAAACACGCTCTCCACGATGATTATGCCGTAGAGCCCGCCGAGCCAAAGTACAGCCCATGGTCGGAAATTCCGATCATATTTCATCGACGAGATGACCCGACCAGCATCCGCCATGGCGGCATGGCTGCTTTGGTCCTCGATCTCATAGTTGGCGGTTTTCATCTGACCTGAGTCCTAATGGACGGTTGCAGTAGCCTCAACCTCATATATGCAGATACCATTAAGAAAATGCATATAGACCTAGCACGGATCGAACCTAGTAATACCACCTTCGAGGGTATCATACCGGGAGTTAAAGCATAGTGCTCGGGAAGGGTGAGCCTGGATGTAGTCTTCGGCACACCCGAAAACTTTCACAGTGAAGAGTTAACCTTCGATATCGTCCCCTTCAGGAGTGGCTATCACGCACTCTTTGGGAGAACGGCCTTCGCACATTTTCACGCCGTCCCGCACTATGCTTAACTAAAGCTAAAGATGCCAGGGCCTTATGGCGTCATAACAGTAAACGGCAACATGGAACGCTCGCTCCGAACGGAGGAGCAGACCACGGCCTTTGCGGCCGAAGTTCAAGCTGCCAAGAAGGCATCGAAGGCAAGGGTTGGATGAAGCAGCCTCGATCCTATGAAGCATCCAAAGCCAGCCCATGGCTGAAAGTACATCTAGTCCCCATGTTGGTTTTGGTAATTAATGACAATCCTTATGGACTAATGTTTGCATTGAGATATACATTTGAAGGTTAGTCCCATTGGAAAATGATTGAAGAATAATGGAAGACAACTCCGTTGAAGCACCAATTATATCGAGATGATCAAAATGGAGTTCATTTGAGTATCTCAAGGGTTGCCATGCTTAGGGCTATGGTTTGAGCCATAATGGATCAAGATCTTAAAAGGATGATTTGAATGATAAATTCTACGAGTGGCTCGAAGATAAGATCATAATGGACTCATGTGTTGAGTCATGATTGATCAAGTATTCAAGCAAGGTATTCAAGTGAAGAATTCAATATTCCCTTCAAGATGTCAAGATTAAACATGGAGTAGACATATCGGATGACCAAGATGAAGCTCGAAGATCGAACTCTAAATGGTCAACACACGAGCGCAAATGATGCACCACATAGGAGCTTGTGGTATGATAAGAAATTATCAATTGCACTTTGTGTACTAACCCATACTATGTGTTGTCTATGTTTTTGAGGGTTAGGTGATTCTCATGGGCTCGCATCGAGAGAGAGATTTCAAGTGTCCATGAGAGGATGACATCAAGTGTCGATGATCATGGTTGACAAGGGCAAGTTCAAGAAAACCACCCTGAAGGATTACATGCTTGAAGCTTGTGGATGATCACATGATGGACAAGTGAAGATGAATACAAAGCAAAGCTTCCCACATTGTGTATAGGGGAGCTACTTGAAGACTTCACCAATGTCTTGCCTTCAACTTGAGCCAAGAAGAAACATCAACATCAAGCTCAAGTGAAAGGCTTGAGTCAAAGGTATTAGTTCCTTTGGCGTTAGTCTTGTGGAAAGATGACCATCGAAGAAACATATACACTCAAGAATGGATTCTCTATAGCTATGTAGTATAGCTTTTTTATGATTCTTGAGTTATAGGGATCCCGCACAATTAAGAGGGGATCAAAGGGGTTAGTGATAGATTTGCTCAAGTCAACATCTTCTATTGCTACTTCCTCACACCATATTCCAACATAGGCAAATTTCACTCCTATCCAGTACAAATACAATATGCCTATACATCTACCAAAGAAAATCCATTGCCAAATAGGTTCCCAAATACATGATAAAACCTTTGCATATTTTACATCCTCCATTTTGGTTTGATCTTGGGTGGTTCTCTATGTGAGGACCTGGGCTTTTTCCATAGCTACAAAACGAGCCAAAGATCATCAAAATCGGAGTCCGGTTGTGAAAGTTATGCATGTTTCAATTTTGGGGTTCCTGCTGTTTTTCAATGGTCGGACGCCCGACAGCGTCCAGAAATCCGGTGCGACATATCCAGAAGCAAACGATCAGATTTCCAGTACATACCGGACGTCTGGTGCCTCCCAGGACACCGGATGTCCGGAAAGTGGCGGACGTCCGATAAACCAGTTTCGCAAATATCATACTACATTCGTCCGTTGGCGTGCTACAGCCGTCGGACGTCCGGTGTTCCACCGGACGTCCGATGCTTGTTTTAACGTCAAACACTTACCTGGTCTGAATTCCCCCAACGGCCACATTAGGGGCCACACTATAAATACCCCTTCACCACTTCGTGGAGGGGTTGAGCAACACAAATATGTCCACCCACATTTCAGAAAAGCTCCCTCTCCTTTCTCCTACCTCAAATCTTAGATCCTGGAGAGATTTGTGAGAGTTCTTGAGAGTTTTTCCAATCAAGTGATAGATCCACTCCCTCTCCCTCTCTTGACCAAAGGAATTCATGATTTGAGCAAGTCTTGAGCATTTCCCCTTTGTTCTTGTTACTCTTGGAGGTTGGAGACTGCTAGGTGGTAGCAGTGCTCCGGTGAAAAATCAACTTGTGATTTGTCACCCGGAGAGTTTGTGAAGGTTTGGAGGCTAGCTCAAGGTCTAGCACTAGTGGTTGGAAATCGCCTTCGTGGTGATATCTCAAGGAGAATAGAGTGATTCTTCGTGGCGTTGGTGTGCCTTCGTGGTAACATCCACCTCTCTAACGGTGACTAGCTTCCCTCCATGGAAGTGAACATCGGGATACATCCTCGTCTCCATGACTTTGGTTATCCCTAACCCTACCTCCTTACTTGTGGTTTACTTTGGTCACTTGACCGTGCATTCACTATATCTCATTGTCCTCATTATATTATGTTGGTTACTATATCATAGAGATTATTTAGGCCAACACTTTACAGTCCGCAATTCATACTTCCTACTATTGTTCTATCTTGTGCTTAGTGTGAATTGCTAGCTTGTAACATTCATTTCCATATCTTGTGACATAACTTGTGTAAGCTTTTAGTGCTTACTTGAGTTTGCTTGTATCATTCTATTCCATATATTGTGATACAATTTGTGTAAGCTTGTATTGCTTACTTGTGGTTGTGTGTATTATTCATTTCCATATCTCGTGATATGCATTGAGTAAGTTTGTGTGACTTACTTGTTCTTACTCATATCCTCATTATTCTCATCTTGTTTATCCTAAGTCGTTGGTGCACTTAGTGAGCATAGTATATTTAGGTTTTGTGCTTGAAAAGTATCCGCTTAGTTTATTTCCGCATTAGGATATAGCCAAATCCGTAAAAGATTTTAAAACGCCTATTCACCCCCCTCTAGGCGACATCATGGTCATTTCAATTGGTATCAAAGCTAGGTCTCTCCTTATTAGGCTTCACCGCCTAGAGAGTAACGATGTCGACTAGTGAACTAGTGCACGATGACACATTATGTTTTAATGGCACAAATTACATTATGTGGAGATTATGCATGCTTTGTCACTTTCGGGCCATGGGTTCAAATGCTTTACGAATTGTTGTTGTGCGGGATTCAAATCTAAAGGATGGACAATCTCCATCACTTGAGGATATGCATCTTGATAGTGAAGTTTTGAGTGCCATTCACCATGCTATATCCTTTGAGGTGTTCAACTCAATCTAGACTTGTTCGTTGGCTCATGAGGCTTGGACCAAACTTGAAGTTACATATGGTGGTCCAACCTTGTGGGAGTCAATCCTATTTGGGACAAAGTAATGGAGGAGTTCTCTACATCTTCATATCATGAAGAGCTCTCTATTGCTTCCACCTCTGATTGGTTGGACATTTCAACATCTTCCACTTCACCAACATGTGGCATGCCACAAGGTAATGACATGGTGAGTGAAGAAATATCTTGTGATGATGGTGTTAAGCTCATCATTGATGATCTTGCATGTGCAAATTCTTGTGTAGATAGTCCATGCATATCATCTAATGATTCACTCATAAATTCTTGTGATGATAAGCTTGCTCGTTTGTGTTACCATATTCAAAATGCCTTGATTCCCTCGAGTTCTCTTTGTGAAACTAACCATGTAGAGGAAATCAAGAAAAATGGGGCACACTTTATTGATGAAGATCCCTCTTCTCCAAAAGAATCAACATCAACACCCTTTGTTCACATGTGCCTCATGGCAAGAGGTAATGACGAGGTATCATCTTCTCTTAGTGATAATGATGATAGTTGTAATGAGGAAGATGATGTTGACTTGACTCAAAATCTCTATGAGATTGGGAAAACTCTTCATAGAGCTAAAAATAACACTTATAAAAGGTTCCAAGATGTTCTTGCTTGCTTTCAAAAACGTAATGATTTATTTCTTAACGAGCAAGCAAAAGGTGAACAACTTGAACATGAACTTGCTAAGGCTCATCAATCTCTTAGTGAATTGAGGTCTTTAAAAGAAGACATTGAAGTTACTCATTGTAAACTTAAAGAGGATTTTGAGCACCTTGACCTTGGCTACAAGAATGTCAAAGGTGAGCACACCAAACTCTCTAAGTCTCATGAGGAACGTCAAGCTACTCATGCGGAGTCTCTAGTTTCTACATGCTCCTCTCATATTGATAATGATGCTTGTGCTACTAACTCTATCTTATGTGAAGCGTCGATATTGAAAGAAAATGTTGAGCTAAGAACTCAACTTGATTTGCTAACTAGCAATTATGGGAAATTGGAAGAAAGTCATGAAAAGCTCTCAGGCACTCATGAGGATCTTCTAATCTCTTATGATGGGTTAAAGTTAGCTCATGAGGCTATGGTCACCAAGGTAATCATGTGAGTCTTATGTGGATATTAGCACATCTTCTACTCAAAATGCCTTTTTGCCATGTGCTAGTCTGTGCAATTCCTCTCTACATGATATTGATACATCTTGTGATGAATTGCTCACCATGCCTTGTTGCTCTAACAATGAAGCTTCTACTTACTCTAGTTCTATTGTTAATACTAACCTTGTAGAGGAAAATAAAGAGCTCAAGGCCCAAGTCACTAGTTTGAATAAAGACTTGGAAAAATGTTGTGATAATATCTTGAGTGTGCAAACGGACCCTGAAGACAAAATAGTACTTGATTTCATCTCCAACAAGAAGAAGTCCAAGAACAAGAAGAAGGGACAAGATCAAATCAAGAATTTGGCCAGCATTATTTGCTTCAAGTGCAAGAATGTTGGACACCATGTGAGATCTTATCCACTAAAGAAGAAGGGTTCAAATAAGAAGCAACCTGGGAAGTGGCCTCAAGTTCAATCTCAAGATGAAGAAAGGCATCCACCCATGATGAACCATGATGATGCTTCTCAAATTGAGAAAATAAAGAAGAAGAGAAAAGGGTGCACATGTTGCTATGTTTGTCGTGAGAAGGGACACATAGCTTCATCTTGCCCCAACGTAACATATCTAAGCCTCCTATAGTCAATAATCATTATTCGCTAAGGAAGGATATTGTTGGCAATGTGTTTGCCAAGTTTGTGGGTTCCCAAAGTGGTTTGGAAGTGGATAAGACCATTTGGGTTGCCAAGCCTATTGTTACTAACTTCTTAGGACCCAACTTGGTTGGGGACCATCGAGCTCAAACTTGATCAATAGGTGTGTGGAGGGCATTGGTGACTTGGCTACTTCATGAAGAAAAACTATTTTCACCATATGTTATGGTTAATGCCAAGTCAAGTGGATTATCATCACATCTATCAATCCAATGCTCCTCTTTGCGGTAACTTGTACTTGCATTGTTTACATTGAAAGTTACTAAGTCCCTTGCGTGTTTAGGTTTTGTACCTAGCATGTGCTTGTATATGTTGTGCCTCCTAGTATGCTTGATTTGTGTTATCTAGTATGTGTAGGTCGCAATGCACTTCATATATTTGTGTGTGTGGTTTCGAGCCTTTATTGCTTCATTAGTTGAATCTTCTTTGGCTCTTTTGAGATATTAATGGAACATCACATTATGGGGGAGTGCTATGTTTACGCATATCACAAACCTAAAATGTGTATATATATATATATGGGATACCACCTAGTATTTATTCTGCAAGATTATCTAGTTACTATGTGGTATGTCAAGTTCATTTGAAATTCAAATTCTCTTCCACTTATTATTTTGTGTTGGATTTCATTTGCCTCCCGTGGATAATACACGGATTATCACATTATGGGGGAGTGATATGCTTTGTGCATATCACAATCCTTGTTAATGTGAACAATTGAGGGATGCCACTTAGAATTTATATTTGAGATTATCTTATATCTCTGTCGCATGCAATGCCTTGTTTACGTATGGCATTCTTGTGCGGTTTTGCCAATGGTTATCTTTAAAATCATATTTGGAAAATTGTTTAATTAAAGCTATTCCAATTGTTGCTTTACATGATGATCTATCTAATTGGAATGTTAATAATATGATATCCAAGAATTGTGCTTATTTCTAAACTCTCATGTTATGCTTGTGTTACTATAGATGATCATGTACTTAATTGGTTTCTACACCGAATGATAACTCAAAATACCATTTTGTTCGAGTTCATCTTATTGTTTCGTATGGAGTTATGGGAGTTTGTTATCTCATTGTTTATAGTGTCCTATATCTACTTGAGTGAGATATTCCTATGAGTATGTGTGCAATGCATATCTTATATGCTCATTGGTTTTCCTTGGTTCATATGTTGAACTTTGTGTGCTATCATATGTTGATTTGTCACTTTGATTAATTTTGGACAACATGAATGACTAGTGATGTTATTGGAAGTATTAACGGTTATGTGTTCATTTGTCCAATTTGTATCTCCCTAGATTTTGGTAGGCTTGTGCATGCATATTTACTATGTGTAAATTCGCATGCCTTGTTTGTTTTATTTGATCCAATATATATATGGTAAATCCATCAAATTCTTAATAGCTAAGATGTGCATGAAATTCAAATTCATATCGATATGCACATACTTAAGTGGTTTTACCCCATGTTTTATGCACATACTTAAGTGGTTTTACCCCACTACTTCGAACCCAATAAGTTTGGGGACCATATTGTACTTAAAATGTTTTAGGTACATTTGAGAAGCATTGGGTAATTATCTTATTCATGAAGGTGGTGGCACTATGAGGAAATTAGAGCCATGCTTTGACATTTTATTGATCTAAGACTTCATACCAATGCTATCTCGGTAGCAAGTATTTACTTCATGCATATATATAGAAATAGGTTCAATCTTGTGTAGGTTGCATCATGGCATGAATTTCTTGACTCATTCTTGTGATACTTGTTTCCTTTCTCAAAGCATCCCAACAATGATCTCTTGTTGCTAGTTGTGATGTCTTTGATGGTTGTGTGTTTGGAATTCATTAATATATAATAAGATTATATTAAGCCATGTGCTAATCTTTCAAGCAAAGATTTCATTGGTATATTTTATGACTCCCGTTTGGATATCTTGCTCTTTCCTTTTGTAACTATTTCGTGTGTACATCCATCTTTGTGGATATATATCATCATGATTGTCATCTACCTAGAATCTTATACACGTGAGAGAAGTTACATCTCTAGTTGATATCCCTATTCTTTCGTGTGCACAGTTTCATTCGCTTTTATATCTTTGGTGGCTCCGTGGAAGCATTTGTTGTATAAGTGCGTGTCTTACCTCTTTGCATCTTAGTGCACTTATGTTTGGTGAAGATTGTTGTCCTCGTGCGTGTCTTGACAAGCCTATTATTTCCTATCTTCACCATGGGTTGTCACAAGCTTTGTTTTTTAATTTGCATATTAGTGAGCTTGTGAACTCATTTGCTTGATGTGTGTGTGTGACCTTCTTATCCTCGTGTGTGTGGGAATGACATGTCTTGCACCTTGTATCTCATTTACTCAAGACTATGTTGATGCTTAATTCTTGTCCTTATATTAGTCTTCTCAAGTGCTTTGACGTGACTCACACACATCATTTTGGTTGTGCCTATTCTTAGGTTGCCTCATTTACACGTTGCTCAACCATATGTTTGTTGCAAATGCTAGGCTTCTTTTCTTATCTATGCGTGCATGCAATTGTTTTGTGTTCCTATTGATTTTGGGGGAGTGATGATCCTATTTTGTGCACTTGTATCCAAATACAAAAATTCTAAATAGTGCACAAATCATGGGGAGCTTCTCTATTTTCCTTAGAACACTCCTTTGCCCAAATCATAATATTCTTTTATCCTTTTGGCTCGTCGGATCTTTTGATTGTTTGCTTCACTTTGTGTTATGTTAATGAGATCAATTTGTGCCATGTGCTTTTTGCCATGTGCTTTGTGCCATGTGCCTTGCTATTATGACTAGGCTCAAGTTGTATAATAGTGGATTCACTTGTGGATATCATGTTCTTATCAATTACAACCTTTTGTGTATGCAAGTTTCTTTGTGGATGCATATCATGCTGACTATTGGCCACTTAGAACCTTTTATACTCAAGAAAGTTCATATCCTTCTGTGATATCATTTATTCCTTGTCGGGCACTTGGTTTGGTTCTTTTTGACTCTTTGGTGGTTTCGGTAAGAGATTGAAAGTGAGTGCTTGTATGCATTGCATATATCCCTGCGCACTCATGTGTTTTGGATGTATTTTGGACCCATACTTGACATGATGATCACATTGGATATTCCTATTATATCTTGTCCAAAATATGTTCTTTGGATCTTTTGAATGTTTTCCTCCCATGTCTAATCTTAATTTTATATCATAGTATCTTGTTGCATTCTATAGATCCTAAATATGGTTTGAGCTCCTCAAAATTTTCATCATTGAATATGTGCATTTGATTTCACTCACATTTTCGTGATATGCACACATTAAGGAGGAACTCATACTATATTGATCTTCTAGATTTTTTCGTCCATTTTGGCATTTGTTGCCAATGGGGGAGAAGTTTAGAGGGTTTAAGATTAGTATTTTTGAAGTGCTTGTTGTCACTCATGCATATCTACCCTAGTTATATGTGTTTGTTGCATGAATGAGTATATAGAGAAAGCTTCACCAAGTTTATATCAACCAATATATGCAATGAAATTCGAAGTTCATTCACACATATATTGTGGGGCAGCTTGCTCTATATATTGTGGTCTATTAATATCAAATGCTTGTGTAGTGTTTTGATGTCAGTACAACCGGTTTTGATAACATCAAGTTTCTTTGTGATACTTGATGCTATCAAAATCAACCCAAGTATACAATTTACCCTCGGATAAATTGCATGCCTGTTTGAAAATTCATTATATAAACCCTCTTGTTTAGATTGTCATCAATTACCAAAATGGGGGAGATTGAAAGTACATGTAGTCCCCATGTGTGGTTTTGATAATTAATGACAATCCTTATGGACTAATGTTTGCAATCAGATATACATTTGAAGGTTAGTCCTATTGGAAAATGATTGAAGAATAATGGAAGACAACTCCGTTGAAGCAACAATTGTATCGAGATGATCAAAATGGAGTTCATTGGAGTATCTCAAGGGTTGCCATGCTTAGAGCTATGGTTTGAGCCATGATGGATCAAGATCTTAAAAGGATGATTTGAATGATGAATTCTAGGAGTGGCTCGAAGATAAGATCATAATGGACTCATGTGTTGAGTCATGATTGATCAAGTATTCAAGCAAGGTATTCAAGTGAAGAATTCAATATTCCCTTCAAGACGTCAAGATTAAACATGGAGTAGACATATCGGATGACAAGATGAAGCTCGAAGATCGAACTCTAAATGGTCAAAACACGAGCGCAAATGATGCACCACATAGGATCTTGTGGTATGATAAGAAATTATCAATTGCACTTTGTGTACTAACCCATACTATGTGTTGTCTATGTTTTTGAGGGTTAGGTGATTCTCATGGGCTCGCAACCGAAGAGAGATTTCAAGTGTCCATGAGAGGACGACATCAAGTGTCGATGATCATGGTTGACAAGGGCAAGTTCAAGAAAACCACCCCGAAGGATTACATGCTTGAAGCTTGTGGATGATCACATGATGGACAAGTGAAGATGAATACAAAGCAAAGCATCCCACATTGTGTATGGGGGAGCTACTTGAAGACTTCACCAATGTCTTGCCTTTAACTTAAGCCAAGAAGAAACATCAACATCAAGCTCAAGTGAAAGGCTTGAGTCAAAGGTATTAGTTCCTTTGGCGTTAGTGTTGTGGAGAGATGACCACCGAAGAAACATATACACTCAAGAATGGATTCTCTATAGCTATGTAGTATAGCTCTTTTATGATTCTTAAGTTATAGGGATCCCGCACTATTAAGAGGGGATCAAAGGGGCTAGTGATAGATTTTCTCAAGTCAACATCTTCTATTTCTACTTCCTCACATCATATTCCAACATAGGCATATTTCACTCCTATCCAATACAAATACAATATGCCTATACATCTACCAAAGAAAATCCATAGCCAAATAGGTTCCCAAATACATGATAAAACCTTTGCATATTTTGCATCCTCCATATTAGTTGATCTTGGGTGGTTCTCTATGTGAGGATCTGGGCTTTTTCAATAGCTTCAAAATGAGCCCAAGATCATCAAAATCGGAGTCCGGATGTGAAAGTTATGCATGATTCAATTTTGGCGTTCCTGTTGTTTTTTAATGGTCAGTCGTCCGACAGCGTCCGGTAATCCGGTGCGCCATATCCAGAAGCAAACGATCGGATTTCCGGTACTTACCGGACGTCCGGTGCCTCCCAGGACACCGGATGTCCGAAAAGTATCGAACGTCCGACAAACCTGTTTCGCAGATATCATACTACATTCGTCCATTGGCGTGCTACAACCGTCGGACGTCCGGTGCTTGTTTTGCCACCGGACGTCCGACACTTACCTGGGCAGAATTCCCCCAACGGCCACATTTGGTGCCACACTATAAATACCCCTTCACCATTTCATGGAGGGGTTGAGCAACACAAATATCTTCACCCACATTTCAGAAAAGCTCCCTCTCCTTTCTCCTACCTCAAATCTTAGATCCCGGAGAGATTTGTGAGAGTTCTTGAGAGTTTTTCCAATCAAGTGATAGATCCACTCCCTCTCCCTCTCTTGACCAAAGGAATTCATGATTTGAGCAAGTCTTGAGCATTTCCCCTTTGTTCTTGTTACTCTTGGAGGTTGGAGACTCCTAGGCGGTAGGAGTGCTCCGGTGAGGAATCAACTTGTGATTTGTCCCCCGGAAAGTTTGTGAAGGTTTGGAGGCTGCCTCAAGGTCTACCACTAGTGGTTGGGAATCGCCTTCGTGGTGATATATCAAGGAGAATAGGGTGAGCCTTCGTGGCATTGGTGTGCCTTCGTGGTAACATCCACCTCTCTAATGGTGACTAGCTTCCCTCCAAGGAAGTGAACATCGGGATACATCCTCGTCTCCATGACATTGGTTATCCCTAACTCTAACTCCTTACTTGTGGTTTACTTAGGTCACTTGACTGTGCATTCACTATATCTCGTTGTCCTCATTATATTATGTTGGTTACCATATCATCGAGATTATTTAGGCCAACACTTTATAGTCCGCAATTCATACTTCCTACTATTGTTCTATCTTGTGCTTAGTGTGAATTGCTAGCTTGTAACATTCATTTCCATATATTGTGACATAACTTGTGTAATCTTTTAGTGCTTACTTGAGTTTGCTTGTATCATTCTATTCCATACAATGTGATACAATTTGTGTAAGCTTGTATTGCTTACTTGTGGTTGTGTGTAATATTCATTTCCATATCTCGTGATATACATTGAGTAAGTTTGTGTCACTTACTTGTGCTTAGTCATATCCTCATTGTTCTCATCTTGTTTATCCTAAGTCGTTGGTGCACTTAGTGAGCCTAGTATATTTAAGATTTGTGCTTGAAAAGTATCCGCTTAGTTTATTTCCGCATTAGGATATAGCCAAATCCGTAAAAGATTTTAACATGCCTATTCACCCCCCTCTAGGCGACATCGTGGTCCTTTCAATGGCGCATCCGACGATGATGGCGTACATCAGACACTCCCCGAGGACAAGATGGACCCCACCCCGGAAGCTCCAGACTGCGACCCCCAATAGGGATTCGTGCTCCACCTCCCTCAGTACGTGACCGAGGATTATGTTCCTCGGATCCATAATTTTGCACATTAAAATTCCATGGGGGATAGTGGAGAATACATACACGCAGCGGAGGCGGCACTTCGGATACACCGACACCATGCCAAGGTCCTCGAAGCTCATAACCCAGGCGAGGTGTTAAATCATTGACCTGGAATAATTTTTGCTATATGTAAAAATACCTCCGCGCCACGACGGCTTCAATAAGGATGTAGTTCGAGGTTGTTGCAAGCCCAACAGCATCATACCCCGGCCAAAGCCTCAGATGCCTGGGTGTCCCATAGAGAACACCGGCAACATCACCAAACTCGAAGGCTGATAGGGGGCTAGATTATAGCTTACACTTTTACAACCAACCCCACACAGGCACAACCTAATGTGCTTAACTCAATAGTTCATCATCGAACAACTGCTGAGGTCATCTGGGGCAGCACTCGTTGGTCTGGACAAGGAAAGACTGCAACCATCGCTAAAAAGGAAAAAGCAGAGGCTGCAATCCTTGGTTGGACAAGGAGAAATGGAGGAACGCACAACGACACTGGACATGAGGCCGGAAGCTCGGACCTCGGCATGCTCTCTCCTCAAATATACTCCGTAAAAACCTCAAAGCATGTATCTTTAGTTATAGCTCAAACATTAGGCTCGACCTTAGCAATCATTGAATAAAGAGACGCCCAAATTTTGGGCTGCGTATACACTCACTGTGCATCCTTGCTCTCATTCAATTTTCAACGCTATAACTATTGTCTCCAGATAATGTACCACGTCAGACGCCCTTGAGCGCTAGCAACAGGTACTGGGGCCTGCGATAGAGCTAAACCCACTTAACGCCAAAGTGCTCCATTGAGAAACCAACGACTTCCTCAGACCTCTTGCCAATATATGCATCGATTTTGACTTGTGTCTTGGGTCAATAGCTGGGTTACCTGGCTCCTATGTTTACCCCTTATGTTTCCGCTATGTTCACCTAAGGGTGTATGATACATCTCCAATGTATCTATAATTTTTTTATTGTTCCATGCTATTATATTATCCATCTTGGATGTTTTATATGCATTATTATGCTATTTTATATCATTTTTGGGACTAACCTATTAACCTAGTGCCCAAGGACAGTTGTTGTTTTTTCCTTGTTTTTGACTTCTACAGAAAATCAATACCAAAAGGCGTCCAAACAGAACGAAACTTTCTGATGATTTTTCTTGGGCTAGAAGACACCTAGGAAGCTTCGGGAGGAGGCCAGAAGGCCCATGGATGAGCGACAAGCTCACCAGGCGCGCCCTAGGGGGGCGCCCTCTGAGCTTGTGGGCCCCCGTGGCTCCTCTAACCCTAATCTCAGCACCATAAATAACCAAATATTCCCCCATATACCAGAGGGCACACCAAAAATACTTTTCCACCACCGCAATCTTCTGTCCTCGTGAGATCCCATCTTGGGGCCTTTTCCGGTAATCTGCCGGAGGGGGATTCGATCACGGAGGGCTTCTTCATCAACCTTGCTGCCCTTCCAATGATGTGTGAGTAGTTTACCACAGACCTACGGGTCCATAGCTAGTAGCTAGATGGCTTCTTCTCTCTCTTTGACCTTCAATACAATGTTCTCCTCGATATTCTTGGAGATCTATTCGATCTAATCTTCTTTCGCGGTGCGTTTGTTGAGATCTGATGAATTGTGTATTTATGATCAGATTATCTATGAATATTATTTGAGTCTTCTCTGAACTCTTTTATGCATGATTAAGATAGCTTTGTATTTCTCTCCAATCTATTGATTTGGTTTGGCCAACTAGATTGATTTTTCTTGCAATGGGAGAGGTGCTTTGTTTTGGGTTCAATCTTGCGTTGTCCTCACCCAGTGACAAAAGGGGTAGCGAGGCACGTATTTCTATTGTTGCTATCAAGGATAAAAAGATGGGGTTTATTTCATATTGCTTGGATCTATCCCTCTACATCATGTCATCTTGCTTAAGGCGTTACTCCGTTGTTGTTAACTTAATACACTAGATGCATGCTGGATAGCGGTCGATGTGTGGAGTAATAGTAATAGATGCAGGCAGGAGTCGATCTACTTGTCACGGACATGATGCCTATATTCATGATTATTGCCTTAGATATCGTCATAATTATGCGCTTTTCTATCAATTGCTCAACAGTAATTTGTTTACCCATCGTATGAGTTCTTTCAAGAGAGAAGCCTCTAGTGAAAACTATGGCCCCCGGGTCTATTTCTATCATATTATTTTCAGATCTATAAAACCAAAAACCCAAAAATACCTTTCTGCAATTTATTTACCTTTACTTTATTTTGCACTTTTACTTATCTTTTATACCTATCTCTATCATATCTCATCCTTGCAAGTAACCGTGAAGGGATTGACAACCCCTTTATTGCGTTGGGTGTAAGTATTTGTTTGTTTGTGTAGGTGCTATCATTGGAGACTTGTGTGTCCCTCCTACTGGATTGATACCTTGGTTCTTAACTGAGAGAAATACTTATCTCTACTTTGCTGCATCACCCTTTACTCTTCAAGGGAAAAACCAATGCAAGCTCAAGAAGTAGCAGGACGAATTTCTGGCGCCGTTGCCGGGGAGGATCTACATCAAGCCTACCAAGTACCTATCATAAACTCTCATCTCTTGCACTTACATTATTCAACAATTGCCTCTCGTTTTCCTCTCCCCCACTTCTAAAACATTTTCTGAAAAACACAAATTTTTTTCCTTTTTATCACCTTCTTTCCGTTCTCTTTTTCTATTGCTTTTTATTTGCTTGTGTGCCAGATTGCTTGCTTTGTCATGATGTCCCAAGAAAACACCAAGTTGTGTGATTTTTCCAACACTAATAATAATGATTTTATTATTACTCCGCTTGCTCCCGCCACTAGTGCGGAATCTTATGAAATTAATGCCGCTTTGTTGAACCTTGTTATGAAAGGATAATTTTCTGGTAGTCCTAATGAAGATGCTGCATCCCATCTAAATACTTTTGTTGAATTGTGTTATATGCAAAAGAAAAAATATGTGGATAATGATATTGTTAAATTGAAGCTATTTCCGTTCTCCCTACGAGATCGTGCTAAACCTTGGTTTTCATCTTTGCCTAAAAATAGTATTGATTCTTGGAACAAGTGTAAAGATGCTTTTATTTCCAAGTATTTTCCTCCCGCTAAGATCATCTCCTTAGGAACGATATAATGAATTTTAAGCAACTAGATCATGAACTTGTTGCACAATCTTGGGAGAGAATGAAATTGATGATAAGAAATTGCCCTACTCATGGTTTAAGTTTATGGATGATCATACAAAAAATTTATGCGGGATTGAATTTTGCATCTAGAAATCTTTTAGATTCTGCCGCGGGTGGTACTTTTATGGAAATCACATTAGAAGAAGCTACTAAACTCCTAGATAATATTATGACAAATTACTCTCAATGGCATACCAAAAGATCTTCTACTAGTAAAAAAGTGCATGCTATTGAAGAAATTTATGCTTTGAGTGGAAAGATGCATGAACTTATGAAATTGATTGCTAGCAAGAGTGCTCCTATTGATCCTAATGATATGCCTTTGTCTACTTTTATTGAGAATAATAATGAATCTATGGATGTGAATTTTTTTGGTAGGAACAATTTTGGTAATAACGCGTATTGAGGCAATTTTAATCCTAGGCCATTTCCTAGTAATTCCTCTAATAATTATGGTAATTCCTACAACAACCCTTATGGAAATTATAATAAGATACCCTCTGACCTTGAGAATAATATTAAATATTTTATTAACTCCCAAAAGATTTTCAATGCAATGGTAGAAGAAAAATTGATCAAGATTGATGATTTGGCTGGAAACATTGATAGAATTTCTCATGAGATTGATTCTTTTAAGATAGATCTATGCCACCCAAGCTTGATATTAATGAGTCTTTTAAATCTATTGAAATTTCTA
Organism: Thinopyrum elongatum; assembly: GCA_011799875.1. Classification (NCBI taxonomy): domain Eukaryota; kingdom Viridiplantae; phylum Streptophyta; class Magnoliopsida; order Poales; family Poaceae; genus Thinopyrum; species Thinopyrum elongatum. The sequence continues at coordinate 738,961,423 of CM022303.1, read as the reverse complement.
TTAATGAAAGTAGGGAGAGAACCGCTAGGATGCGTGCTAAGAGAGAATTGCTAGAAAAAGTTTGTTCTTTTAGTTTTTGCGATAATCATGATGAAGATCTTAAAGTGATTGGTGTGACTCCTATTGAATCTTTGTTTGCTAATATAAAACTTGATAAAGAAGGGACTGGAGATGAGTCAACTTTAGCTAGAAGGCGTCCCAATAATTTGGAGGATGAAGATCTTAATGAAAAAATTGATAAAAGTGGGATTGGTGAGGTCAAAACTTTAACTAGTGATGAGCCCAGTCTTTTGGATTTCAAGGACTTTAATTATGATAATTGTTCTTTGATTGAGTGTATTTGCTTGTTACAATCTACGATTAATTCACCTCATGCTTATAATCAAAATAAGGCTTTTACTAAACATATCGTTGATGCTATGATGAAATCTTTTGAAGAAAAACTTGAGTTGGAAGTTTCAATCCCTAGAAAGCTTTATCACTACTGGAATCAGCTTCTTTGCCGTCCGCCATGCCGGACAGCAAAGGCATAGATCACGGACGGCAAAATGCTTTGACATCCGCTAGCGGACAGCAAACTGTCTGGATGAAAGCCTGCCAGCAAAGGCCTTCTTTGCCGTCCGCTTCTTAGAAACGGACGGCAAAGGATTACGCCGTCTGCCATCCGAGGCTAGCAGACAGCAAAGACAGCTGACGGCAGTGCGGTGGCATGAGAGCCGTTAGGGGGTTAACGACGCTCTTTGCCGTCCGCCAGTGGACGGCAAAGAGTCAAATATCTTTGCCGTCCGCTGGTGGACGGCAAAGAGCCCAGCTAGGGAGCACTAGGAAGCTGCCACGTGTCCAGATATGCCGTCCGCCAGCAGACGGTAAAGAGGTTTGAATCATTGTCGTCTGCTGGCAGACGGCATAGATGGTCACTTTGCCGTCCGCCAGCAGACGGCAAAATGACCAAATAGGCAGCCAGTGTTCCCCGTTTGCACAGGTGACTGCCATGTGTCCTCTTTGCCGTCTGCTAGCGGACGGCAAAGAGCGCGGACGGCAAAGAGGCTATATATCCCCTATTTTTATTTAAATCCCATTTAGACATGGTTTCAAACACAAATATACTTGCATACATATCCAACATATCCAACAGCATGTCCAACAACATATTTCATCCAATCCAGCAACATAGTTCAACAAAGTCCAACATATCCATATATACATAACCAGAAACAAGTTTCCAACAACATATCCATATAGACATACATATCCAAACAAGTTTTCATAAACAACAAGGAAGCACCACAAGAATAGTACACTCCATGAATCCAAGCTTCCTCATGTAAAGCAAATCTGCAAATTGGGAAAGATGAAAGTTAGAGGAAGAAGAAGAAGAAGAAGAAGACTAGTTAGAAGAAGAAGAAGAAGATTTTTTTTCTTCTCTTTCTTTTTCTCCTCTCCACTTCTTTATCTTCTTCTTCTTCTAACTAAGGTAGGTAAAAATGTCATTTCATTGCTAAGCTAGGTAAAAATGCTAAGTGTAGGTCATTTTAGAGCTAAGGTAGGTAAATAGTTCATTTTGGAGCTTAGTAAGGTTATTATGTCATTTTCCAGGAAAATAAGCTAAGTCTATATCATTTTGGAGCTAACAAAGATTATCATGCCATTTTTTACCTAAGTATGCTAAGTATATCATAAATGAAGTGAATAAGCTAAGTATAGCTTATTTTTTATCTAACTTAGGTAATTATGCCATTTAGGAGGAAAATAAGCTAAGTTTCCATTTGTAAAGCAAAACACTAGAGAAAACTTACCCTCATCACAACAAATGTGATGAAGATCGCAACTAAGGTAACAATTGATCCAACGGCATAATGATACCAAGCCTCATTATCAATGGCATATTTTCTAATCTTCTTAAGCTTCAGGCGCATTCATCCATCTTCAAGCGCATTGCATTCATCTTCATCTTGTGATCATCGATGGCATCGGCAACATACAACTCCAATGTCATCTTCTCTTCTTCAATTCTTTTAATCTTTTCTTTCAAATACTCATTTTATTTTTCAACTAAATTTATCTTCTCGACAAGAGGGTCCGTTTCAAATTCCGGTTCACATACATCCTAGATTAAAATATCTCTATGTCAACTTGATGGCCATAATTTGCATAAATGCGAAATGCAACAAATAGTTATGAAAGAGAATTTACCACATCCGAAACATAAAGCGGGCGAGGGCCGTCCGGGACGGAAATCAGGACCATGGCACTATGTATAAGAAACAATCATAGAAAGTAAGAAAATTATAAATACCAACCATATAAATCATACAATCATACAAATGACTATATAAATCAAGTACAACATGAAAATTTGAATACCTAATAATCATTATCGGTAATGACGTGCTCGTCATCATCATTAATAAAAGCATCATCATCATCACTATCGGTAATGACGTGCTCATCATCATCATTAATAAATGCATCATCATGTGGAAGGCCACCTTTACGTAATCGTTCAAGCATTGACAGGTCATCTGCAGCAGTAACTTCTTCTTCTTCTACCGGCTCTTCTTGTTCCAGCTCAGGGGTGAAGTCGGATTCACTATCGTTGTCTACTTCAATGTTCTGGGGTGGAGTAGAGCGGTTCTTGAAATGTTTTTTGGAAAGACGTGTTTCTTGGAAGAATTCTCCTTCGTCATATGTGTCTTGGTTAATGTGAGGTTCATAATCCTTTTCATTGGGGGGAGGTGGTCTAACACGTGGCGGCACTTCATAAACGACGTCCCAACCACTGAGATTTGGATCACTTTGACAGGCCCACGGTAGATAGAAAACTTGGGTTGCCTGTTGAGCCGTAATATAGACATCAGGAACATCCAAATGGGTGCTTTGTTTGATTTTGACTAGCCCTATATGTTCATGAGTCCTTCTAGTCTCCCTCGGCTGGAACCAATAACATCTGAAGACTACGACGTTTGGTGGGTTTTCACCATAGAATTCAAGTTCATAAATTGCTTCAACTCTTCCATAATTCTCGACACCTCCTTCGCCGATAGCAGAGACACCACAATTTGTAGACTTTCGGTCGGCCATATATAACTCTTTGCCATAGGTACGAAAGCGATACCCGTTGATGTCGTATTTGTCAAATGAACGGACCTTATAGTCAAAACCATTAGCTACTTGTCTCAATTCGGCATCGATAATCTCTAAATTAGCCTACGAGTTTAATACGAAAGGATTGTTGCATTAGTCGCAAATTAGCCAAAGAAAAAAAAGTGTCTAATGGAAATTACCGTTTTTTTGAACCAAGAGATGAAACCGGGAAATTCGGCTCCTTGTTTTGCCAGAAGCTCATACTCTTCGACGGAATCCTTTTGGATCACCGCTCCATACGAGAATATGGCAACGTATCGACTGCATCAAAAATCCAGGAATAAGAGAAGTTCAAAGGAATTAGAAGTTGTGAAACAATGTACCGAGATCTTACTCGATGTACGACCGCACTTCTGTTAGGTTATTGAAGAGATACAGCGAAATGGTCCGCCATTCTTCAACATCCAACCTTACTGGTTTCCAACCACCGGCTGGTGCGAGATTCCCTTCGAATAGGCTGAGGTTGGATTGACCCTTTTGAGGTTCGTCAGCATTGTACCGAGGCTTCGGATTATGCAAATGACGATTTTTGGCTTCGTAGTGTGCGGTCACGAAGTTTGCCGCCTCCTCAGTGATGAATGCCTCCGCCATCGATGCTTCTATTCAACGTTTATTTTTACATTTTTCTTGAAGCGTCTTCTGCATCCTCTCAGTTGAGTAGCACCAACGATTTTGCACGGGCCCCCCCAATGGTGCCTCGGTCGCGAGATGCAAAATCAAGTGTTGCATTGGATTAAAGAAGCTTGGCGGAAAGATCTTCTCTAACTTGCAGATCAACTCCAGCGCAAACTGTTCCATTTCTTCTAGGAGGCCAGGCGATAGTTCTTTCACACAAAGAACACGGAAGAAATAGCTCAGCTCTGCTAGTACTAGCCATTCATCCTCAGGGATGAAGCCACGCAACATCACCGGCATTATCTGCTCAATCCATATGTGCCAATCATGACTTTTTAGACCAAATATTTTCAATTTTGAAAGAATCGCTCCCTTCTTTAGATTTGCTGCATACCCATCGGGGAACATCAACTGCATTTTCACCCACAAAATAATTTCCTTCATAGCTGGCCTTCCAAGATTGAACCATGCCTTTCGCTTCGTCCAGTTGATCCCCTTTCCTTTCGGTTCTTTCATGTTTTGTAACGGTCTATCACATAGCTCCTCTTGATCGACTCTAGCCTTAGGATTATCCTTTGATTTCCCGTCTATGCCGAACAATGTACCAAAAATGGCTTCGGCGATATTCTTTTCAGTGTGCATCACGTCGATGTTGGGTGGGCAAAGGAGGTCTTTGAAGTAAGGCAGATCCCAGAAGCATGTCTTGTGAGTCCAGGCGTGTTCCTTATTATACCCCTTGAAATACCCTGGACGCTCTGGATCTGGCTCGAGAGCATTTAACTGATCTAGGGTCTGTTGGCCTGTCAACGCAGGTGGTGCAGAGTGTTTGACAACTCTACCTTTGATGAAGTTCTTCTTGTCTTTCCTGAACTTATGGCCAGGATGTAGAAACGGTTTATGCAAGTCGAAGCAACTATACTTGCGCCCTGCCGTCAGCCAACGAAACTCAAGATCTCCCTTGCATGTGGGGCACGGGAACCTTCCATGCACACACCAGCCAACGAATAGCACATACGCCGGCAAGTCATGCGTCGAGTACATGTACCAGGCACGCATTATGAAGTTCTGTTTGCTAAAGGCGTCGTATGTCTTGAACCCATTATCCCAAGCTTCTTGCAATTCGTCCTTAAGCGGCTGCATGTACACATTCATATTCTTCCCCGGATAGTTGGGCCCTGGAATTATCAACGTCAGGAAAATATTCTTTCGTTGCATAATCTGCCCGGGGGGGAGATTGAGTGGAATGACAAACACGGGCCAACAGCTGTATGGGGCTGCCATCTGACCAAACACACTGAACCCATCTGTGCTGACGGCGACTCGAGGATGCCTTGGATCTGCCGTTTTTTCCTTATGTAATGCATCGAAGCGCTTCCACGCTTCACCATCCGATGTGTGCACCATCATCACATTCCCATCTGCATCTAGTTCGGTTCTTTTGCCCGTTTTGTGCCATGTCATCTGTCTGGCCATCTCTTCGACCATGAAAAGACGTTGAAGTCTTGGTACGATTGGCATATACCGAAGAACATTAACGGGTATTTTGGTCTGCGTCTTCTCACCCATACCATTGTCTACCACAACATACCTGAAAGAATTGCAAATGGGACAATAGTTCAAGTCCTCATACTGAAGCCTAAATAAGACACATCCTTTCTCACAGGCATGTATCTTGTCATAGGGCATCTTAAGAGCACGGAGGATTTTGTCTGACTGGTACAGGTTTGGAGGTAGCACATGGCCTTTGGGTAGAAATCGTCCGAATAGTGTCATCATCGCGTCGTAGCATTCTCTGCCCATGTTGAATTGAGCCTTCAAAGCCATTATTTGTGAGATGGCATCCAGCTGACAAAGCTCAGTGTGCTCGTGGAGAGGACGTTTTGAGGACTCCAACATTTCAGTGAAGGCCTTTGCAGATTCCTCCATCTCCTCGTCCGAGTCCCGAGCATCGTCAACGTCTTGTACCATGTCTGCGGTCCCGGTACCATGCTCGTCGGTGCGACGACGAACCTCGGCTCTGGCACGTTGGGCAGACTCACCATGTAATGTCCAGATCGTGTAACCAGGCGTAAAACCAAACTTCTGCAGGTCTTTACTCATTTCAAGCTCGTACCTCTTTTTATAGTTGTCGCAACGGGCATAGGGGCACCAGCTAAATTCCTGGCCATTTGCAAATGAGGCTCTAACAAACCCCTTGGTTTTTCTTAACAATTCCTCGGTCCAAACTTTCTGACTAGTGTAACCGGTGTACATCCATGCACAATCACTCATATTGACTCCCTACTGGACACACAAGAAATATATATATAATTAAGCAAACCGTATCCATCAGTTAATGGAGTTTGTCAGTTTTATTACGTCCATGCAACCTACACGCTAATAGGTAAAGATAGGTCCTAATCCCACCCGAGTATGTGTAGATCGGGTTCGTTTTCCCATGCTCTGCTCTGGATCCGACGCAAAATTTCGGTAGCACCTCCCCGCTGTTCTCCTGATACACGTCTCGGCAATAAGCAACGAGAATGTGTACCCGAAGAACAACAGGGAGGCACTGACGAAATTCTGCATCGGATCCGGAGCTGAGCATATGGGAAAACGAACCCAATCTACACATACTCGGGCTGTCCATGGATAACGTTGGACAATTCGAAAGAATCACGATTATAAATATGCAAATCCATGCATATTTATAGATGTAACCCTTTCGAACGGGAGACGCATAGTGGTCACGCATACTGATGATTGAAGACACCTATAGCAAGTGTTAGAGGGTTCCTTGGCGTCGATGGAACCCTAAATAGCAAGTGTCATCGGTGCGAGATACATGTGGCGCTCGGCGTTGAACACTAGATCCACATCCCACAAGTGAAGCCGGCGCCCGGCGTCCCGCAACAATAGTTCTGGTGGCCGATGATGGTCGAGCACCTTGGCGAATTTGTCTGGTAGCCTTTGCGATGGGGATTAAAGCCAAGTTTTGAAATTTTCAAAAACCAAACCGACTTGAGTCAGTTTGGGTGTTTCAAGTTTCAACACTAGCCTTTTAATCGTCATCGCAGAGGCTGCCAGACAAATTCGCAATGGTGTTCGACCGCCATCGACGCCGAGAACTATTGCTGTGGGACGCCGGACGCCGGCGTCACTTGTGGGACGTGGATGTAGTGTTCGACACCGACGGCCACATGTATCTCGCACCGACGATACTTGCTATTTAGGGTTCCATCGACAACGACCCCCTAACCCGCTCGTCCCCGGGTAAACTAAATAGCAACTACCATCGGTGCAAGTTACATGAGGCGGTCGGCGTTGAACACTAGATCCACATCCCACAAGTGAAGCCGGCGCCCGGCGTCCCGCAACAATAGTTCTCGTGGCCGATGACGGTCGAGCACCTTGGCGAATTTGTCTGGCAGCCTCTGTGATGAGGATTAAAGCCAAGTTTTGAAATGTCAAACAACCAAACCGACTTGAGTCAGTTTGGGTGTTTCAAGTTTCAACACTTGCCTTTTAATCGTCATCGCAGAGGCTGCCAGACAAATTCGCAATGGTGTTCGACCGCCATCGACGCCGAGAACTGTTGCTGTGGGACGCCGGACGCCGGCGTCACTTGTGGGACGTGGATGTAGTGTTCGACACCGACGGCCACATGTATCTCGCACCGACGATACTTGCTATTTAGGGTTCCATCGACAACGACCCCCTAACCCGCTCGTCCCCGGGTAAACTAAATAGCAACTACCAAGGGTGCAAGTTACATGAGGCGGTCGGCATTGAACACTAGATCCACATCCCACAAGTGAAGCCGGCGCCCGGCGTCCCGCAACAATAGTTCTGGCGGCATATGATGGTCGAACACCTTCGCGAATTTGTCTGGCAGCCTCTGCGATGAGGATTAAAGCCAAGTTTTGAAATTTCAAACAACCAAACCGACTTGAGTCAGTTTGGGTGTTTCAAGTTTCAACACTTGCCTTTTAATCGTCATCGCAGAGGCTGCCAGACAAATTCGCAATGGTGTTCGACCACCATCGACGCCGAGAACTGTTGCTGTGGGACGCCGGATGCCGGCGTCACTTGTGGGACGTGGATGTAGTGTTCGACACCGACGGCCACATGTATCTCGCACCGACGATACTTGCTATTTAGGGTTCCATCGACAACGACCCCCTAACCCGCTCGTCCCCAGGTAAACTAAATAGCAACTACCATCAGTGCAAGTTACATGAGGCGGTAGGCATTGAACACTGGATCCACATCCCACAAGTGAAGCCGGCGCCCGGCGTCCCGCAACAATAGTTCTGGTGGCCGATGACGGTCGAACACCTTGGCGAATTTGTCTGGCAGCCTCTGCGATGGGGATTAAAGCCAAGTTATGAAATTTTCAAAAACCAAACCGACTTGAGTCAGTTTGGGTGTTTCAAGTTTCAACACTAGCCTTTTAGTCGTCATCGCGGAGGCTGCCAGACAAATTCGCGAAGGTGTTCGACCGCCATCGACACCGAGAACTGTTGCTGTGGGACGCCGGACGCCGGCGTCACTTGTGGGACGTGGATGTAGTGTTCGACACCGACGGCCACATGTATCTCGCACCGACGATACTTGCTATTTAGGGTTCCATCGACAACGACCCCCTAACCCGCTCGTCCCCGGGTAAACTAAATAGCAACTACCATCGGTGCAAGTTACATGAGGCGGTCGGCGTTGAACACTAGATCCACATCCCACAAGTGAAGCCGGCGCCCGGCGTCCCGCAACAATAGTTCTCGTGGCCGATGACGGTCGAGCACGTTGGCGAATTTGTCTGGCAGCCTCTGTGATGAGGATTAAAGCCAAGTTTTGAAATTTCAAACAACCAAACCGACTTGAGTCAGTTTGGGTGTTTCAAGTTTCAACACTTGCCTTTTAATCGTCATCGCAGAGGCTGCCAGACAAATTCGCAATGGTGTTCGACCGCCATCGACGCCGAGAACTGTTGCTGTGGGACGCCGGACGCCGGCGTCACTTGTGGGACGTGGATGTAGTGTTCGACACCGACGGCCACATGTATCTCGCACCGACGATACTTGCTATTTAGGGTTCCATCGACAACGACCCCCTAACCCGCTCGTCCCCGGGTAAACTAAATAGCAACTACCATCGGTGCAAGTTACATGAGGCGGTCGGCGTTGAACACTAGATCCACATCCCACAAGTGAAGCCGGCGCCCGGCGTCCCGCAACAATAGTTCTCGTGGCCGATGACGGTCGAGCACCTTGGCGAATTTGTCTGGCAGCCTCTGTGATGAGGATTAAAGCCAAGTTTTGAAATTTCAAACAACCAAACCGACTTGAGTCAGTTTGGGTGTTTCAAGTTTCAACACTTGCCTTTTAATCGTCATCGCAGAGGCTGCCAGACAAATTCGCAATGGTGTTCGACCACCATCGACGCCGAGAACTGTTGCTGTGGGATGCCGGATGCCGGCGTCACTTGTGGGACGTGGATGTAGTGTTCGACACCGACGGCCACATGTATCTCGCACCGACGATACTTGCTATTTAGGGTTCCATCGACAACGACCCCCTAACCCGCTTGTCCCCAGGTAAACTAAATAGCAACTACCATCGGTGCAAGTTACATGAGGCGGTAGGCATTGAACACTGGATCCACATCCCACAAGTGAAGCCGGCGCCCGGCGTCCCGCAACAAAAGTTCTGGTGGCCGATGACGGTCGAACACCTTGGCGAATTTGTCTGGCAGCCTCTGCGATGGGGATTAAAGCCAAGTTTTGAAATTTTCAAAAACCAAACCGACTTGAGTCAGTTTGGGTGTTTCAAGTTTCAACACTAGCCTTTTAGTCGTCATCGCGGAGGCTGCCAGACAAATTCGCAAAGGTGTTCGACCGCCATCGACGCCGAGAACTGTTGCTGTGGGACGCCGGACGCCGGCGTCACTTGTGGGACGTGGATGTAGTGTTCGACACCGACGGCCACATGTATCTCGCACCGACGATACTTGCTATTTAGGGTTCCATCGACAACGACCCCCTAACCCGCTCGTCCCCGGGTAAACTAAATAGCAACTACCATCGGTGCAAGTTACATGAGGCGGTCGGCGTTGAACACTAGATCCACATCCCACAAGTGAAGCCGGCGCCCGGCGTCCCGCAACAATAGTTCTTGTGGCCGATGACGGTCGAGCACCTTGGCGAATTTGTCTGGCAGCCTCTGTGATGAGGATTAAAGCCAAGTTTTGAAATTTCAAACAACCAAACCGACTTGAGTCAGTTTGGGTGTTTCAAGTTTCAACACTTGCCTTTTAATCGTCATCGCAGAGGCTGCCAGACAAATTCGCAATGGTGTTCGACCGCCATCGACGCCGAGAACTGTTGCTGTGGGACGCCGGACGCCGGCGTCACTTGTGGGACGTGGATGTAGTGTTCGACACCGACGGCCACATGTATCTCGCACCGACGATACTTGCTATTTAGGGTTCCATCGACAACGACCCCCTAACCCGCTCGTCCCCGGGTAAACTAAATAGCAACTACCAAGGGTGCAAGTTACATGAGGCGGTCGGCATTGAACACTAGATCCACATCCCACAAGTGAAGCCGGCGCCCGGCGTCCCGCAACAATAGTTCTGGCGGCAGATGATGGTCGAACACCTTCGCGAATTTGTCTGGCAGCCTCTGCGATGAGGATTAAAGCCAAGTTTCGAAATTTCAAACAACCAAACCGACTTGAGTCAGTTTGGGTGTTTCAAGTTTCAACACTTGCCTTTTAATCGTCATCGCAGAGGCTGCCAGACAAATTCGCAATGGTGTTCGACCACCATCGACGCCGAGAACTGTTGCTGTGGGACGCCGGATGCCGGCGTCACTTGTGGGACGTGGATGTAGTGTTCGACACCGACGGCCACATGTATCTCGCACCGACGATACTTGCTATTTAGGGTTCCATCGACAACGACCCCCTAACCCGCTCGTCCCCAGGTAAACTAAATAGCAACTACCATCGGTGCAAGTTACATGAGGCGGTAGGCATTGAACACTGGATCCACATCCCACAAGTGAAGCCGGCGCCCGGCGTCCCGCAACAAAAGTTCTGGTGGCCGATGACGGTCGAACACCTTGGCGAATTTGTCTGGCAGCCTCTGCGATGGGGATTAAAGCCAAGTTTTGAAATTTTCAAAAACCAAACCGACTTGAGTCAGTTTGGGTGTTTCAAGTTTCAACACTAGCCTTTTAGTCGTCATCCCGGAGGCTGCCAGACAAATTCGCAAAGGTGTTCGACTGCCATCGACGCCGAGAACTGTTGCTGTGGGACGCCGGATGCCGGCGTCACTTGTGGGACGTGGATGTAGTGTTCGACACCGACGGCCACATGTATCTCGCACCGACGATACTTGCTATTTAGGGTTCCATCGACAACGACCCCCTAACCCGCTCGTCCCCGGGTAAACTAAATAGCAGCTACCATCGGTGCAAGTTACATGAGGCGGTCGGCGTTGAACACTAGATCCACATCCCACAAGTGAAGCCGGCGCCCGGCGTCCCGCAACAATAGTTCTCGTGACCGATGACGGTCAAGCACCTTGGCGAATTTGTCTGGCAGCCTCTGTGATGAGGATTAAAGCCAAGTTTTGAAATGTCAAACAACCAAACCGACTTGAGTCAGTTTGGGTGTTTCAAGTTTCAACACTTGCCTTTTAATCGTCATCGCAGAGGCTGCCAGACAAATTCGCAATGGTGTTCGACCGCCATCGACGCCGAGAACTGTTGCTGTGGGACGCCGGACGCCGGCGTCACTTGTGGGACGTGGATGTAGTGTTCGACACCGACGGCCACATGTATCTCGCACCGACGATACTTGCTATTTAGGGTTCCATCGACAACGACCCCCTAACCCGCTCGTCCCCGGGTAAACTAAATAGCAACTACCATCGGTGCAAGTTACATGAGGCGGTCGGCGTTGAACACTAGATCCACATCCCACAAGTGAAGCCGGCGCCCGGCGTCCCGCAACAATAGTTCTCGTGGCCGATGACGGTCGAGCACCTTGGCGAATTTGTCTGGCAGCCTCTGTGATGAGGATTAAAGCCAAGTTTTGAAATTTCAAACAACCAAACCGACTTGAGTCAGTTTGGGTGTTTCAAGTTTCAACACTTGCCTTTTAATCGTCATCGCAGAGGCTGCCAGACAAATTCGCAATGGTGTTCGACCGCCATCGACGCCGAGAACTGTTGCTGTGGGACGCCGGACGCCGGCGTCACTTGTGGGACGTGGATGTAGTGTTCGACACCGACGGCCACATGTATCTCGCACCGACGATACTTGCTATTTAGGGTTCCATCGACAACGACCCCCTAACCCGCTCGTCCCCAGGTAAACTAAATAGCAACTACCATCGGTGCAAGTTACATGAGGCGGTAGGCATTGAACACTGGATCCACATCCCACAAGTGAAGCCGGCGCCCGGCGTCCCGCAACAATAGTTCTGGTGGCCGATGACGGTCGAACACCTTGGCGAATTTGTCTGGCAGCCTCTGCGATGGGGATTAAAGCCAAGTTTTGAAATTTTCAAAAACCAAACCGACTTGAGTCAGTTTGGGTGTTTCAAGTTTCAACACTAGCCTTTTAGTCGTCATCGCGGAGGCTGCCAGACAAATTCGCAAAGGTGTTCGACCGCCATCGACGCCGAGAACTGTTGCTGTGGGACGCCGGACGCCGGCGTCACTTGTGGGACGTGGATGTAGTGTTCGACACCGACGGCCACATGTATCTCGCACCGACGATACTTGCTATTTAGGGTTCCATCGACAACGACCCCCTAACCCGCTCGTCCCCGGGTAAACTAAATAGCAACTACCATCGGTGCAAGTTACATGAGGCGGTCGGCGTTGAACACTAGATCCACATCCCACAAGTGAAGCCGGCGCCCGGCGTCCCGCAACAATAGTTCTCGTGGCCGATGACGGTCGAGCACCTTGGCGAATTTGTCTGGCAGCCTCTGTGATGAGGATTAAAGCCAAGTTTTGAAATTTCAAACAACCAAACCGACTTGAGTCAGTTTGGGTGTTTCAAGTTTCAACACTTGCCTTTGAATCGTCATCGCAGAGGCTGCCAGACAAATTCGCAATGGTGTTCGACCGCCATCGACGCCGAGAACTGTTGCTGTGGGACGCCGGACGCCGGCGTCACTTGTGGGACGTGGATGTAGTGTTCGACACCGACGGCCACATGTATCTCGCACCGACGATACTTGCTATTTAGGGTTCCATCGACAACGACCCCCTAACCCGCTCGTCCCCGGGTAAACTAAATAGCAACTACCAAGGGTGCAAGTTACATGAGGCGGTCGGCATTGAACACTAGATCCACATCCCACAAGTGAAGCCGGCGCCCGGCGTCCCGCAACAATAGTTCTGGCGGCAGATGATGGTCGAACACCTTCGCGAATTTGTCTGGCAGCCTCTGCGACGAGGATTAAAGCCAAGTTTTGAAATTTCAACCAACCAAACCGACTTGAGTCAGTTTGGGTGTTTCAAGTTTCAACACTTGCCTTTTAATCGTCATCGCAGAGGCTGCCAGACAAATTCGCAATGGTGTTCGACCACCATCGACGCCGAGAACTGTTGCTGTGGGACGCCGGATGCCGGCATCACTTGTGGGACGTGGATGTAGTGTTCGACACCGACGGCCACATGTATCTCGCACCGACGATACTTGCTATTTAGGGTTCCATCGACAACGACCCCCTAACCCGCTCGTCCCCAGGTAAACTAAATAGCAACTACCATCGGTGCAAGTTACATGAGGCGGTAGGCATTGAACACTGGATCCACATCCCACAAGTGAAGCCGGCGCCCGGCGTCCCGCAACAAAAGTTCTGGTGGCCGATGACGGTCGAACACCTTGGCGAATTTGTCTGGCAGCCTCTGCGATGGGGATTAAAGCCAAGTTTTGAAATTTTCAAAAACCAAACCGACTTGAGTCAGTTTGGGTGTTTCAAGTTTCAACACTAGCCTTTTAGTCGTCATCGCGGAGGCTGCCAGACAAATTCGCAAAGGTGTTCGACCGCCATCGACGCCGAGAACTGTTGCTGTGGGACGCCGGACGCCGGCGTCACTTGTGGGACGTGGATGTAGTGTTCGACACCGACGGCCACATGTATCTCGCACCGACGATACTTGCTATTTAGGGTTCCATCGACAACGACCCCCTAACCCGCTCGTCCCCGGGTAAACTAAATAGCAACTACCATCGGTGCAAGTTACATGAGGCGGTCGGCGTTGAACACTAGATCCACATCCCACAAGTGAAGCCGGCGCCCGGCGTCCCGCAACAATAGTTCTCGTGGCCGATGACGGTCGAGCACCTTGGCAAATTTGTCTGGCAGCCTCTGTGATGAGGATTAAAGCCAAGTTTTGAAATGTCAAACAACCAAACCGACTTGAGTCAGTTTGGGTGTTTCAAGTTTCAACACTTGCCTTTTAATCGTCATCGCAGAGGCTGCCAGACAAATTCGCAATGGTGTTCGACCGCCATCGACGCCGAGAACTGTTGCTGTGGGACGCCAGACGCCGGCGTCACTTGTGGGACGTGGATATAGTGTTCGACACCGACGGCCACATGTATCTCGCACCGACGATACTTGCTATTTAGGGTTCCATCGACAACGACCCCCTAACCCGCTCGTCCCCGGGTAAACTAAATAGCAACTACCAAGGGTGCACGTTACATGAGGCGGTCGGCATTGAACACTAGATCCACATCCCACAAGTGAAGCCGGCGCCCGGCGTCCCGCAACAATAGTTCTGGCGGCAGATGATGGTCGAACACCTTCGCGAATTTGTCTGGCAGCCTCTGCGATGAGGATTAAAGCCAAGTTTTGAAATTTCAAACAACCAAACCGACTTGAGTCAGTTTGGGTGTTTCAAGTTTCAACACTTGTCTTTTAATCGTCATCGCAGAGGCTCCCAGACAAATTCGCAATGGTGTTCGACCACCATCGACGCCGAGAACTGTTGCTGTGGGACGCCGGATGCCGGCGTCACTTGTGGGACGTGGATGTAGTGTTCGACACCGACGGCCACATGTATCTCGCACCGACGATACTTGCTATTTAGGGTTCCATCAACAACGACCCCCTAACCCGCTCGTCCCCAGGTAAACTAAATAGCAACTACCATCGGTGCAAGTTACATGAGGCGGTAGGCATTGAACACTAGATCCACATCCCACAAGTGAAGCCGGCGCCCGGCGTCCCGCAACAATAGTTCTGGTGGCCGATGACGGTCGAACACCTTGGCGAATTTGTCTGGCAGCCTCTGCGATGGGGATTAAAGCCAAGTTTTGAAATTTTCAAAAACCAAACCGACTTGAGTCAGTTTGGGTGTTTCAAGTTTCAACACTAGCCTTTTAGTCGTCATCGCGGAGGCTGCCAGACAAATTCGCAAAGGTGTTCGACCGCCATCGACGCCGAGAACTGTTGCTGTGGGACGCCGGACGCCGGCGTCACTTGTGGGACGTGGATGTAGTGTTCGACACCGACGGCCACATGTATCTCGCACCGATGATACTTGCTATTTAGGGTTCCATCGACAACGACCCCCTAACCCGCTCGTCCCCAGGTAAACTAAATAGCAACTACCATCGGTGCAAGTTACATGAGGCGGTCGGCGTTGAACACTAGATCCACATCCCACAAGTGAAGCCGGCGCCCGGCGTCCCGCAACAATAGTTCTCGTGGCCGATGACGGTCGAGCACCTTGGCGAATTTGTCTGGCAGCCTCTGTGATGAGGATTAAAGCCAAGTTTTGAAATTTCAAACAACCAAACCGACTTGAGTCAGTTTGGGTGTTTCAAGTTTCAACACTTGCCTTTTAATCGTCATCGCAGAGGCTGCCAGACAAATTCGCAATGGTGTTCGACCGCCATCGACGCCGAGAACTGTTGCTGTGGGACGCCGGACGCCGGCGTCACTTGTGGGACGTGGATGTAGTGTTCGACACCGACGGCCACATGTATCTCGCACCGACGATACTTGCTATTTAGGGTTCCATCGACAACGACCCCCTAACCCGCTCGTCCCCGGGTAAACTAAATAGCAACTACCAAGGGTGCAAGTTACATGAGGCGGTCGGCATTGAACACTAGATCCACATCCCATAAGTGAAGCCGGCGCCCGGCGTCCCGCAATAATAGTTCTGGCGGCAGATGATGGTCGAACACCTTCGCGAATTTGTCTGGCAGCCTCTGCGATGAGGATTAAAGCCAAGTTTTGAAATTTCAAACAACCAAACCGACTTGAGTCAGTTTGGGTGTTTCAAGTTTCAACACTTGCCTTTTAATCGTCATCGCAGAGGCTGCCAGACAAATTCGCAATGGTGTTCGACCACCATCGACGCCGAGAACTGTTGCTGTGGGACGCCGGATGCCGGCGTCACTTGTGGGACGTGGATGTAGTGTTCGACACCGACGGCCACATGTATCTCGCACCGACGATACTTGCTATTTAGGGTTCCATCGACAACGACCCCCTAACCCGCTCGTCCCCAGGTAAACTAAATAGCAACTACCATCGGTGCAAGTTACATGAGGCGGTAGGCATTGAACACTGGATCCACATCCCACAAGTGAAGCCGGCGCCCGGCGTCCCGCAACAATAGTTCTGGTGGCCGATGACGGTCGAACACCTTGGCGAATTTGTCTGGCAGCCTCTGCGATGAGGATTAAAGCCAAGTTTTGGAATTTCAAACGACCAAACCGACTTGAGTCAGTTTGGGTGTTTCAAGTTTCAACACTTGCCTTTTATTCGTCATCGCAGAGGCTGCCAGACAAATTCGCAATGGTGTTTGACCGCCATCGACGCCGAGAACAGTTGCTGTGGGATGCCGGACGTCGGCGTCACTTGTGGGACGTGGATGTAGTGTTCGACACCGACGGCCACATGTACCTCGCACCGACGATACTTGCTATTTAGCGTTCCATCGACACCGAGGAACCCCCTAACCCGCTCGTCCCCGGGCGCCCTCTTTTCCTACTTCTTTTTTTCATCTTCAACTTCTACTTCTTTTTTCATCTTCTTCTTCTACTACTACTTATTGTCGGGAGTCGGGGGTCGGGGATAAGGGTGGGTGTGGTGTCAGGGTGTCGGTGGTCGGGGTGTCAGGTGTCGGGGTTTCGGTGGTCAGGGTCGGGGTCGGGGTGTGGTGTCAGGTTGTCGGGCTGTCGGGGTCGGGGTGTCGTGCCGGGGTGTCGTGTCGGGGTCGGGGTGCCTTCGCCATCACCCCCACCCATCACCTAGCCCTCGCTTCTTCCGTCGTACCCCTTCCTACTTCTCCTTGGCCTATCCCTCACCCCTTCCCCTACCTCCACCTTGGCCCCGCTGCCTCTTCACATCGTGCAGCCGCGCCTCGGCCGTCCCTCCCCGTCGCCGTCGCCGTCCCCGCCCGGCGCCCCCGCCGCGCCGCGTCCGGCCTGCCCCCTCCCACCGGGTCGCTCGCCTCCTCCAGCGGCCGCCGCAGCCTACCGGCCCGCTCCCCTCCACCTGGTGAGCTCCCCCTTTTTTGTTTAATTAGTTTCTTTTTGTTTCTTTTAGTTTAGTTTCTGTTTAGTTATAGTTTTAGTTTAGTTTTATTTTTAGTTTAGTTTTTTTAGATTAGTTTTAGTTTAGTTTCATTTAGTTTAGGTTATTTTTAAGATTAAGTTTTCAGTTTTCGTTTATTTTTAGGTTCGTTTCGTTTAGTTTAGAAAAGCAACGTAGAACTGCTAGTGCGTGACCCAGGCTCGTTGCGCCCCGAATCCTCCCCTCCTACCGACACGCCCACGGAGCCGCCAGAAGCCGACGAATCCGCCAGCCTCCGCCGCCGCGCTTCTCTGGGCTGCTCGCTCCCCCCAACACTCGCCCCCTCACTTCCTCCTCATCTCCTCCACCTCCCTCCCCTCCGCCCTCCTCCTCCCTCGCTTTGGTGCGTCTGCCGCCCTCCGCCTCCGCCCCTCCCTCGTCTCGGCTTGCGCCTCCTCATCCTCCACGCCGCCCTGCCCCCTCTCCCCCTCCCCTCCCCCCCCTCCCCCTCCCCCCCTCCCCCTCCTCCCTCGCCACCCCCCTCCCCTCCCCCTCCCCCCCCTCCCCGCCCTTCCCGCCCCACCCCCTCCAACCCCTCCCGCCACCCTGCCGCACCTCTCCCCCCTTCCCCCCCCTCCCCCTACCCCCCCTCCTCCCCTCTCCCCCTCCCCCGACCCCCCTTCCAACCAGCGACGTCCTCAGGGCATTCCCCCTCCCGCCTCCACAACGCTCCCCCCTTCCCTCCCCCTGAGCCACGGCAGGCTCAGTGTAGGGTCCTCCCCCTCCATCCCTACAACCTGTACAACCTACAAACAACCCCCTACCCCTACCCTTACCACCTTAACCCTCCTACACCTTACAAACAAACTCCTCTCCTCCCTACCCCGTACAAATAGCCCTTGACAAGCAAGGCCGACATCCGGGGCACACCCCCATCGACCTTACCTACCCCCGTCTGACACCTTCACCCGTGCTCCTCCCGACCCCCCCTCCGACAATAAGTAGTAGTAGAAGAAGAAGAAGAAAAAGAAGTAGAAGTTGAAGATGAAAAAAAGAATTAGGAAAAAGGCGCCCGGGGACGATCGGTTTAGGGGGTTCCCTCGGTGGTCGATGGAACCGCTAAATAGCAAGTATCGTCGTGCGAGGTACATGTGGCCGTCGGTGTCGAACACTACATCCACGTCCCACAATGACGCCGACGTCCGGCATCCCACAGAAACTGTTCTCGGCGTCGATGGCGGTCAAACACCATTGCGAATTTGTCTGGCAGCCTCTGCGATGACGAATAAAAGGCAAGTGTTGAAACTTGAAACACCCAAACTGACTCAATCGGTTTGGTCGTTTGAAAATTCAAAACTTGGCTTTAATCCTCACCGCAGAGGCTGCCAGACAATTCGCCAAGGTGTTCGACCGTCATCGGCCACCAGAACTATTGTTCGGACGCCGGGCGCCGGCTTCACTTGTGGGATGTGGATCAGTGTTCAATGCCTACCGCCTCAGTAACTTGCACCGATGGTAGTTCTATTTAGTTTACCTGGGACGAGCGGGTTAGGGGGTCGTTGTCGATGGAACCCTAATAGCAAGTATCGTCGGTGCGAGATACATGTGGCCTCGTGTCGAACACTACATCCCACGTCCCACAGTGACTCCCGGCATCCGGCGTCCCACAGCAACAGTTCTCGGCGTCGATGTGTGGTCGAAACCATTGCGAATTTGTCTGGCAGCCTCTGCGATGACGATTAAAAGGCAAGTGTTGAAACTTGAAACACCCAACCTGACTCAAGTCGTTTGGTTGTTTGAAATTTCAAAACTTGGCTTTAATCCTCATCGCAGAGGCTGCCAGACAAATTCGCGAAGGTGTTCGACCATCATCTGCCGCCAAACTATATTGCGGGACGCCGGGCGCCGGCTTCACTTATGGGATGTGGATCTAGTGTTCAATGCCGACCGCCTCATGTAACTTGCCCCTTGGTATTGCTATTTAGTTTACCCGGGACGAGCGGGTTAGGGGGTCGTTGTCGATGGAACCCTAAAATAGCAAGTATCGTCGTGCGAGATACCTGTTGCCGTCGGTGTCGAACACTACATCCACGTCCCACAAGTGACGCCGGCGTCCGGCGTCCCACAGCAACAGTTCTCGGCGTCGATGGCGGTCGACACACCATTGCGAATGTCTGGCAGCCTCTGCGATGACGATTAAAAGGCAAGTGTTGAAACTTGAAACACCCAAACTGACTCAAGTCGGTTGGTTGTTTGGAAATTTCAAAAACTTGGCTTCAATCTCATCACAGAGGCTGCCAGCAAATTCGCCAAGGTGCTCGACCGTCATCGGCCACGGAACTATTGTTGCGGGACGCCGGGCGCCGGCTTCACTTGTGGGATGTGGATCTAGTGTTCAAACGCCGACCGCCTCATGTAACTTGCACCGATGGTAGTTGCTATTTAGTTTACCTGGGGACACGGGTTAGGGGTCGTTGTCGATGGAACCCAAATAGCAAGTATCATCGGTGCGAGATACATGTGGCCGTCGGTGTCGAACACTACATCCACGTCCACAATTGACGCCGGCGTCCGGCGTCCCACACAACAGTTCTCGGCGTCGATGCGGTCGAACACCTTTGCGAATTTGGTCTGGCAGCCTCCGCGATGACGACTAAAAGGCTAGTGTTGAAACTTGAAACCCCCAAACTGACTCAATCGGTTTGTGTTTTTGAAAATTTCAAAACTGGCTTTAATCCCCATCGCAGAGGCTGCCAGACAAATTCGCCAAGGTGTTCGACCGTCATCGGCCACCAGAAACTATTGTTGCGGGACGCCGGGCGCCGGCTTCACTTGTTGATGTGGATCTAGTGTTTCAATGCCTACCGCCTCATGTAACTTGCACCGATGGTAGTTGCTATTTATTTTACCCTGGGGACGAGCGGTGTTAGGGGGTCGTTGTTGATGGAACCCTAAATAGCAAGTATCTCGGTGGAGATAACAGTGGGCCGTGGTGTCGAACACTACATCCACGTCCCACAAGTGACGCCGGCACATCCGGCGTCCCACAGCAACATTCTCGGGCGTCGATGGTGGTCGAACACCATTGCGAATTTGTCTGGAGCCTCTGCATGACGATTACAAAGACAAGTGTTGAAACTTGAACACCCAAACTGACTCAAGTCGGTTTGGGTTGTTTGAAATTTCAAAACTTGGCTTTAATCCTCATCGCAGAGGCTGCCAGACAAATTCGCGAAGGTGTTCGACCATCATCTGCCGCCAGAACTATTGGTTGCGGACGCCGGCGCCGGCTTCACTTGTGGATGTGGATCTAGTGTTCATGCCGACCGCCTCATGTAACGTGCACCCTTGGTAGTTGCTATTTAGTTTACCCGGTGACGAGCGGGTTAGGGGGTCGTTGTCGATGGAACCCTAATAGCAAGTATCGTCGGTGCGAGATACATGTGGCAGTCGGTGTCCGAACAACTATATCCCCGTCCCACAAGTGACGCCGGCGTCTGGCGTCCCACAGCACCGTTCTCTCGTCGATGGCGGTCGAACACCATTGCGAATTTGTCTGGCAGCCCTCTGCGATGACGATTAAAAGGCAAGTGTTGAAACTTGAAACACCCAAACTGACTCAAGTCGGTTGTTGTTGTTTGACATTTCAAAACTTGGCTTTAATCCCATCACATAGGCTGCCAGACAAATTTGCCAAGGTCTCACCGTCATCGGCCACGAGAACTATTTGTTGCGGGAGCCGGGCGCCGGCTTCACTTGTGGGATGTGGATCTAGTGTTCAACGCCGACCGCCTCATGTACCTTGCACGATGGTATTGCTATTTAGTTTACCCGGGGACGAGCGGTTTAGGGGGTCGTTGTCGATGGAACCCTAAATAGCAAGTATCGTCGGTGCGAGATACATGTGGCCGTCGGTGTCGAACACTACATCCACGTCCCACAAGTGACGCCGGCGTCCGGCTCCCACAGCAACATGTTCTCGGCGTCGATGGCGGTCAGAACACCTTTGCGAATTTGCTGGCAGCCCTCCGCGTGACGACTAAAAGGCTAGTGTTGAAACTTGAAACACCAAACTGACTCAAGTCGGTTTGTTTTTTGAAAATTTCAAAACTTGGCTTTAATCCCATCGCAGAGGCTGCCAGACAAATTCGCCAAGGTGTTCGACCGTCATCGGCCACCGAACTTTTGTTGCGGGACGCCGGGCGCCGGCTTCACTTGTGGGATGTGGATCCAGTGTTCAATGCCTACCGCCTCATGTAACTTGCACCGATGGTAGTTGCTATTTATGTTTACCTGGGACGAGCGGGTTAGGGGGTCGTTGTCGATGGAACCCTAAATAGCAAGTATCGTTGCGAGATACATGTGGCCGTCGGTGTCGAACACTACATCCACGTCCACAAGTGATCCGGCATCCGGCGTCCCACAGCAACAGTTCTCGGCGTGATGGTGGTCGAACACCATGCGAATTTGTCTGCAGCCTTGCGATGACGATTAAAAGGCAAGTGTTGAAACTTGAAACACCCAAACTGACTCAAGTCGGTTTGGTTTGTTGAAATTTCAAAACTTGGCTTTAATCCTCGTCGAGAGCTGCGGACAAATTCGCGAAGGTGTTCGACCATCATCTGCGCCAGAACTATTGTTGCGGGACCCGGCGCGCCGGCTTCACTTTGTGGGATGTGGATCTAGTGTTCAATGCCGACCGCCTCATGTAACTTGCACCCTTGGTAGTTGCTATTTAGTTTACCCGGGACAGCGGGTTAGGGGGTCGTTGTCATGGAACCCTAAATAGCAAGTATCGTCGGTGCGAGATACAGGTGGCCGTCGGTGTCGACACTACATATCCACGTCCACAAGTGACGCCGCGTCCGGCGTCCCACAGCACAGTTCTCGGCGTCGATGCGGTCGAACACCATTGCGAATTTGTCTGGCAGCCTCTGCGATGACGATTCAAAGGCAAGTGTTGAAACTTGAAACACCCAAACTGACTCAAGTCGGTTTGGTTTGTTTGAAAATTCAAAACTTGGCTTAATCCTCATCACAGAGGCTGCCAGACAAATTCGCCCAAGGTGCTCGACCGTCATCGGCCACGAGAAACTATTGTTGCGGGACGCCGGCGGCCGTCTCACTTGTGGGATGTGGATCTAGTGTTCAACGCCGAACCGCCCTCATGTAACTGCACCGATGGTAGTTGCTATTTAGTTTCCCGGGGACGAGCGGGTTAGGGGGTCGTTGTCGATGGAACCCTAAAATAGCAACAGTATCGTCGGTGCGAGATACATGTGGCCGTCGGTGTCGAACACTACATCCACGTCCCACAAGTGACGCCGGCGTCCGGCGTCCCACAGCAACAGTTTCTCGGCGTCGATGGCGGCGAACACCTTTGGCGAATTTGTCTGGCAGCCTCCCCGCGATGACGACTAAAAGGCTAGTGTTGAAACTTGAAACACCCAAACTGCATCAAGTCGGTTTGTTTTTTTGAAAATTTCCAAACTTGGCTTTAATCCCCATCGCGAGGCTCCAGCACAATTCGCCAAGGTGTTCGACGTCATCGGCCACCAGAACTATTGTTGCGGGACGCCGGGCGCCGGCTTCACTTGTGGGATGTGGATCTAGTGTTCAATGCTACACCGCCTCATGTAACTTGCACCGATGGTAGTTGCTATTTTTACCTGGGGACGAGGGGTAGGGGGTCTTGTTGATGGAACCCTAAATAGCAAGTATCGTCGGTGCGAGATACATGTGGCCGTCGGTGTCGAACATACACTCCACTTCCACACAAGTGACGCCGGCATCCGGCGTCCCACAGCAACAGTTCTCGGCGTCGATGGTGGTCAACACCATTGCGAATTTGTCTGGGAGCCTCTGCGATGACGATTAAAAGACAAGTGTTGAAACTTGAAACACCCAAACTGACTCAAGTCGGTTGGTTGTTTGAAATTTCAAAACTGGCTTTAATCCTCTCGCAGAGGCTGCCAGACAAATTCGCGAAGGTGTTCGACATCATCTGCCGCACGAACATATTGTTGCGGGACGCCGGGCGCCGGCTTCACTTGGGATGTGGGATCTAGTGTTCAATGCCGACCGCCTCATGTAACGTGCACCCTTGGTAGTTGCTATTTAGTTTTACCCGGGGACAGCGGGTTAGGGGGTCGTTGTCGTGGAACCCTAAATAGCAAGTATCGTCGGTGCGAGAACATGTGGCCGTCGGTGTCGAACACTATATCCACGTCCCACAAGTGACGCCGCGTCTGGCGTCGTCCCACAGCACAGTTCTCGGCGTCGATGGCGTCGAACACCATTGTCGAATTTGTCTGGCAGCCTCTGCGATGACGATTAAAAGGCAAGTGTTGAAACTTGAAACACCCAAACTGACTCAAGTCGGTTTGGTTGTTGACATTTCAAAACTTGGCTTTAATCCTCATCACAGAGGCTGCCAGACAAATTTGCCAAGGTGCTCGACCGTCATCGGCCACAAACTATTGTGTGCGGGACGCCGGCGCCGCTTCACTTGTGGGATGTGGATCTAGTGTTCAACGCCACCGCCTCATGTAACTTGCACCGATGGTAGTTGCTATTTAGTTTACCCGGGACGAGCGGGTTAGGGGGTCGTTGTCGATGGAACCCTAAATAGCAAGTATCGTCGGTGCGAGACATGTGGCCGTCGGTGTCGAACACTACATCCACGTCCCACAATTGACGCCGGCTCCGGCGTCCCACAGCAACAGTTCCGGCGTCGATGGCGGTCGAACCCTTTGCGAATTTGTCTGGCAGCCTCCGCGATGACGACTAAAAGGCTAGTGTTGAAACTTGAAACACCCAAACTGACTCAAGTCGGTTTGGTTTTTGAAAATTTCAAAACTTGCTTTAATCCCATCGCAGAGGCTGCCAGACAAATTCGCCAGGTGTCGACCGTCATCGCCACCAGAACTTTTGTTGCGGGACGCCGGGCGCCGGCTTCACTTGTGGGATGTGGATCAGTGTTCATGCCTACCGCCTCATGTAACTTGCACCGATGGTAGTTGCTATTTAGTTTACCTGGGGACGAGCGGGTTAGGGGGTCGTTGTCGATGGAACCCTAAATAGCAAGTATCGTCGGTGCGAGATACATGTGGCCGTCGTGGTCGAACACTACATCCACGTCCCACAAGTGATGCCGGCATCCGGCGTCCCACAGCAACAGTTCTCGGCGTCGATGGTGGTCGAACACCATTGCGAATTTGTCTGGCAGCCTCTGCGATGACATTAAAAGGCAAGTGTGAAACTTGAACACCCAAACTGACTCAAGTCGTTTGGTTGGTTGAAATTTCAAAACTTGGCTTTAATCCTCGTCGCAGAGGCTGCCAGACAAATTCGCGAAGGTGTTCGACCATCATCTGCCGCCAAACTATTGTTGCGGGACGCCGGGCGCCGGCTTCACTTGTGGGATGTGGATCTAGTGTTCAATGCCGACCGCCTCATGTAACTTGCACCCTTGGTAGTTGCTATTTAGTTTACCGGGACGAGCGGTTAGGGGGTCGTTGGTCGATGGAACCCTAAATAGCAAGTATCGTCGGTGCGAGATACATGTGGCCGTCGGTGTCGAACCTACATCCACGTCCCACAAGTGACGCCGGCGTCCGGCGTCCCACAGCAACAGTTCTCGCGTCGATGGCGGTCGAACACCATTGCGAATTTGTCTGGCACCTCTGCGATGACGATTCAAAGGCAAGTGTTGAAACTTGAAACACCCAAACTGACTCAAGTCGGTTTGGTTGTTTGAAATTTCAAAACTTGGTCTTTAATCCTCATCACAGAGGCTGCCAGACAAATTCGCCAAGGTGCTCGACGTCATCGGCCCGAGAACTATTGTTGCGGGAACGCCGGGCCGGCTCACTTGTGGGATGTGGATCTAGTGTTCAACGCCGACCGCCTCATGTACTTGCACCGATGGTAGTTGCTATTTAGTTTCCGTGGACGAGCGGGTTAGGGGGTCGTTGTCGATGGAACCCTAAATAGCAAGTATCGTCGGTGCGAGATACATGTGGGCCGTCGTGTGTCGAACACTACTCCACGTCCCACAAGTGACGCCGGCGTCGCGCGTCCCACGCAACAGTTCTCGGCGTCGATGGCGGTCGAACACCTTTGCGAATTGTCTGGCAGCCTCCGCGATGACGACTAAAAGGCTAGTGTTGAAATTGAAACACCCAAACTGACTCAAGTCGGTTTGGTTTTTGAAAATTCAAAAACTTGGCTTTAATCCCCATCGCAGAGTGCCAGACAAATTCGCCAAGGTGTTCGACCGTCATCGGCCACCAGAACTATTGTTGCGGGACGCCGGGCGCCGGCTTCACTTGTGGGATGTGGATCAGTGTTCAATGCCTACCGCCTCATGTAACTTGCACCGATGGTGTATTGCTATTTAGTTTACTGGGGACGAGCGGGTTAGGGGTCGTTGTGATGGAACCCTAAATAGCAAGTATGTCGGTGCGAGATACATTGTGCCGTCGGTGTCGAACACTACATCACGTCCCACATGACGCCGGCGTCCGTCCCACAGCAACATTTCTCGGCGATGGGGTCAACACCATTGCGAATTTGTCTGGAGCCTCTGCGATGACGATTAAAAGGCAAGTGTTTGAAACTTGAAACCCCAAACTGACTCAAGTCGGTTTGGTTGTTTGAAATTTCAAAACTTGGCTTTAATCTCATCGCCAGAGGCTGCCAGACAAATTCGCAGGTGTCGACCGTCATCGCCACAACTATTTTGCGGGACCGCCGGGCGCCGGCTTCACTTGTGGGATTGGATCTAGTGTTCAATGCCGACCGCCTCATGTAACGTGCCCTTGATGTAGTTGCTATTTAGTTTACCCGGGGCGAGCGGGTTAGGGGGTCGTTGTCGATGGAACCCTAAATAGCAAGTATCGTCGGTGCGAGATACATGTGGCCGTCGGTGTCGAACACTATATCCACGTCCCACAAGTGACGCCGGCGTCTGCGCGTCCCACACAACGTTCTCGGCGTCGATGGCGGTCGAACACCATTGCGATTTGTCTGGCAGCCTCTGCGATGAACGATTAAAAGGCAAGTGTTGAAACTTGAAAAACCCAAACTGACTCAAGTCGGTTTGGGTTGTTTGACATTTCAAAACTGGCTTAATCCTCATCACAGAGGCTGCCAGACAAATTTCCAAGTGTGCTCGACCGTCATCGGCACGAGAACTATTGTTGCGGGACGCCGGGCGGCCGCTTCACTTGTGGGATGTGGATCTAGTGTTCAACGCGACCGCCTCATGTAACTTGCACCGATGGTAGTTGCTATTTAGTTTACACCCGGGGACGAGCGGTTTAGGGGGTCGTTGTCGATGGAACCCTAAATAGCAAGTATCGTCGGTGCGAGATACATGTGGCCGTCGGTGTCGAACACTACATCCACGTCCCACAAGTGACGCCGGCGTCCGGCGTCCCACACAACAGTTCTCGGCGTCGATGGCGGTCGAACACCTTTGCGAATTTGTCTGGCAGCCTCCGGATGACGACTAAAAGGCTATGTTTGAAACTTGAAACACCCAACTGACTCAAGTCGGTTTGGTTTTTGAAAATTTCAAAACTTGGCTTTAACCCCATCGCAGAGGCTGCCAGACAAATTCGCCAAGGTGTTCGAACGTTCATCGGCCACCAGAACTTTTGTTGCGGGACGCCGGGCGCCGGCTTCACTTGTGGGATGTGGATCCAGTGTTCAATGCCTACCGCCTCATGTAACTTGCACCGATGGTAGTTGCTATTTAGTTTACCTGGGGACGAGCGGGTTAGGGGGTCGTTGTCGATGGAACCCTAAATAGCAAGTATCGTCGGTGCGAGATACATGTGGCCGTCGGTGTCGAACACTACATCCACGTCCCCCAAGTGATGCCGCCATCCGCGTCCCACAGCAACAGTTCTCTCGGCGTCGATGGTGGTCGAACACCATTGCGATTTGTCTGCAGCCTCTGCGATGACGATTAAAAGGCAAGTGTTGAAACTTGAAACACCCAAACTGACTCAGTCGGTTTGGTGTTGAAATTTCAAACTTGGCTTTAATCCTCCGCAGAGGCTGCCAGACAAATTCGCGAAGGTGTTCCATCATCTGCCGCCACGAACTATTGTTGCGGACGCGGGCGCCGGCTTCACGTGTGGATGGTGATCAGTGTTCAATGCCACCGCCTCATGTAACTTGCACCTTGTGATTGCTATTTAGTTTACTCAGGGACGAGCGGGTGGGGGTCGTTGTCGATGAACCCTAAATAGCAGTATCGTCGGTGCGAGATACATGTGGCCGTCGGTGTCGAACACTACATCCACGTCCCACAAGTGACGCCGGCGTCCGGCGTCCCACACAACAGTTCTCGGCGTCGATGGCGTCAACACCATTGCGAATTTGTCTGGCAGCCTCTGCGATGACATTCAAGGCAAGTTGTTGAAACTTGAAACACCCAAACTGACTCAAGTCGGTTTGGTTGTTTGAAATTTCAAAACTTGGCTTTAATCCTCATCACAGAGCTGCCAGACAAATTCCGCCAAGGTGCTCGACCGTCATCGCCACGAGAAACTATTGTTGCGGGACGCCGGGCGCCGGCTTCACTTGTGGGATGTGGATCTAGTGTTCAACGCCGACCGCCTCAGGTAACTTGCACCGATGGTAGTTGCTATTTAGTTTACCGGGACGAGCGGGTAGGGTTCGTTGTCGATGGAACCCTAAATAGCAAGTATCGTCGGTGCAGAGATAATTGGCCGTCGGTGTCGAAACACTACATCCACGTCCCACAAGTGACGCCGGCGTCCGGCGTCCCACGCACAGTTCTCGGCGTCGATGGCGGTCGAACACCTTTGCGAATTTGTCTGGCAGCCTCCGCGATGACGACTAAAAGGCTAGTGTTTGAAACTTGAAACACCCAAACTGACTCAAGTCGGTGTTTGGTTTTTGAAAATTTCAAAACTTGGCTTTAATCCCCATCGCAGAGGCTGCCAGACAAATTCGCCAAGTGTGTTCGCCGTCATCGCCACCAGAACTATTGTTGCGGGACCGGGCGCCGGCTTCACTTGTGGATGTGGATCCAGTGTTCAATGCCTACCGCCTCATGTAACTTGCACCGATGGTAGTTGCTATTTAGTTACCTGGGGACGAGCGGGTTAGGGGGTCGTTGTCGATGGAACCTAAATAGCAATTATCGTCGGTGCGAGATACATGTGGCCGTCGGTGTCGAACACTACTGCCACGTCCCACAAGTGACGCCGGCACCGGCGTCCCCAGCAACACGTTCTGGCGTCGATGTGGTCGAACACCATTGCGAATTTTGTCTGGCAGCCTCTGCGTGACGATTAAAAGCAAGTGTTTGAAACTTGAAACACCCAAACTGACTCAAGTCGGTTGGTGTTTGAAATTTCAAAAACTTGGCTTTAATCCTCATCACAGAGGCTGCCAGACAAATCGCAAGGTGCTCGACCGTCATCGGCCAGAGAACTATTGTTGGGGACGCCGGCGCCGGCTTCCTTGTGGGATGTGGATCTAGTGTTCAACGCCGACCGCCTCATGTAACTTGCACCGATTGTAGTTGCTATTTAGTTTACCCGGGGACGAGCGGGTTAGGGGGGTCGTGTCGATGGAACCCTAAATAGCAAGTATCCGTCGTGCGAGATACATGTGGGCCGTCGGTGTCGAACACTACATCCACGTCCCACAGTGACGCCAGCGTCCGGCGTCCCACAGCAACAGTTCTCGGCGTCGATGGCGGTCGAACACCATTGCGAATTTGTCTGGCAGCCTCTGCGATGGATTAAAAGGCAAGTGTTGAAACTTGAAACACCAAACTGACTCAAGTCGGTTTGGTTGTTTGACATTTCAAACTTGGCTTTATCCTCATCACAGGCTTCCAGACAAATTCGCCAAGTGCTCGACCGTCATCGGCCACGAGAACTATTGTTGCGGGACGCCGGGCGCCGGCTTCACTTGTGGGATGTGATCTAGTGTTCAACGCCGACCGGCCTCATGAACTTGCACCGATGGTAGTGCTATTTAGTTAACCCGGGACGAGGGGTAGGGGGTCGTTGTCGATGGAACCCTAAATAGCAAGTTATCGTCGGTGCGAGATACATGTGGCCTTCGGTGTCGAACACTACCTCCACGTCCCACAAGTGACGCCGGCTCCGGCGTCCCACAGCAACAGTTTCGCTGCGTCGATGGCGTCGAAACACTTGCGAATTTGTCTGGCAGCCTCCCGTGCGATGAATAAAAGGCTAGTGTTGAAACTTGAAACACCCAAACTGACTCAAGTCGTTTGGTTTTTGAAAAATTTCAAACTTGGCTTAATCCCCATCGCAGAGGCTGCCAGACAAATTCGCCAAGGTGTTCGACCGTCATCGGCCACCAGAACTTGTTGCGGGACGCCGGGCGCCGGCTTCCTGTGGGATG
Organism: Thinopyrum elongatum; assembly: GCA_011799875.1. Lineage (NCBI taxonomy): Eukaryota > Viridiplantae > Streptophyta > Magnoliopsida > Poales > Poaceae > Thinopyrum > Thinopyrum elongatum. The sequence continues at coordinate 738,931,700 of CM022303.1, read as the reverse complement.
GTGATCCAGTGTTCAACTGCCTACCGCCTCATGTAACTTGCACGATGGTAGTTGCTATTTTAGTTTACCTGGGGAGAGACGGGTATGGGGTCGTTGTCGATGGAACCCTAAATAGCAAGTATCGTCGGTGCGAGATACATGTGGCCGTCGGTGTCGAACACTACATCCACGTCCCACAAGTGACGCCGGCATCGGCGTCCCACAGCACACAGTTCTCGGCGTCGATGGTGGTCGAACACCATTGCGAATTTGTCTGGCAGCCTCTGCGATGACGATTAAAAGGCAAGTGTTGAAACTTGAAACACCAAAACTGACTCAAGTCGGTTTGGTTGTTTGAAATTTCAAAACTTGGCTTAATCCTCATGCAGAGGCTGCCAGAACAAATTCGCGAAGGTGTTCGACCATCATTGCCGCCAGAACATTGTTGCGGACGCCGGGCGCCGGCTTCACTTGTGGATTGGATCTATGTTCAATGCCACCGCCTCTGAACTTGCACCTGATTGGTAGTTGCTATTTAGTTTACCCGGGACGACGGGTTAGGGGGTCGTTGTCGATGGAACCCTAAATAGCAAGTATCGTTCGGTGCGAGATACATGTGGCGTGGTGTCGAACACTACCCACGTCCCACAAGGACGCCGGCGTCCGCGTCCCACAGCAACAGTTCTCGGCGTCGATGGCGGTCGAACACCATTGCGAATTTGTCTGGCAGCTCTGCGATGACGATTAAAAGGCAAGTGTTATAAACTTGAAAACACCCAAACTGACTCAGTCGGTTTGGTTGTTTGAAATTCAAAACTTGGCTTTAATCCTCATCAAGAGGCTTGCCAGCAAATTCGCCAAGGTGTTCGACCGTCATCGGCCACGAAACTATTGTTGCGGGACGCCGGGGCGCCGGCTTCACTTGTGTGGATGTGGATCTAGTGTTCAACGCCGACCCGCCTCATGTAACTTGCACCGATGGTAGTTGCTATTTAGTTTACCGGGGACGAGCGGGTTAGGGGTCGTTGTCGATGGAACCCTAAATAGCAAGTATCGTCGGTGCGAGATACATGTGGCCGTCGGTGTCGAACACTACATCCACGTCCCACAAGTGACGCCGGCCGTCCGGCTCCCAAAGCAACTAGTTCTCGGCGTCGATGGCGGTCGAACACCATTGCGAATTTGTCTGGCAGCCTCTGCGATGACGATTAAAAGGCAAGTGTTGAAACTTGAAACACCCAACTGACTCAAGTCGGTTTGGTTTTTGAAAATTTCAAAACTGGCTTTAATCCCATCACAAGGCTGCCAGACAAATTCGCCAAGTGTGTCGACCTCATCGGCCACCAGAACTATTGTTCGGGACCCGGGCGCCGGCTTCACTTGTGGGATGTGGATCTAGTGTTCAACAGGCCGAGCGCCACATGTATCTCGCACCGATGACCTTGCTATTAGGGTTCCATCGACGCCAAGGAACCCCTCTAACACTTGCTATAGGTGTCTTCAATCATCCGTATGCGTGACCACTATGCGTCTCCCGTTCGAAAGGGTTACATCTATAAATATGCATGCATTTGCATATTTATATATCGTGATTCTTTCGAATTGTCCAACGTTATCCATGGACAGCCCGAGTATGTGTAGATTGGGTTCGTTTTCCCATATGCTCAGCTCGGATCCGATGCAGAATTTCGTCAGTGCCTCCCTGTTGTTTCTCGGGTACACATTCTCTCTGCTTATTGCCGAGACGTGTATCAGGAGAACAGCGGGGAGGTGCTGCCGAAATTTTGCGTCGGATCCGGAGCAGAGCATGGGAAAACGAACCCGATCTACACATACTCGGGTGGGATTAGGACCTATCTTTACCTATTAGCGTGTAGGTTGCATGGACGTAATAAAACTGACAAACTCCATTAACTGATGGATATGGTTTGCTTAATATTATATATTTCTTTGTGTGTCCAGTTAGGAAGTCAATATGAGTGATTGTGCATGGATGTACACCGGTTACACTAGTCAGAAAGTTTGGACCGAGGAATGGTTAACAAAAACCAAGGGGTTTGTTAGAGCCGCATTTGCAAATGGCCAGGATTTAGCTGGTGCCCCATGTCCCGTTGCGACAACTATAAAAAGAGGGACGAGCTTGAAATGAGTAAAGACCTGGAGAAGTTTGGTTTTACGCCTGGTTACACGGCTGGACATTACATGGTGAGTCTGCCCAACGTGCCAGAGACCGAGGTTCGTCGTCGCACCGACGAGCTGGTACGGGACCGCAGACATGGTGACAAGACTTTGACGATGCTCGGACTCGGACGAGGAGATGGAGGAAGGATCTGCAAAGGCCTTCACTGAAATGTTGGAGTCCTCAAAACGTCCTCTCCCGAGCACACTGAGCTTGTCAGCTGGACTCCATCTCACAAATAATGGCTTTGAAGGCTCAATTCAACTGGGCAGAGAATGCTACGACGCGATGATGACAGTATTCGGACGATTTCTACCCAAAGGCCATGTGCTACCTCCAAACCTGTACCAGTCAGACAAAATCCTCCGTGCTCTTAAGATGCCCTATGAAAGATACATGCCTGTGAGAAAGGATTGTGTCTTATTTAGGCTTCAGTATGAGGACTTGAACTATTTTCCCATTTGCAATTCTTCCAGGTATGTTGTGGTAGACAACGGTATGGGTGAGAAGACGCAGACCAAAATACCCGTTAATGTTCTTCGGTATATGCCAATCGTACCAAGACTTCACGTCTTTTCATGGTCGAAGAGACGGCCAGACAGATGAATGGCACAAAACGGGCAAAAGAACCGAACTAGATGCAGATGGGAATGGTGACTGGGTGCACACATCGGATGGTGAAGCGTGGGAAGCGCTTCGATGCATTACATAAGGAAAAAAACGGCAGATCCAAGGCATCCTCGAGTCGCCGTCAGACAGATGGGTTTCAGTGTGTTTGGTCAGATGCAGCCCCATACAGCTGTTGGCCCTGTGTTTGTCATTCCACTCAATCCCCCCCCCGGGCAAGTATGCAAGAAAAAGAATATTTTCCTGACGTTGATAATTCCAGGGCCCAACTATCCGGGGAAGAATATGAATGTGTACATGCAGCCGCTTAAGGACGAATTGCAAGAAGCTTGGGATAATGGGTTCAAGACATACGACGCCTTTAGCAAAACGAACTTCATAATGCGTGCCTGGTACATGTACTCGACGCATGACTTGCCGCGTATGCGCTATTCGTTGCTGGTGTGTGCATGGAAGGTTCCCGTCCCCACATGCAAGGGAGCTCTGAGTTTCGTTGGCTGACGGCAGGGCCAAGTATAGTT